>BQMB01001151.1:0-324741 GCA_027943415.1 Closterium sp. NIES-67 | reverse complement strand
GGGTGAATGGGATGATGTGCTGAGGGGTGATGGGATGAGCTGAGTGATGTGCTGAGGGGGGGGCTGATGGGATGTGATGAGTGATGAGGGGTGATGGGATGATGTGATGAGGGTGATGGGATGATGTGCTGAGGGGTGATGGGATGATGTGATGAGGGGTGATGGGATTGATGTGTGAGGGGTGATGGGATGATGTGCTGAGGGGTGATGGGATGATGTGCTGAGGGGTGATGGGATGATGTGCTGAGGGGTGATGGGATGATGTGCTGAGGGGTGATGGGATGATGTGATGAGGGTGATGGGATGATGTGATGAGGGGTGATGGGATGATGTGCTGAGGGGTGATGGGATGATGTGCTGAGGGTTGATGTGCTGAGGGGTGATGGGATGATGAGCTGAGGGTGATGGGATGATGTGCTGAGGGTGATGGGATGATGTGATGAGGGGTGATGGGATGATGTGATGAGGGGTGATGGGATGATGTGCTGAGGGGTGATGGGATGATGTGCTGAGGGGTGATGGATGATGTGATGAGGGGTGATGGGATGATGTGAGGGGTGATGGGATGATGTGCTGAGGGGTGATGGGATTGATGTGATGAGGGGTGATGGGATGATGTGCTGAGGGGTGATGGGATGATGTGAGGATGGGATGATGTGCTGAGGGGTGATGGGATGATGTGATGAGGGGTGATGGGATGATGTGCTGAGGGTGATGGGATGATGTGATGAGGGGTGATGGGATGATGTGATGAGGGGTGATGGGATGATGTGATGAGGGTGATGGGATGATGTGCTGAGGGGTGATGGGATGATGTGCTGAGGGGTGATGGGATGATGTGCTGAGGGGTGATGGGATGATGTGCTGAGGGGTGATGGGATGATGTGCTGAGGGGTGATGGGATGATGTGCTGAGGGGTGATGGGATGATGTGCTGAGGGGTGATGGATGATGTGATGAGGGGTGATGGGATGATGTGCTGAGGGGTGATGGGATGATGTGCTGAGGGGTGATGGGATGATGTGCTGAGGGGTGATGGGATGATGTGCTGAGGGGTGATGGGATGATGTGCTGAGGGGTGATGGGATGATGTGATGAGGGGTGATGGGATGATGTGATGAGGGGTGATGGGATGATGTGCTGAGGGGTGATGGGATGATGTGCTGAGGGGTGATGGGATGATGTGATGAGGGGTGATGGGATGATGTGCTGAGGGGTGATGGGATGATGTGCTGAGGGGTGATGGGATGATGTGATGAGGGGTGATGGGATGATGTGCTGAGGGGTGATGGGATGATGTGCTGAGGGGTGATGGGATGATGTGCTGAGGGGTGATGGGATGATGTGATGAGGGGTGATGGGATGATGTGCTGAGGGGTGATGGGATGATGTGATGAGGGGTGATGGGATGATGTGATGAGGGGTGATGGGATGATGTGCTGAGGGGTGATGGGATGATGTGATGAGGGGTGATGGGATGATGTGCTGGAGGGGTGATGGGATGATGTGCTGAGGGGTGATGGGATGATGTGCTGAGGGGTGATGGGATGATGTGCTGAGGGGTGATGGGATGATGTGCTGAGGGGTGATGGGATGATGTGCTGAGGGGTGATGGGATGATGTGCTGAGGGGTGATGGGATGATGTGATGAGGGGTGATGGGATGATGTGATGAGGGGTGATGGGATGATGTGCTGAGGGTGATGGGATGATGTGCTGAGGGGTGATGGGATGATGTGCTGAGGGGTGATGGGATGATGTGATGAGGGGTGATGGGATGATGTGATGAGGGGTGATGGGATGATGTGCTGAGGGGTGATGGGATGATGTGATGAGGGGTGATGGGATGATGTGATGAGGGGTGATGGGATGATGTGTTGAGGGGTGATGGGATGATGTGCTGAGGTGTGATGGGATGATGTGATGAGGGGTGATGGGATGATGTGCTGAGGGGTGATGGGATGATGTGATGAGGGGTGATGGGATGATGTGATGAGGGGTGATGGGATGATGTGCTGAGGGGTGATGGGATGATGTGATGAGGGGTGATGGGATGATGTGCTGAGGGGTGATGGGATGATGTGCTGAGGGGTGATGGGATGATGTGCTGAGGGGTGATGGGATGATGTGCTGAGGGGTGATGGGATGATGTGCTGAGGGGTGATGGGATGATGTGCTGAGGGTTGATGGGATGATGTGATGAGGGGTGATGGGATGATGTGATGAGGGGTGATGGGATGATGTGCTGAGGGGTGATGGGATGATGTGCTGAGGGGTGATGGGATGATGTGCTGAGGGGTGATGGGATGATGTGATGAGGGGTGATGGGATGATGTGATGAGGGGTGATGGGATGATGTGCTGAGGGGTGATGGGATGATGTGATGAGGGGTGATGGGATGATGTGATGAGGGGTGATGGGATGATGTGCTGAGGGGTGATGGGATGATCTGCTGAGGTGTGATGGGATGATGTGATGAGGGGTGATGGGATGATGTGCTGAGGGGTGATGGGATGATGTGATGAGGGGTGATGGGATGATGTGATGAGGGGTGATGGGATGATTTGCTGAGGGGTGATGGGATGATGTGATGAGGGGTGATGGGATGATGTGCTGAGGGGTGATGGGATGATGTGCTGAGGGGTGATGGGATGATGTGCTGAGGGGTGATGGGATGATGTGCTGAGGGGTGATGGGATGATGTGCTGAGGGGTGATGGGATGATGTGATGAGGGGTGATGGGATGATGTGATGAGGGGTGATGGGATGATGTGCTGAGGGGTGATGGGATGATGTGCTGAGGGGTGATGGGATGATGTGCTGAGGGGTGATGGGATGATGTGCTGAGGGGTGATGGGATGATGTGCTGAGGGGTGATGGGATGATGTGATGAGGGGTGATGGGATGATGTGATGAGGGGTGATGGGATGATGTGCTGAGGGGTGATGGGATGATGTGCTGAGGGGTGATGGGATGATGTGCTGAGGGGTGATGGGATGATGTGATGAGGGGTGATGGGGATGATGTGATGAGGGTGATGGGATGATGTGCTGAGGGGTGGATGGAATGATGTGATGAGGGGTGATGGGATGATGTGTGAGGGGTGATGGGATGATGTGATGAGGGGTGATGGGATGATGTGTGAGGGGTGATGGGATGATGTTGAGGGGTGATGGGATGATGTGATGAGGGGTGATGGGATGATGTGCTGAGGGGTGATGGGATGATGTGCTGAGGGGTGATGGGATGATGTGCTGAGGGGTGATGGGATGATGTGCTGAGGGGTGATGGGTGATGGGATGATGTGCTGAGGGGTGATGGGATGATGTGCTGAGGGGTGATGGGATGATGTGCTGAGGGGATGGATGATGTGATGAGGGGTGATGGATGAGTGGAGGGGTGATGGGATGATGTGCTGAGGGGTGATGGATGATGTGCTGAGGGGTGATGGGATGATGTGCTGAGGGGTGATGGGATGATGTGCTGAGGGGTGATGGGATGATGTGCTGAGGGGTGATGGGATGATGTGATGAGGGGTGATGGATGATGTGATGAGGGGTGATGGGATGATGTGTGGGGGTGATGGGATGATGTGCTGAGGGGTGATGGGATGATGTGCTGAGGGGTGATGGGATGATGTGCTGAGGGGTGATGGGATGATGTGCTGAGGGGTGATGGGATGATGTGATGAGGGGTGATGGGATGATGTGATGAGGGGTGATGGGATGATGTGATGAGGGGTGATGGGATGATGTGCTGAGGGGTGATGGGATGATGTGCTGAGGGGTGATGGGATGATGTGTGAGGGGTGATGGGATGATGTGATGAGGGGTGATGGGATGATGTGTAAGGGGTGATGGGATGATGTGATGAGGGGTGATGGGATGATGTGATGAGGGTGATGGGATGATGTGATGAGGGGTGATGGGATGATGTGCTGAGGGGTGATGGGATGATGTGATGAGGGGTGATGGGATGATGTGCTGAGGGGTGATGGGATGATGTGCTGAGGGGTGATGGGTGATGTGCTATGATGTGCTGAGGTGGTCACGAACAATGGCTGGGCGCTGGGTGGGTGACTGCTTTTTCCATGCCTACCCATCCCTTTTGCCTATTTGCCTGTGCAAATCTGTTGGCTAATCCACTTTCTTTCGTTATTAATCCACCCCGCTTGCTACCACAATGGATGCATGAAAGCAGGAGAAATGTGAAAAGACGCGGGCGGATTGCTGTCAGTGTCAGCAGGCAGTTGATGTTGCGAGGTAGGCTGAGGAAACACTATGGTGAGGCTGTAGGTGCGAATAGATATGCTTGTGATTGACCCTATCTTATGGTTTGACATTGTCTGCCAAGGAGCTCTCTCAAGTCAAGGTTGCACAACCCCCAAGCTACTATCACTGCTAGTCATGTGTATCATGAGCATACCATGTGCATTGCTGGATGTGTTTTGGCGTCATATTCATGTGCATGTCACTGCATGGCTGGCTGCGTGACAGCATGCAAACGTGTCGTATGTGTGAGTGTGTGTGTGTGTGTGTGTGTGTGTGTGTGTGTGTGTGTGTGGGTGTGTGTGTGTGTGTGTGTGTGTGTGTGTGTGTGTGTGTGTGTGTGTGTGTGTGTGTGTGTGTGTGTGTGCGTGTGTGTGGGGCTGCATGTTGAATGCATGGGCATGTTATGTGTGGTTGTACATCCGCAGCAAGGAGGCAGAAGAGGCCCGCGCAGAGGCACAACGTATCAGTAAGGACGCGCAGGGTTTAGAGAAGAAACTGGAGGAGACGGTGAGTCGAGAGGGATGAGAGGCTTGGGCATGACTGCTGACATGCTTGGTCTGGCTGCTAAAACTGCTGTGTTGACTTATCTGTGGTGCATGATTATTCAGTGTTCCACACTTTCTTTCATACTTTTAGGCAGCTGGAATGGCCATAGCATGCATCAGCACTAAAACACTCCTTGAACCCTTTCTTTGCCATTTCCCTCGTTTGCTTTGTCTTTTCCACTCCAGCGGCGGGAGAAAGATGCAGTCCAGGCACGTAGTAGTGGATTGGCTGCATCTTTGACACAGCATCAGATGGAGTTGGAGGATGCCAGAACGAGGCTGGCTGCCGTAACTGAAGAGGCTGCTCGTGCGGCTACTCAGGTGAGATGAGCACTGACTCAACAAACTCCCATCCTTTAACGTTTTTACCTCTGCGGGCGAATTGAGGTGGGCTTCTTTCGTCTACGAGACGAGCTGAGCTGCTAGGCCAAGCCAGCCTCCGTGCTCATGTCTCTAGTGGGCTGCTGCTGCCGCTGTTGGTGAGTGTTGTGAGAGGTAAGAGGCCAGTGTTGATGGCAGAGGAGACAGGGCCTGGCAGGCTGAGCAGGAAGGAGGAGGACCCGTCATCAACGGTAATATTGCAGGTGCTGGGTGCTGTGTGCAGTGGTTATTTGGTAGCAGGAACTCTGGAGCAGCCGCCCTCACTGCGGTGTGAGTCTGCTGAGATTTCCATGCTTCCAGGTGAGGGGTGTTGCTATTGATATTGGTGTTTGCGGTGATGGTTAGTGGTAGGAGAAACCCTAGGAGCAGGCGCCATCACTACTATGGTCTCAGTGCTGGGCTTTAGAGGTAAGGGGTGCTGCAATTGCTGTTGGTGCACTAGTAGGAGGAAAGGTGGTGTCAACGCTGGGCTTTGCAGGTTACGGGTGCGACCACTGCTGTTGTTGTGCTGAGCAGCTGTGCTGAAAGAGAATTTGGCTGCTGGTGTTGCATGGGCAAGTGTTCTCCCTTTGCACCGCATTTCTCCCCTCATCTCTCTCCCTCCAACCCCCGGTAACATGTTTCCCTCTTGCTCCATTGTTCTCACCTCTCTTTGTTTCACCGCTGCTCCTTTTTCATGTCCCTTTCATTTCCCGTAAAGCTCTCCACGTTACGAATGGGCATGCTTGTTTGCCTATTTCTAACCCATCCCCTTCTCCATGAATGCACGTGCACCGCCTGGACCCTGCATAGGAGGAGGAGCTGCAGAATTTGCGAAGGGATCGTACGCAGCACTCGGAGGAGCTTCAGCAGGCACGGTAGGCCTTTGGAATCGCAGTGTTCACATACAGAAAGGGCTGCTTGTCACTGGTTGTTAGACATCTAGGCAAGGAGCACCAGTGATGTCAAGCACGTGGTTGCTATGACCAACGTCATCATGGCATGCGTTACATGTGCAGCACTCATCTGTATTGTTGGCTTCGTTTGTGTGTCTGTTGCAAGTCATTCGTGTATCAATTCGTGCGTGTGTGCGCTCATGCGTGTGTATCGTATGTCCTTGGATGCATGCTGAATGGTTGTGTGCCGCTTGCAGCACGGCTGCGGAGGAGTTGCGCATGGAGCGTGTGCAGTTGGAGGCGAAGGCAGAGGCTGCCAGGCAGCATGCACAGTCGCTTGAGAAGACGGTGGAGGAGGAGGTGAGGCGACAGGTGGTGAGACTTGGGGGACAGATTGTGGGACTTGGGCGACAGGTGGTGAGGCTTGGTCATCTTTACGCTGCGTGAGCGTGTGTTCGCAATGCATGACCATTACAGCAGCTGTCCACGGCACTTCAAATACGTGCTCCCGTAATAGCTCTGCCCGTATTTTCCTCTTCGCCCCACAAACCCTTTCCCATTCCAGCGGCGACTGAGGGATGAGGTGGTGGCTCAGAAGAGTGCATTGGCATCAACTGTGACGGAACGTGAGAGGGAGCTGAATGATGCTCTGAGACTGCGGGCTGAGGCAGAGGAAAGAGCCAATCATGCTGCTAATGAGGTAGGAAGGCCATTTGTAAGTATGACCAACTAAAACGCTATGTGATTTATGCGAGAGTATGCTATTTTCTTTCGTTCATGTGAAATGGCATTCTCCCTTCCTTTTCCTCCTTTCACCAGGCATCTAAGTTGCAGCATGAGAAGTCATTGCTGGATGAATCAAGGGCGCGGGCAGAAGAGGCGGTGGCGAACACATTACAATTGCTTCACCAGTTAACAACCAATCACGCTGCCGAGAAAAATGCTTGGGAATCTGAGCGAACAAGGCTGCAAGAGTCCTTTGCTCGGATGCTGCAGGCGAGTACTAGGTCGTGATTGGGTGTTGAAGTTAGAGCTTTGTTGGCATGGTGTTGTGGAGGTAAGTTGTTAAGTGGCACGATTTCCCTATGGCGTCATCTTTTCTTCCTCTCTTGGAAGGAGCAGCTAAAACTGTCGAGGTATGGGTATAATGGTTGTAAGGGAAGATGCACGGGAGGTGAGACACACGTGTGCATTCTAGACGTTCAAACACTTTGCATTACTATGCGGTTCTCCTTGCACTTCTTCCTATCTGCCTCTGACATCATCTCCCCCCTCTCGCATTCGTTTCCACCTGTGACATTCTAATCCGCCTGTCCAATGTCCGAATCACCCCGTACAGAATCTCGAGTGGCAGCAGGAGGCCAATAAGAAGGCGGTGGAAAGAGGGCGGGCAGATGTTGCAGAGCTCAAGGCGCAGCTGGGGGAGGCGCTGAGGACAGCTGCTGCTGAAAAAAACAAGAAGGAGGAGCTGCAGAGAAAAGTGGACGAGTACGATGAAGAGCTACGTGCTATTCGTGTTGACTCGGACGATGATATATTCACAGGGCCACCAGAGCTGGCGATGCTCCCAGGCGGGTAAGTGAGGCGCTGCAGGGGGTGAGAACTTCTTAGCTGAATAGGATGAATGGAGGGGAGGCAGTTTGAGGTGGGTAAGTGATTAGAGCACTAGAATGAATGCTTTACTAAGTGCTCCAACCATTCTGATGTCAGCCTTTTTCTTCTCCTTAACTGAAAGCACTTGTGTTTAAATGCTTTGTATCCATGCATAGATTAAGTATTTTTCCTACCTTCAACAGGTTCATGCAGGGGAACAGAAAAGCGACAGGAAACAGGCGCGAAGATACAGGCTCCACAGATTCAGGTACTTAACACAAGACTGCGCAGCCGCGAAGTCGCATGCAGCTTATATGTTGCTTTTGCCAGTTCCGCGCATACCTCATTCCATCCTGTTCTCTCCATATTGTTCTGTTTCCACCTCTCACCAACTTTCCCTCTGCCTCTTCCCCTGTTCTCGGGCTCCTTTCATCCTTTACTTCGACATTGCGTTACTCACAGAGGAGGAAGTTGAGGAGGAAGAAGTTGGGGAAAGGGAAGTTGGGGAGGGGGAAGTTGGGGAGGGGGAAGTTGGGGAGGGGGAAGCTGGGGAGGGGGAAGCTGGGGAGGGGAAGTTGAGGAGGGGGGAGGTGGGGAAGAGGGAGGTGGAGAGGGGGAAGTTGCAAGGGGGGGAGATGTGTGAGCCGTAATGTTGATGTTGGGTTGCACTTGGATGTTGCCTAGGTTAGAATACTAGAATAGTTAGAAAGAAGAGAGAACAAGAAAGATATAGGGTTTGGGTTGTACTTTACATGCAAATGTACAGTATGTATATGTTGACACACCCCCTAGGCTAGATAAGGGGTAGTGCTGAGCAAGAAGCACACAGCTCAGGGTGGCACTACAAGTCCAACCTCTGAGGCAGGGGTCCGAAGACCAGTGAGCAAGAGTACAAACAAGACAAAAGCAAACCAGGGCGGCACTACTACTCCGGCCACTGGAAGAGAAGCCACAAGGCCAGTCTGAAAGATATATATAAAGAGGAGTACACAATCAAGGTCCTAGCAAGTGAGAGTAAAGGAACTAGACCAAGCTGCAAACATTGTCGCTGATGATCTCTAGGCGCAAGCGCTTTAGTAAAGATATCAGCTGTGTTGGCACCGGAGGCCAAGTTTACTACGCGGGCCTGGCAACGCTGCTGTAGCTCGCGCAGGAGGAAGTACCGCAGCTGGATGTGCTTCGCTCTACCCTCAAGTCGAGGCTCCTGACACAGGAGGATCATGGCCATGTTGTCAGCGTACAGAACCGGGGCAGAGCTAGGCTGCTCCCCTAAGTCGGTGAGCAAGAAGGTCAGCCAGCGGAGCTCCTGTGCCGCCATGGCACTGGCGTAGATCTCAACCTCACAGCTAGACTGGGCAACAGACGAGGAGCGAGTGGACCTCCACGAGATGGCACTCGAACCAAGGCTAAAGCAGTAGCCCTGAAAGGACCTGAGGGTCTCAGCGTCGTCTGCCCAAGAAGCGTCTGTGTGCCCAGTAAGGACTACTAGCCTGCATCCTCCCAGCAACCCCATGCCCGATGTACTTGCTAGATAACGCAAAACCCTCTTAGCGGCCGACGAGTGTTGTGGTCGGTGTCTGCCTGTGGCCACAAAGCGAGTCACGATGCTGAGAGGGTATGCGAGATCTGGACGAGTGCAAGTCATCACGTACATGAGGCAACCCACCAGTTCTGATAAGGACCACTGAGCTCTACTGACTCCTCAGGAACTGGAGCAGAAAGCCTGCGATCTGCTAGCAGAGGTGTGGGCTGTGCGGAGGAGAACTGAAGACTGTACCTCTGAAGGACCTGGCGCACCAAGTGTGACTGTGTGAGAGTGATGGTGCGCGCTCTTCTGTCCCAGGAGATTTGCAAGCCAAGGTAGCGACGCAGCTCTCCTAGGTCAGTGCAGATGTGTCTCTTCAGCAGCTCGGCCTTCACGGAGGCCAGTGCGTCTCTGTCTGCAGTAGCGAAGACCATGTGGTCTACGTAGACAAGGATGTAGAACGGAGTCTGGCCAGTACGAACGAAGAGCGAGGGGTCTGCAGAGGACGGAAAGAACTGCAGGTCAGCTAGCGTAGCACGCAACGTGTCGTGCCACTCACAGGGCGCCTGTCGCATGCCGTAGACCAGGCGCCGGAGGAACCACTGGGTCCTAGGAGGGAAGGTACCGGTGAAGACCTGCGTTCGGCGTAGGTAGACCTGCTCGTGTAGATTTCCCTGGGGAAACGCTGTGGAGAAGTCAAGGGAGAGTAACTCGTATTCACGCTGTGATGCTACGTGTAGCAGCGCCCGAAGAGTAGTCATCTTCGGGGTCGGGGCGAAGGTTTGAAAGAAGTCCACCCCCTCGCGCTGATTGAAGCCTCTACCAACGTAGCGCGCCTTGAACACAGGCGGCTCTCCAGGAGGGCGCTTCACCTTGAAGTGCCACCTGCCATCGACTACGTTCACCCCAGGTGGGGGAACTGCGTCGATGTAGGTGCCGGTGAATCTCCAAGATGCCATCTCCTGCTCCATGGCAGCTATCCACTGAGAGGCCCAGGGTCCCGAGGTCGCCTCAGCGTAAGTGCGAGGGGTCGAGATGTCAAAGGCTTCTTGGTCACCATCAGGGATTAACGGCATGGAATAGAGATGGGGAGTAGCCTCAGACAAGAAAGCAAGCTTGCACTGTCTGTCCTCTAGGATGCACTGCCAAGGGCAGACGCACCCTCGATAGACGGAGGACAGACAGGGTTAGAGACCAGAGCGGTGGCGTAGTCAAGGCGGCGGATAGAGGCAAAATCAGCGATGGCGGCGACAAGAGCATCAAGACTCGAAACAGGGACAGACGGGTCGGTAACGAGGGAGGCAAGGACCCGAGAAACAAGAGGACGAGTGGCACGAAGGTAGTCAGACAGAAGGGGAGGCGCGATAGCGAGCGACGATGGAGGAGGCAAAGGCAGGAGGGGAGGACGAGACGCGTGGAAACGAAGCAACATAGAGTGAGAACACTGAACAGGAGAGGCAGGACGAGCACAATATGGACGGCGATACCAGACGTGAGAGGGAGGCGCCGGGTCAGGGGACAAAGGAGGAGACACATGAGGGGAACGAAGGGGAAGACGCGCCGGAGATGAGTCCGGCGGAGGGAACACTAGGCCGTAGACAGGAAGAGGAGGAGGCGGCGGGGGAGGCGTAGGCGAGCGGTCAGGGGAGGGAAGGCCGAGAAGGCGAAGGGCGGACACCTGCGGCGACTGCTGCTGCTGCTGCTCGACGCCGACACCTAGACCACCAGCTGCACCACGGTTACCTCCAGAACACTCCACTCCA
The DNA here is from genome assembly GCA_027943415.1 of Closterium sp. NIES-67. Classification (NCBI taxonomy): domain Eukaryota; kingdom Viridiplantae; phylum Streptophyta; class Zygnematophyceae; order Desmidiales; family Closteriaceae; genus Closterium; species Closterium sp. NIES-67. The sequence goes on along the minus strand of BQMB01001151.1, from coordinate 313,790 downwards.
GCACCTCGAGAACAGGCACCCCAAGAGCAAGAACTCTCTCTACCACCGGTGCCACCCCCAGGCCCGCCGGGACAAGCCACGACACGAACCCCAGGACTAGCACCCTCCTCAACGCCAGCACCCCCAGAGTCCACGAACGGTTGCTGCTACTGCGGTGGTGGCAGCTTCTGCGGCTGCGGCTGCGGCAACGACTGCGGCTGCTGCTACGGTGGCGACTGCGGCGGCTACTGCGACGGCGGAGGAGGAGACACTGGGGGGGAGGCAGGCGGCGAGAACGGCGTCGCGGGGCCACCAGAGTCAACCGACTCCTCGACCGGGACAACCAACGGGAGAGGAGTGACGTAAGACACACGAGACGGAGCAGGACGGGGAGAAAGGGGAGTAGGGGCGATCGGGTGAGTGGGGACCAGAAACAGGGGAGGGGAAACCGAGAGACCTCGGTGGGGAAAGCGGTGGTAAAAGGAGACAGACTCGTCGAAAATGGTGTAACGGGAGTAAAAGAAGCGGTGAGACAGCGAGTGGTAGAAGTGCCAGTCAGACGAGTCAAGGGGGAACCCGAGGAAGACACAGGGGACAGTGCGGGCAATGAGCTTGTCCGTGCCAGAGGCACGAACGTGAGTGAGGCAGCCCCAAACGTGGAACGCGGATGCGTCACCAGGGAACCCAGCCCAAATAAGGGTTAGCGAAACCTGTGGCCGCTAAGAGTGCGGTCACATGATAAGCTGGTGAGCGGCATAGCGAACAGCGAACGCCACAGAAAATGGGGTGCACCGGCATGGATCATGGAGGTACGAGCCACCTCCATGACCAAACCAAAGCGTCGCTCAGCGACCCCATTCTACCGCGGGGAGTCCAGCAGGGTGTACAAATGGGTGATGCCCTCCGCACGACAGAACTAGCCAAGGCGACCGGAGGCAAACTCGCCACCACGGTCGGAGAGGAGACACAGCATGGGGAGACCGCGGTGGACGCGCGCAGCTACGACCTATGGGATAAGATTGTTCGGCACGTCGGCCTTCCGCTCCAGGGGAAACACCATGGTGTAGCGCGTGAAGTCGTCGAAGAGCACGAGAAAGTAGCGCTCGCGACGCGGTCCAGGGACGAGGGCTGGGCCCCAGACGTCCAGGTGCAGGGTCTGGAAGGGTGCGGTGGCAGGGCGAAGCGAGGAGGAGTGAGGAGCATGGCGCAGCAGGCCCTTGACGCAAGGCGTGCACGGGGGCGAAGGTGAGGGAGGGAGGGCAGGAAGCGATGCAAGGAGACCGAGGACTAGACCATGCTGAGACACGTGACGCAGACGCGGGAGTGCGGGGTGACCTAGGCGGTGGTGCCACAGAAGCGACGGGTTAGTGAGCGACCGACACGAGCAGGCCGCAGCGACCTGGGTAGACGCAGGACCCGGGGAGGACGCGCCCACCGGGGGGGAAGCAGTGTCCAGCGTAAACAGGCCAGACACCGGGCCTCGGGGGAACGTCGCAAGGGGGCCACCTGAGGCGGCCTCGGTACAGACAGCGTACTGCTCGTGACCAGGGAACGTAGTGGTGACACCGAGGGTCCTGAAGACAACCGACACCAACTAAGTTCTTGGAGAACGAGGGGATGTGCAGGCGTGTAAGGGAACCCGAGGGGGCCGCTGGACAGGGGAGGGTAGTGGAGCTGCGAGCAACGACAGGACCAGAAGAAGGGTCCGCAAGGGCGACAGAGGCAGGGGTAGCGAGCAACATGAGGGTGGCGTGGTCATGGAAGAAGCAGGCAGACGCACCAGAGTCGAGCATGAAGGATAGCAAAGAAGTAGTTGCAGACAAGGGAGGAGCAAGGTTAGAGCCTATGCTAGACAAAGCAAACGGTCCTACGCATGACGCAACAGGGGAGTCTGTACTACACACAGGTGCTACGCCTAAACTAGAGAACACAGGGTAATAAGATCCGGACACACTAGAAGCGTCAGCAAGCACTAATCTGATCCATGTCTAAGTCAAACGTAGGCACACCGTGACGGAGCAGACTGGGCCAGTCAGGGAGGTCCGGGGCCGGGCCGAAGCGGCGACGAAAGAGGCCGTCGAGGCGGCGGAAGCAGTGGGTGGTCGGGTGCTGGCGGCGGCACACAGTGCCACAAAGGGGCCCGGTCTGGAGCTGGTACTGGCAGCTCACAGCACCGAATCCGCCGGTAGATGCCGAGCTGTGGCGGCCGCCACCGCGGCCACCACCTCCTGGGGCTCCTGGCCACCCCGGCGGGAGGCGGGCCCACGATTGCTGCTACTGCTGTGGGTGCTGCGGCGATTGCGGCAGCTGCTGTGGCGATTACTGCTGCTGCGTCTGCTGCTGCTCCTAGACACTAGCCCCAACCCCCTTGTCCGAACCACTATCCCCGCCACCACCACTACCACCACCAGCGCCACCACCACGCCCTCCCTTGGGGCCGCGACGGCCCCTACGTTGTCGCTGCTGCGGAAAGGCCACAGCTGTGGTCTCAGTGGTCGGGGCAGCCGTAGCAACCACGGCAGAAATGTCAGCGTTTGTGCACTGGGAGGGAGCACAGCCCTGAAAGATAGGGACTGCCGCAACACCGCTCGACTGAGCGATTGTGTGCTGGCGAGTCTCAATCTCAGACAGAGCAGTGAAAAATGAAGTCAGGGTGAGGTCGCCTGGGTGCTAGCTGAGGAAGTGGTCCCAGGCAGTGGCTAAGCGGTCAGGCAGGCACATGGCAAAAAGGTACAGGGTAGCACAGGACGGTGGGGGGAAATCAGTGATCTAGGCGGCAGTGCTGGCAACGCGGTAGCTAGTCTCTAGTGCACGGAGGTGAGTGGCGAGATCAGCGACAGTGGGGAAAGCAGAGAGATCGGGGAAGAGCATGGGGAGGATCAAGCGTCCAGCGGAGGAAGGCATGGAGTTGCGTGCAACTACTGCATCTAGGAAGTCTTTGGCGTTTGCTACATCAGTAAAGCGGGGATGCTAAGATAGGGGAAGCGCATGACTAATGACAAGCTGCGCTACAGCATCGCGAGAATCCTAGATAGCGCGAGCGAGCGCAGCAGCAGCAAAGGCCCCACTCTCAGCAGTGGTGGGGTCAGCAGGGAGGGGATCAGGCGCGGGGGGACGGGGAAGTAAGCCATCAACATGCATAGCCAGGGAGTGCCCATCTTGGCGCTGACCTGTCAGGTGCCGGCGAAGATCGACAAGCTAGGTGGCAAAGTCGATTGCGTGCCCCTCCGCGTCCAGGCGTAGCATGGCGTCCGCCATCGCGCAACCTCAATGGCACCGGGACACAGCGGCACTGCGGCACAGGAACACGGGTACTCGGCTGCACGGAGGTACAGCGGCGTGGCGGCAGGACTCTCCGGAATGGAGACCAAGCGGAAGGCCGAGGAGGGCCCAAGGCGCGCAGAGCCGGCAGGGCGCAGAGAGCCGGCGAAGTGCTAGGGGGGCCTAGGGGCGCAAGAGGGCCGGTGGGCGCATGAGGAGCCAGCGGACGCGCAAGGGACCAAAGCACACGAGGGGCCGGCGAGGCGCGCGAGGGCGAACTCACAGTAGGGCGGTTGTGCAGGGAGGCGAACTCACAGCGGGGCACTTGTGCAGGGGGGCAAACTCACAGCGGGGCACTTGTGCAGGGGGGCGAACTCACAGCTGGGGAGTTGTGCAGGGGGGCGAATTCGCAGCGGGGCACTTGTGCAGGGGGGCGAACTCACAGCTGGGGAGTTGTGCTGGAGGGCCATTTTGTACATCTTGTGAATATTGTATATAGATTCTTGGACTGGCGAGGAGCTGTGGCACATGTCTGCAGGGTAAGCGGGGGTCGGGGTGAGCTGCAGGGGGGAGGAATCCGACACGGGTGTGGAGCAGGTGACAGGTGGGGGTGTGGAGGTGGAGGAGTGGGGGGGGAGGGGGGAGGACAGAGACAATGGGGGGAAGGGACAGTCGGGGCAGCGGCTGTTCTGCAAAGGGATGGACGGATGGGATGGGTAGCCGCTTAAGGGAGTTGAGGAGGGGCAACCGGGTGACCAAGCTAGGAGGGAGGGTACAATGGCTATGAGGAAGGGGAGGGCAAGGGGGGAGCTGAGGGTGGGGAGTGCAGGAGAGTGGAAGGGTCAATGGGGACGCAGAGGAGACCCCTGACACCACCACCCAGGGGCTGTATATAGGGAAAGGTGTCAAACATGTGTAATTGTCATGTTTGTATAGACTGTATAGGGTCATCTCTTAGAGGGTACAAGACTTAGGTATATCTGTGTGTACTCTCACTCTATCAACTAACACTTCTCTGATTTTGTTATGGTATCACGCGTAGGTTAGGATCCCCCCCCACCTACCGCTTCCGCTCGCCCCTCCTAGCCCCGTCGTGCCCCTAGCCCCGTCGCGACCCCCCTAGCCCCGTCGCGCTCCTTCCTGCGCCCCGTCGCGCCCCTTCCTGGGCCCTGTAGCGCCCCTCCTGGGCCCCGTCGCGCCCCTCCTAGGCCCCGTCACGCCCCTCCAGGGCCCCGTCGCGCCCCTCCAGGGCCCCGTCGCGCCCCTCCTAGGCCCCGTAGCGCCCCTCCTCGGCCCCGTCGCGCCCTTCCTGGGCCCTGTAGCGCCCCTCCCAGGCCCCGTCGCGCCCCTCCTAGGCCCCGTAGCGCCCCTCCTGGGCCCCGTAGCACCCCTCCTGGGCCCCGTCGCGCCCTTCCTGGGCCTTGTAGCGCCCCTCATGGGCTCAGTCGCGCCCCTCCCAGGCCCCGTCGCGCCCCCCCCCCTGGGCCCCGTAGCGCCCCTCCTGGGCCCCGTAGCGCCCCTCCTGGGTTCTGTCGCGCCCCTCCTGGGCCCCGTAGTGCCCCCCCTGGGCCTCGTCGCGCCCCTCCCAGGCCCCGTCGCGCCCCTCCTGGGCCCCGTAGCGCCCCTCCTGGGCCCTGTCGCGCCCCTCCTGGGCCCCGTAGTGCCCCTCCTGGGTTCCGTCGCGCCCCTCCTGGGCCCCGTAGTGCCCCCCCTGGGCCTCGTAGCGCCCCTCCTGGGCCTCGTACCGCCCCTCCTGGGCCCCGTAGTGCCCCTCCTGGGCCGCGTCGAGCCCCCCCTCCTGGGCCCCGTCACGTCTTCCGGCCCCGTCGCACCCGCCCGGCCCTGTCGCACCAGCCCGGCCCCGTCGCGCCCGCCCGGCCCCGTCGCACCCGCCCGGCCCCGTCGCCCCCTGCCCGGCCCCGTCGCAGCCGCCCGGCCCCGTCACACCGGCCCAGCTCCGACGCACCTGCCCGGCCCCATCGCACCGGCCCAGCCCCGTCGCACTCGCCCGGCCCCGTAGCACCGGCCCGGCCCCGTCGCACCGGCCCAGCCCCGTCGCACCCGCCCGGCCCCGTCGCACCAGCCCGGCCCCGTCGCGCCCGCCCGGCCCCGTCGCACCAGCCCGGCCCCGACGCACCCGCCCGGCCCCGTCGCCCCGACCCGGCCCCGTCGCACCCGCCCGGCCCCGTTGCACCGGCCCGGCCCCTGCGCTCGTCCCTGCCCCGGCCCCGGTCCTCCTCACTGGTACGATTCCCCCCCCCCCCCCTACACCGCACTACACCGCACTGCACCGCACTGTACCGCACGGCACCGCGCCCCACCTTGCTGCACTGCCCTGCACCGCACTGCGCTGTTCCTGATGGCGGCGGAGCTTCGCTTCGACGCTGAAGGCCAGCCTCTAGAGTTCGAGGCGTGGCTTGCCGACCTCCGCCGCCAACTCACTGGCCAGCGCCAGGATGGCGAACCGCTTTCCGCACACCTTGACGGTACGCTCCCCTGCCCACACCCCCCTGCTATTTTGCCCGCTGACTCCACCCCCACCGAGCGCGAGTCTACTGCTGCCACTGCCCGTGCGCGCTCTGTCTGGCTTTCTCGCGATGCTGTCGCCCAGCTTGCCATTAGCAACGCCCTTCCCCCGTCCGAGCGCCCTCGCTTTAGGTCCCTCACCACTGCTCAGGCATACTTAGATGCTGTCATCCAGCGCTATTCCACTCCTCCGTCTGCCTCGGTGGGTCGCCTGATCCTCCCGATGCTCTTTCCTGACCTTGCATCCTTCCCTACTGTCTCTGACCTTGCTGCCCACCTGCGCTCGATAGATGAGACCTGGCGCGCTGCCTGCACTGACGCACAGCTTAAAGCCCACCAGCCGCCCATTACCTCTACCCTCTACCTGCTTGCCACCCGCCTCCCTGACCGCCTTGCTGTCGCCCGCGACCGCTTCCTTAGTATTCACCCCGCCAACCTCACCCTCACTGACTTTGTAGACACCCTGACTATGATAGAGACCCGTCACCGCTCCATCGCCCAGGCGAGCGGTGCCGTGCCGGTCCCTATCTTTCAGGGTTGTGCCCCCGCTCAGTGTACCTTCTCCGACGGCTCTGCCGCAGTGGCTGAGACTGCTGCTGCAGCGCAGTTTCGTTCGGGGAAGGGCCGCCGCCCCAAGGTTGGGTGCGGCGGAGGCGGGGGTGCGGGAGGGGGTAGTGGTGGGGTCGGGTCGTCTGGTGCTGGAGCGGACGAGGGGACCCTGCCCAGTCCAGCTGAGCCGCCGCCCCTGCAGTTGCAGCAGCCGCAGCAGCCGCCGCAGTCGCAGCCTTCGCAGCAGCCGTCGCAGACACGGCAGACGAGTGTCCTCCCGCCCGGGTGGCCCGGTGCTGGCGGTGGCCGGGCGCGTGGTGGTGTGCCGAGTGGTGGCTCTGGCGGCGGGCGTTGTCAGTACCAGATCCAGACCGGTCCTCGCCGCGGCTTCGTTTGCGGTAAGATCGGTCACTCCACTCCCCGCTGTTTTCGTCGCCTGGACGACCTCTTTCGTCAGCGCTTCGGCCCGTCGCCAGACCTCCCGGACTGGCACAGTTTGCTTAGTCGTAAGATTCAGATCTTTGATATGGACATGGATGCCATTGTTTCTGCTCTGCATGTGATGTATGCTGATGACTCTAGTGTGCTTCCAGCTTATTACTCACTGTTGCCTAGCGTAGGTGTGTCTAGCGTAGCCTCCCCTGCTGCGTCAGGCGTAGGATCCTCTGCTTTGTGTAGTCTTGGTGCTTCCACCGTCGTTCCGACGCCAGACGCCTCTGCTTCGCTTTCCTTCACCTTGGACTCTGGCGCTTCTCGGTGTTTCTTCCGCGACTCCACCACCCTGACGCCGCTTCCTGTTCCTGCTGCCGTCTCTCTTGCTGACCCCTCTGGTGGTCCGGTAGTCGCCCGCAGTTCCACCACCCTTCCCTGTCCGGCGGTTCCTTCGGGCTCTCTCACAGGTCTGCATATCCCCTCGTTCTCCAGGAACCTAGTTGGTGTCGGCTGCCTCCAGGACCTTGGCGTCACCACTACGTTCCCTGGCCACGAGCGGTATGCTGTCTGTACCGAGGCCGCCACTGGTGCCCCCCTGTCCACGTTCCCCCGGGACCCGGTGTCCGGCCTGTTCACTCTGGACACCGTGACCCCCCGGCTGGGGCCCCCCCTCAGGTGGCTGCGTCTACCCAGGTTGCTGCTGCCTGCTCCTTGTCGGTCCCTCACTCACCCACTCTCCTTTGGCACCACCGCCTAGGTCACCCTGCGCTCCCTGCGTCTGCGTCACATGTCCCAGCACGGTCTTGTCCTTGGTCTCCCGGTTCTCTCCCCGCGTTTCCCTCCTCCCCCGCCCCCCCTTGCACGCCCTGTGTCGAGGGTCGGCTTCGCCGTGCCCCTCACTCCTCCTCGTTTCCCCCTACCGCCGCGCCGCTGCAGACCCTGCACCTGGACGTCTGGGGCCCCGCCCCCGTCCCTGGGCCGCGTCGAGAGCGCTACTTCCTTGTGCTCGTCGACGACTTCACTCGTTACACCACAGTCTTTCCCCTGGAGCGCAAGGCCGACGTGCCTGGTGCTCTCATCCCCTGGCTTGTCTCTGCGCGTGTCCACCGCGGTCTCCCTGTCTTGCGTCTTCACTCAGACCGTGGTGGCGAGTTTGCCTCAGGTGTCCTTGGTCGCTTTTGTGTGCGGAGGGCATCACCCAGACGTTCACCCTACCGGACTCCACACAGCAGAATGGGGTCGCTGAGCGACGCATCGGTTTGGTCATGGAGGTCGCTCGCACCTCCATGATCCATGCCGGTGCACCCCATTTTCTGTGGCCGTTCGCTGTGCGCTACGCTTCGCACCAGCTTAACCTGTGGCCGCACCCTCAGCAGCCGCAGGTTTCGCCGACCCGTCTTTGGACTGGGTCTCCTGGTGACGCGTCTGCGTTCCACGTCTGGGGCTGCCTTGCTCACGTTCGTGCCTCCGGCACGGACAAGCTCACTGCCCGCACCCTTCCCTGCGTCTTCCTCGGTTTTCCCCTTGACGCGTCCGACTGGCACTTTTACCACCCGCCATCTCACCGCTTCTTTCACTCTCGCGACGTCACCTTTGACGAGTCCGTTTCCTACTACCGTCGCTTCCCCCACCGTGGTCCCCCGGTTACCCCCCCCCTGTTCCTGGTCACTCCTTCCCCGGTAGTCCCTGCCCCTCCTCCTCCTCCTCCCCGTCCCGCCCCCTGTGGTGTGTCCCACGTCACCCCCCTTCCGTCGGCGGACCCGGTTGAGGAGTCCTCTGACTCTGGTGGCCCTCCTGTGCAGTCCTCGCCAGCTGCCCCTCCCCCGGTGTCCCCTCCCCAGTCCCCTCCTCCACCGCCTCTGCCGCCGCTGCAGCCGTCGTTGTCGCTGCCGCCGCCGCCGCCGCCGCCGCTGCCGTCGCGGCCCCCGTTCGCTGACTCTGGGGGTGCTCGTCCCGGTCGCCCTGGGGGTGGCCCCTCTGGGGGTGCTGGTGTGGAGAGTGCCGGTGGTAGCCGAGGAGCAGCTTGCGGACCAGGTGTCGCCGTTGCGCCGCCGCAGCAGCAGTCCCCGCCGGTGTCAGCCCTTCGCCTGCTCGGCCTTCCGTCACCCGACCCTGGGTCTGTTCCTCCCCGGCCGTCTCCTCCTCTTCCTGTCTACGGCCCTGTTTTCCCTCCACCGGACTCGTCCCCGGCCTGTCTCCCCCCTCGTTCCCCTCCTGTGTCACCTCCCCTGTCTCCTGACCCGACTCCTCCGTCGCACGTCTGGTCTCACCGTCCCTCCCGTGCTCGTCCTGCCTCGCCTGTCTTGCGTTCCCACCCTATGTTGCTTCATTCCCACGCGTCTCGTCCTTCCCTTCTGCCGTCGCCTCCTCTGTCCTCCCTTGTTGTTGCACCCCCCCCGCTGTCTGACTACCTTCGTGCCGCTCGTCCCCTTGTTCCTCGGGTCCTTGCCTCTCTTGTTACCGACCCGTCTGTTCCGATCTCGTGCCTTGACGCCCTTGTCGCTGCTGTCGCTGACTTCGCCTCTACCCGCCGCCTTGACTACGCCACAGCTCTGGTCTCTGACCCTGCCTGTCCTCCGTCTGTCGGGGGTGCTCCTGCTCTTGGCAGTGACGTCCTGGAGGACCGCCAGTTCGAGCTTGCTTTCCTCTCCGAGGCTGCTCCCCATCTCTGTTCCATGCTGCTAGTCCCTGAGGGTGACCCAGACGCTTTCGACATCCCGACCCCTCGCACTTACGCTGAGGCGACTTCGGGACCCTGGGCCTCACAGTGGATAGCTGCCATGGAGCAGGAGATGGCATCTTGGAGATCCACCGGCACCTTTGTCGACGCAGTTCCCCCACTTGGGGTGAACGTAGTCGATGGCCGCTGGCTCTTCAAGGTGAAGCGCCCTCCTGGAGAGCCGCCTGTCTTCAAGGCGCGCTATGTGGCTAGAGGCTTCAGTCAACGCGAGGGGGTGGACTTCTTCCAGACCTTCGCTCCGACCCCGAAGATGACTACTCTTCGGGTTCTGTTACACATAGCTGCTCAGCGTGACTACGAGCTTCACTCCCTCGACTTCTCCACTGCCTTCCTTCAGGGCAGCCTACACGAGCAGGTCTACTTGCGTCGCCCTCAGGGCTTTACTGGCACCTTCCCTCCTGGGACCCAGTGGCTCCTCCGGTGCCCCGTCTACGGCCTGCGCCAGGCTCCCCGTGAGTGGCACGACACTCTCCGTGCTACGCTTGCTGACGTGCAGTTCTTTCCGTCTTCCGCAGACCCTTCACTCTTCGTTCGTGCTGGCCAGACTCCGTTCTACATCCTTGTTTACGTCGACGACCTAGTCTTTGCCACAGCAGACAGGGACGCACTGTCCTCCGTGAAGGCAGAGCTGCTGAAGAGACACACGTGCACTGACCTTGGAGAACTGCGCCGCTACCTTGGCTTGCAGATCTCCAGGGACAGAGCATCGCGCACCATCACCCTGACTCAGTCACACTTGGTGCGCCAGGTCCTTCAGAGGTTCAGCCTTCAGTTCTTCTCTGCACAGCCCACCCCTCTGCCTGTAGACCACAGACTCTCCGCTCCAGTGTCTGAGGAGTTGGTAGAGCCCAGCGGCCCCTACGCAGAGCTGGTGGGTTGCCTCATGTACCTGATGACTTGCACTCGCCCAGATCTCGCATACCCTCTCAGCATCCTGGCTCGTTTTGTGGCCACAGGCAGACACCGACCGCAGCACTGGTCTGCCGCTAAGAGGGTTTTGCGTTATCTTGCTAGTACATCGGGCATGGGGTTAGTGCTAGGAGGACGCAGGCCAGTGGTCCTTACTGGACACACAGACGCTTTGTGGGCAGACGACGCCGAGACACTCAGGTCTACCCAGGGCTACTGCTTCAGCCTTGGCTCAGGTGCCGTCTCGTGGAGAGCTACCCGCTCCTCGTCTGTTGCCCAGTCCAGCTGTGAGGCTGAGATCTACGCTGGTGCCATGGCGGCACAGGAGCTCCGCTGGCTGACCTTCTTGCTCACTGACTTAGGTGAGCGGCCTAGCTCTGCCCCGGTCCTGTTCGCTGACAACAGGGCCATGATCCTCCTGTGCCAGGAGCCTCGACTTGAGGGCAGAGCGAAGCACATTCAGCTGCGGTACTTTCTCGTGCGTGAGCTACAGCAGCAACGTCAGGCTCGCGTAGTACACTTGGCCTCAGGTGCCAACACGGCTGATATCTTTACGAAGGCGCTTGCGCCTAAAGATCATCAGCGGCACTGTGTACAGCTTGGTCTAGTTCTTGTAGCCTCTCACTTGCTAGGACCTTGACTTTGTACTGTCCTTTATATGTATACTCAGACTGGACTTGTGTCCTCTCCCAGTGGCTGGACTAGTAGTGCCGCCCTGCTCTTGTTCTTGCCTTGTCTGTACTCCTTCTGACTGGTCTCTCAGACCCTTGTCTCAGAGGTTGGACTAGTAGTGCCGCCCTGAGCTGCTTGTTTAGGACATTCCCCTATGCAGTCTAGGGGGTGTGTCAAACATGTGTAATTGTCATGTTTGTATAGACTGTATAGAGTCATCTCTTAGAGGGTACAAGACTTAGGTATATTTGTGTGTACTCTCACTCTATCACTAACACTTCTCTGATTTTGATAATGTCATGTAGCATTGTAATGAAGCGCAAAGAGCGTGTGTAGAAGAATTGATTAACGAGGAAACAATACAACTGAGACAGCATCAAAACAGCAGGGAACGTGGATATAGCTAGCCTAGGAATACACGGTCGTGACAACATACTGATATACCGTAATCCCCCGTATAAAACACCCGCCGGAATTAAGCTACCCCGGGTAGCTTGAGCGGGTATGGGTGTTTAATTTTTCTGGATATACACAACACCCTACTTTCGGACGTGAAAACTTTTGAACACCCCCCTGCCACCTAGAATCTCCATTTTTAGCAGGAAACACTAGAATTGTGACACGACCTCAGAGGAGTGTGCAGTGCAGTCGTCATATGCAGTCGTCATAGCATATCATAGCTCCATAATACAGCACACTAGATAGGGCAAATACATGGCAAGGGAACAAGGCTGAGCGGCCATGCTAGTTATCAAAGCGAGGGAGGGAAGGGTGGGCAAGTTGGAACAGAAAAATGCAAATGAGACTAGGTGGCAGGTCTGAAAGACCTGCCGATAGATGAAGGAGTTTGTCTCCTTTACAGCAAACTCCTCTTCTAGTTGAATCACAATCTGTAAAATTTCATTACAAAAAAAAATCTCATATTGTGACACGACCTCAGAGGAGTGTGCAGTGCAGTCGTCATAGGTCGAACGAGACATCAAGTGTGAGGGCGTCGACGGTGGCGCTCAAGGGTGGCCTGGTACCGATCGGTCGCGCTCGAGCGAGTAGGATCTTGTAGCATGCGAGAAGCGGCCACTAGCTCGCGGTCAAGCTGAGTAATGTAAAGCTCCTTGGCTTCACTTCGCCAACGGCCGAGGGCCTTGAAAAGCCGGTCGGGGACTCCAACATCAACGGCGACCGTCGCAGCTGCCTTGCGGAAAGAATGGGTGCCCCGGAGGGCTGGGTTGAGGCCGACACGGGAGAAAGCATCTCGACACCAACCCCGAATGGCGGCGTACGAGGGAGGGCGATCTGAGGGGGAAGCTCGGGCACCTGGCTGAAATATACGAATAAGGGGGCCAAGGGTCTGCGGAGAATAGCCAGCCAGGAAGAGGAACTGTTGGACACGCGACACCGGACAGTGGCGGGCAGAAGAAGCAGCCACTGGGACCCAAACACCGGTGCCCGCTTGGTCGGTCTTCGAACGGGGGATGAACAACCACATGCAGTCCCGATCGAACTCGATCTGGTGCCACTGGAGGGAGATGAGATCAGAGAAACGAAGGAAGGCTGCGAACATGAGGAGGGGAATAAGGCCCCGTTGGAATGTGGCTGGATCATGCGAGGAGAAGTAGAGGTCACAGATATCATAAATCTTGGCTGGAGGAATGGGCTCTTTCGCTTGAGATGGCTTGCCACAATGACGCATGGCATAATCCTTGACTTGCGAAGAAAAGGGGCCGCGAATCGGGGAGGGGTGGCCGACCAGCCAATGGGCGCAGGATATGGCGGAACACGCAGTGCGCACAGCTGAGACGGTAGCGCCGCGACGGACCGAGTGCAGCAGAAAGAGGGCCGATGTCAGGTCGGTGGCGGGAAGGAAGGGAAGTGAGTGCGCCAAACAGAAGGCTCGAAACTGTCGCCAATAGGGTTCATAAGTGCGAAGGGTAGACTTTGCCCGAAGATCGACGGTGAGTGTGAGAAGGTCCGACAATAATCGACCAATATATGAGCCTGCACAGTGAAATAAAATGCTACATTAGTTGAATGCAAAATGAAGCGCGTACATTGGAGAGTTCGGAAGACCGGCACCGCTAAAGGCATAACGGTCACTGCCAACACGTAAACAACTAGCACCCAGGGTAAGGCGAAGGGCCATAACGACCTCCGGGCCCCAAGTGAAGCCGTCCAGGCTTAGCAAAGGCCACCAAAAAGCACTGGGCCAATATGGGATCACGAGAGTGAGAGAAGTGCGCGAGCGACGGGCATGAGTTAGGACAGCCGGGATGAGGGCGGGTGGAGGAAAGGCGAAGCAATTCTCGTGTCCCCTGTTAATAGAAAAGGCATCTTGCGCAACCGCCGAGTGTGAGAACTCGAGGGAGCAGAAACGAGCGAGCTGCGCATTGGTAGGGGATGCAAACAAGTCGATGGTATGAGGCCCCCAATGCCTCTCCAGCAGCAGAAACCAAGGACGTGTCAAGGAGTAGTCGTCGTGGAGCTCAATCTTGGACAGAGCATCGGCCTCAGTATTCAGCGCACGGGGAATCCATTGGACCGTGAGACGGATCATATGGCGCACGCACAATTGAATAATCGCGCGGCATACGAAGGTAAGCTCGGGACGGCGATAGCCTCCCTTCTGGAGGATGTAGTAGGCCGCCTGACTGTCGCTGCGGAGCAAGATGTGCGAACGCCGGATTTCGACAGAAAAGGCCGAAAGGGACCAAAAGATTCCGGCCAACTCGCGAAGGGTACTGGACGAGCCCAAGAAGGCTAGAGGCAGCGGGGAGGAGAGCGAGCCGACACGACCATCCGGCGCGGAATAACAAGCCCCCCAGGCATGGTCGCTAGCATCCACGTACATGACAACGTCGTACAAATGCGGGTTGTGGAAGCGGGCGCCGTTGAAAATGTCGAACAGTGTGAGCCAAAAACGCAGCTCTTCAACAGACTCAGGGGTTAGGAGAATGGCCGCCCCCCATGAGTGGCATTCGGCGATCTGAGCGAGAAGGTGGTGGGAGAAGGCGCGCGCGACGGTGCCAAGTGCCAAGGACATGGAGGCCAACATGCCGGTGATGCGGGCAATGCGGCGAACAGGGATGCGACGCCCGTTAGCGCCGAGTGTGCCTAATTCATCCAGCTCGGCAAACAGCCGATCGCGCCGATCCGCATCGACAGAGAATGTGGTGGTGCGCGTGTCCAGCAAGAGGCCCAAGAACTTCAAAGATTGTGCCGGCGTGAGTTGTGATTTTTTTAAATTCACTACGAAGCCCGCGGCTGCAAGGTCGGCGATGATTATAGAGCGGTTGTGAAGTGCCTCCGTTCGAGTGGCACTAATGAATAGGATATCATCGACGTATGGAATAAGCCGGATGCCACGGCTACGCCAGCGTTTGGAGAGTTGCTTAATTAACTGGGTAAACACAAATGGCGCTGTAGCCAGCCCGAAAGGCAAGGAGAGGAATTGGTAAGCCTGCCCTTGCAGGGAGAATCCGAGAAACCGCCAAAAGGCGGGGTGAATGTCGACGTGGTGGTACCCAGATTTGAGATCGATGGTGAATAGCCAATCGCCTTCTTGCACCAAATCAGGAACGCGAGTAAGTCCTTCGTATCAAAAACGACGTACCGAGAGGAATGAGTTGACATGCCGCAAGTCCAATATCAGCCTCTTTTTAGAGGGCTGGACAATCACGTTTAATGGGCTAACGCATGTAAGGGTTGCGGAAGGAGGTACGACCCGAGCTGCGCCGGTGGCGAGAAGCTCAGCCACTGCACCTACAGCGAAAGATGTGAATTGCAAGGCACCGGCATGATTCTTAGTACGAGACGGGGGGGGCTCAGAGGCAACCCATGGTAGGCGATATCCAGATGTAATCACCGATAGAATCAAGCGGCTGTCGCACCAGGCGGACCACCATGCAGCGCGGTCACGGAGGCGGCCTTGCATGCGGGTAATCTTGGTTGCGTCATCGGCATAGGCCGAAATGGTTCCGAGCTCTGGTGGGAGAGGTAACACAAATAGGGACAGTAGAGAGTCAGGAAGGTGCTTCACCTCATTTAGTTCCGACCTCAACAAGGGTGTTTTTTTTTTTTTTTTTTTTTTTTTTTTTTTTTTTGTCGGGAAGGAAGGCAAACGCTAATTATAGGTGCCCACTCGCTCGCTATTCTTCAGCCACGTCATCCCTTAAGTAATAAACCATTGGATTGGGCATGTCAACTTGGCATATTGGGCTGTAGTTGGTGGTCATATATGGTGATGACATAGAAATCTTGTCATGAGTCTTATCAACGGCAGTCTTTAGAGGACACACACACATTGTGTAAGCGTCTTGTGGGCACGTTCATGTCTTCTTGCACAGGCCCAACGGGCGAGACCATGTGGTCGTATGACGCGCGTATTAATTTTACTTGAGTGCAAGAATATGTGTGTATGTTGTTGTCGTTGTTGTCTTTTTTTTTTCTTTTTTTTTTAATATATTAAGAACGCTACAACATCGGAGAGGTTAAGCAATCTTTACACAATCTTAGCCGGCCGATTGGCCCCTTGGCCCCTTTGGGGGCAATTAGCCATCCCATGCCCGGGTTCACGACAATAGAAACAACGGCCATCGCCGTCCCTACGCCATGTGTTCCAAAGGCGCTCCCCTTGGCCTCGAGGGCGAAGAGGGGGTTCAGGACGGGATGTGGAATGGGTGGGCCGAGTGGGCCTCTTCTTGCTAGCCGCTACAATCTGAGAAGCAGCCTTGACATTCTTATCCTCTACCACTTCCCCGTACTTAATCTTAAGGGCCATATTGGCCACTTCAAAACCGCGTTGATCGGCGGTAAACAAAAAATGAATATTTTCTTCCGCCCCCTCTACTATCTGCTGGAGATAGTCGGCGGCTTGTTCACCACCATCAGGTGGTAAAACCGAGATAGCATGACGTGCAATAGCTTGAATGCGCTCAAAACTAAAAAGTTGCGTACGAATGCCATCGCTTTTAACTAAGGAAGAGCGCAACTGAGGACGTGCAGGTGGAATAGGAGCAAGGGCGAGCGCTGCAGAAGCGGATTTTGGGCGGGCAGCATTACCTTCGTCGAGCGTGGCATGGGGTGCTTCCTCGTCCATTTCATCGTCCACGGGCTCGGGGGCGGGCGCCGGGAGGCGAGAGCGTGGGGCTGCCGCCACTGCGACGCGTGCTGGTTCCGGAGGCGGTGCTGGATCGGCACCGTTGCCACGCTGGAGCGCCGCAAGAAGACCAAGAACGTGGTGAATGGCCTCATTGTTGGTGCCGGCGTAAACATTATTGTCGGTGTAGCGAGCAGAATTATTTTCTGCAGAATGAGGCGTTGTGGATGCAGTGGAGCGTGCTGTAACGCGTTCGCCAGCAGCAGCTCCTGTGAAGATTCGCTGAAGATTGCGCTGGGCTGCAGGATCCAGGCGCGCAATCATTTCGGCGATTTTTGCTGCTCCAGGGGTCGAGATCTGCGGATTTTCGCTCGGATTCGCTGCAGCAGGGGGAAAATCCGTCCGGCGATCTGCGCGATCCCGGTCCCGATTCTGGCGATCCTGGCGAATCTGGGGCGCTGGGGCGTTGAGATCGCGCTCATGATGACGCCCTGCGCGCGCAGGATCACGATCATGATTGTGGTCCTCGCGCGCAGGACCGTCATGATTGCGTTCGGTAGGTTGGGGGCGTGACGGGGCATTTTCGGCAGGCGGGTTCGTGTCGACACGGTTCTGCTCGTTACGCCGCTCGCCTTGAAATCCGGGGGGGAAGTCGCGATTGCGTGACGTGTTACGATCCGCGTCTCCCGCCGCGTTTTCAACGTGCTGAACAGGGTCTTGACGCGCGCCACTCAGCAAATCCAAAGCGGTAACGGCGCCGTTACCTCCGCCAGGACGAGGAAAACAAGAGCGTTCTCTATGCTGAGAGGAAGAGTTTAGGTCCCTCTCACGTACAGGGGACCCACGCCTTCCACCACTCCTAGTATTCACGCGAGGAGCGGGAGACCTACCACTTGCAGCGGAAATAAGTCCGCTGACCATTGTAGAAAATCTAACAGAAAAAACGTCTTGCAGCAAGAGACTCCTATGCCCAGATCTGGGCATAAGAGAGGTTTAGAGTGTGCTGGTGGTATGCAAGTTGGAAC
Organism: Closterium sp. NIES-67; assembly: GCA_027943415.1. Classification (NCBI taxonomy): domain Eukaryota; kingdom Viridiplantae; phylum Streptophyta; class Zygnematophyceae; order Desmidiales; family Closteriaceae; genus Closterium; species Closterium sp. NIES-67. Next base: position 296,605 of record BQMB01001151.1, on the reverse strand, counting down.
ATAAAAATGCAAATGAGACTAGGTGGCAGGTCTGAAAGACCTGCCGATAGATGAAGGAGTTTGTCTCCTTTACAGCAAACTCCTCTTCTAGTCGAATCACAATCTGTAAAATTTTCATTACAAAAAAATTCTCATATTTTGCGGTGTGTAGATGTGTCCAACCATTCGTTTTTTCCACTCCTTTTGGGGCAACCGTATGCACGTCAAAGCAAGTGGGGAAAACGAGCTCGTGGCCATCGCGACGCGGGTATTTAGGTAGGAGACGAATCTGCCCGAACGAAAACAAAGGCACCGAGAACATTGAAATCCGAAAGGTTCATACTGTACTCGACTTTCGCGTGTCGCGCCAAATCAAACGTGTGCCGATTGGTTGTTCTGGCAGCATCCTCTCTGACACTGCACGCGCAGTGCCAATGTGGCATGCAGATGGGCAATATCGGCCGGTATGCAATAAGATGACCAAAAGTGGGTATTTGACTCAAATGAAGGTGGTGAAACATGCACACTTGAATTCCAATAAAAAAATGCATATGCACATTCCATAACTCCTGGGTGTTTTTTTTTTTTGCCTTTAATTACACCCAGCCCAAAATTTCGCTGCATTTTTATTAACACCATAGGGTGTTTTATACGGGGGATTACGTTATATTGTTTTAGACTAGATAGGTGCATGCCATAGAGAGTACAACACCTAGCACAAAACTACTCTGTACAACCCATTCTAGTTCGCTTCGTTATCTCGAGATGGTATCATGCTAGGCTAGCTACTCCTCGCCCACCTGCGCTTCCGCCTTAGCCCTAGTCCTAGCCCTAGTCTTAGCTCTAGTCCTAGCCCTAGCCCTAGCCTGTAGGCCCTGCTCGTCGCCCCGCGCTCGCTGGCCCGCGCTTGTCGTCCCGCGCTCGCAGGACCCGCTCGTCGCCCCGCGCCCGTAGACCCACACTCGTCGCCCCGCGCTCGCTGGTTCGCTCGTCGCCCCACGCTCGTCGCCTGGCGCTCACTGGTCTACGCTTGTCGCCCCGCGCTTGTAGGCCCCGCTCGTCGCCCCGCGCTCGGAGGCCCGCGCTCGGCGCCCCGCGCTCGCTGGCCCGCGCTCGTCGCCTCGTGCTCAATGGCCCACGTTCGCTAACCCCGCGCTCACTGGCCCATGCCCACTGGCCCCGCGCTCGTTGGCCCTGTGCTCGCCGGCCCTGCGCTCGCTTGCCCCACACTGACCAGCCCCTTAGTTCGCTGGCTCCTTGCTAGCCGGTCCCTCGCACGCCAGATCCTATCTTGCCGCCCCCTCGTTAACCGGCCCCGAGCTCAACAGCCCCTCACTCACTGACCCCTAGCTAGTCGGCCCCAGTTCGCCGACCCCAGTTCGCGCCGGCCCCCAGTCTGCCGGCCCCCAGCTCGCCCCCCCCCCCCCCCTTTGCTAGCCGGCCCCTCGCCTGACGGTCTCACGATCGCCGGCCACATTTCGTCACCGTGCAGCGGTGCCGCCGTGCCGCAGTAACGCCGTGTAGCCATGCCGCTGTGCCGCCGTGCCACCGTAGTGTCGTGCCGCCGTGCCGCCATAGTGCCGTGCCGCTATATCGCCGTGCCGCTGTCCCTCAGTGCCGCTGTGTCGCCGTGCCGCCATGCCGCCGTGGCGACGTGTCGCCATGCCGCCATGCTGCAGTGCCGCCATGTCATCGTGCCGCCGTATCGCTGTGCCGCCGTGCCACCGTGTCGACATGCGATGTGTCGCGGTGTTGCCGTACCGCCGTGCCACTGTGCCACTGTCAGCCGTTGAGGTCGCGGGATGGCGGACGCTGTGCTCCGCCTGGACGCGCAGGGTCGGGCGATCGACTTTGAGACGTGGCTCGTCAACCTTCGCCGTCAGCTGACAGGTCAGCTGCCCGCACTGTCCCTTGTGTCTTCCTTGGCTTCCCGCTAGACGCGTCTGACTGACACTTTTACCACCCGCCATCTTACCGCTTCTTTCACTCCTGCGACGTCACTTTTGACAATTATGTCTCCTTCTACCACCGCTTTCCCCATCGAGGTCTCCCGGTTACCCCGCCTCTGTTCCTAATCCCCACTCCCTCGGTAGCTCTCGCCCCGCTCCCTCCCCGTCCTGCCCCGTCTGGTGTGTCTCACGTCAGTCCACTCCCGTCGGTTGTTCCGGTAGAGGAGCCGGCTGACTGTGGGGTCTCTGCGGCTTTGGTTTCATCGCATGTCTCCGCCCCGGTGTCTCCTCCTCTAACGCCGCAGCAGCAGCTGCTATCACCGCCGCAGCAGCAGCTGTCGTCGTCATCGTCACAGCCACAGCAGTAACCGCAAACGCCGCCGCAGCAGCCGCAGCCGCCGCCGCATCAGCTGCAGCCGCCGCAGGGGTCCGGAAGCTCTAGGGGTGCGGGCGTTGAGGAGGGTGCTAGTCCTGGGAGTGGCACCGATGCTGGAGAGGGTTCTCGTTTTGGGGGTGCTAGTCCTAGGGTTACTGTCGTGGCTTGTCCCGGTGGTCCTGGGGGTGGCACCTGTGCTGGGGAGGGTTCTCCTTCTGGGGGTGTTGGCGTGGCGCATCCCAGGGGTGGTCGTGGTGCAGCTAGAGGTTCTGGTGTCAGCAAGGAGCAGCAGTAGCAGTCACCGCCAGTGTCCGTTTTTCGCCTGCTCGGCCTTCCCTCCCCTGACCACCCGCCTGTGCCTCCCCCATCGCCGACTCCTCCGGCTGCCTACGGCCCTGCGTTTCCTCTGCCAGACTCGTCTCCGGCTCACTTCCCCCCTCGTTCTCCTCTTATGTCCCCTCCTGTATCTCCTGACCCGACATTTCCGTCCCACTTCCGGTCTCGCCATCCCTCTCGTGCTCGTCCCATCTCTTCTGTTCAGTGTCCTCACCCTATGTTGCTTTGTTCCCACACGTCTCGTCCTCCTTTCATCCCGTTGCCTCCTCCGTTGTCGCTTGTTCTCGCTCTGCCTCCGATGTCAGACTTCCTTCGTGTCGTTAGTCCACTTGTTTCTTGGGTCCTCGCCTCCCTCGTTATCAACCCGTCTGTTCCTGTCTCTAGTCTCGACGCTCTTGTCACTGCCGTCGCTGAAATTGCCTCTACCCACTGCCTTGACTATGCCACCACTCTGGTCTCTGAACCTGCCCATCCTCCGTCTGTCGGGGGTGCTCCTGCCCTTGGGATTGACGTCCTGGAGGACCGGCAGCACGAGCTTGGTTTCCTGTCCGAGGTCGCTCGTCATCTCTTCTCTATGCTGCTATTCCCTGAGGGTGACCCAGATGCCCCTGACATCCCGACCCCTAGCACTTACGCTGAGGCGACCTTGGGACCCTGAGCCTCTCAGTGGATAGCTGTCATGGATGCGGAGATGGCATATTGGAGATCCACCGGCACCTACATCGACGCAGTTCCCCCTCCTGGGGTGAACATAGTCGATGGTTGGTGGCTCTTCAAGGTGAAGCGGCCCCCTAGAGATCCGACGGTGTTCAAGGCGCGCTACGTCGTTAGAGGCTTCAGTGAGCGCGAGGGGGTTGACTTCTTTCAGACCTTCGCCTCGACCCCAAAGATGGCCACTCTTTGGGCGCTGCTACACGTAAAATCACAGCGTGACTACGAGTTGCACTCCCTCGACTTCTCTACAGCGTTTCTTCAAGGCAGTCTGCACGAGCATGTCTACCTGAGTCGTCCGCCAGGCTTCATCGGCACCTTCACCTCTGGGACCGTGTGGCTCCTCCGGTGCCAGGCTTACGGAACGCGGCAGGCACTCTGCGAGTGGCACGACACGCTGCGTGCTACGTTTTACATCCTTGATTACGTAGACGACCTGGTCTTCACTACTGCAGACAAAGATGCACTGGCCTACGTGAAGGCTGAGGTACTGACGCGACACACCTGCATTGACCTAGGAGAGCTATGCCGCTACCTTGGCCTGCAGATCTCCAGGGACAGAGCAGCGCACACCATTACTCTCACACAGTCACACTTGGTGCACCAGGTCTTTCAAAGGTTCGGACTTCAGTTCTCCTCCGCACAGTCCACACCTATGTTAGTAGACCAAAGTCTCTCGGCTCCAGTCTCTGAGGAGTCGGTAGACCCTAGTTGTCCGTATGCTGAGCTCGTGGGTTGCCTCATGTACCTGATGACTTGCACTCGTCCAGATCTCGCATACCCTCTCAGCATCTCGGCTCGCTTTGTGACAACGGGCAGGCACCGTCCACACCACTGGTCGGCCGCTAAGAGGGTTTTGCTTTATCTAGTAAGTACATCGGGTATGGAGCTAGTGCTAGGAGGACGCAGGCCAGTGGTCCTTACAGGGCACACAGACGCTTCGTGGGCGAACGACGCTGAAACGCTCAGGTCCTGCCAGGGCTACTACTTTAGCCTTGGTGCAGGCGCCATCTCGTGGAGGTCCACCCGCTCGTCGTCTGTTGCACAGTCTAGCAGTGAGGTTGAGATCTACGCTGGTGCCATAGCGGCACATGAGCTCCACTGGCTAACCTTCTTGCTCGCAGACTTAGGTGAGTGGCCTAAATCTGCCCCGGTCAACAGGGCCATGATCCTCCTGTGTCAGGACCCTCGACTTGAGGGCAGAGCGAAGCACATCCAGCTGCGGTACTTCCTCCTGCGCGAGCTACAGCAGCGCTGCCATGCGCGCGTACTACACTTGGCCTCCGGTGTCAACACAGCTGATATCTTTACTAAGGCGTTTGCGCCTAAAGATCATCAGCGGCAGTGTGTACAGCTTGGTCTAGTTCATGTTGCTCCTCACTTGCTAGGGTCTTGATTGTGTACAACTCTGTTATATATTCTCCTGACTGGCTTTATGGTCTCTGTTCCATTGGCCAGACTAGTAGTGCCGCCCTAGTTTGCTCTTGTGTAGTTTGTACTCTTGCTGACTAGTCTACGGACCCTTGCCTCAGAGGTTGGACTACTAGTGTCACCCTGAGCTGCATGTCTCTTGCTAGGCACTGCCTCTGTCTAGCCTAGGTGGTGTGTCAACATACTGATATATATTGTTATAGGCTAGATAGGTGCATGTCATAGAGAGTACAACACCCTGCACAAAAGTACCATGTACCACCCATTCTAGTTCACTTCGTTATCTTGAGAGGTCGTGGCTCGGCAGAGCTCGTCAGGAGACCACATTTGGGTCCGCGATTTGAATTCCGTGGCAGAGCTGCGCGGCAACCCTGTAATAGCAGTGTACGCCTTATTGACTAAAACCTGTGATAAGGAAATATCATTTCCCTACACCCTCCCCTTTCCAAGGTATGGTCTTAGTTAATGTTGAATTATACTCGACAGAGTTTACTTTTGCACTACCGATGTAACACTTTGACTGTAATAGTAGCGTGATACCTCAAATGAAAGGACGCGCATGATGATGTCAGCAGTAGCGAGTCAACGCGTGAACATTAGGTTCACGCATATAGTCACCCGAAGGGTTACGCCACTCTCAGTCACACGAACAATCACTGGTCATGTCATGCGAATAGTCGCGTTACACTACGAACAGGTACATTCCGAATAGGTACTTCGTAGACTATGTCTGTATTATCCATTATTATTATCCTTCTCATTTCAGACATGTCCAATACGTGTAAAGTCTTCCGCTGAATTTTACTCGTGGTTCCACCAAATCTAGATCCTGGCCACCCTAAACACATGGTTCACTTCTACATGGTATTCTGAGCTCGTGGAGTTACAGGAACTGATACAAGCTAATTTCGATTACGCCCTTAATTAGACCGGGAATTCAACTACGAATTCTCCTACTTCTGGCCTTTCTATTGACGATCTATCTGACTTCGCTTCCTTGTTGGCAAATCAGTCTACTCAGCAACAACAACAAGCTCCAACGCATCCTACAACGTCTATTAGCCTTGATTACTCTAGTTATGTAGAGCTGCTATTTCCGCTGGGCCTTCAGCCTCTGGAGATTAATCTGCTGGGTCGTTTGCCTTCCATCGGCGACCTGCTCAACCACAACAACAACAACAACCAAAGAAGCAACAACATCAAATGGCAGAAGAAAGTGTAAGAACTCAGCCATTGACCACTGAGTTAAAAGGGCTTGTTAATAGCGGGTCAGTGCGCCCATAGCCCCCCAGGCTTTGCACTTGTGGCCCTTCCCCGAGGATCTTCTCAAGGTTAACCCTAGCGGGTGTCTCGACACCCCCCCTCACTAGGATAGGCGGAGGGGGGACACGAGCGCATCTGCTGCGCTAGCACTGGGAATTAAACCCGAGTCACCAACGCTCTGATAGCATGTCAGAATTCAGCCACTAACCACTGAGTCAAAAGGGCTTGTTCATAGCGGGTCAGTGCGCCCATAGCCCCCCAGGCTCTGCACCTGTGGCCCTTCCCCGAGGATCTTCTGAAGGGTAACCCCAGCGGGTGTCTCGACACCCCCCCTCTCCGGGATAGACGGAGGACACGAGCGCAACTGGAAAGCTAGTACTGGGAATTGAACCCGAGTCACCGACGCTCTGATAGCATGTCAGAACTCAACCACTAACCACTGAGTTAAAAGTGCTTGTTAATAGCGGGTCAGTGCGCCCATAGCCCCCCAGGCTCTGCACTTGTGGCCCTTTACCGAGGATCTTCTCAAGGGTAACCCCAGAGGGTCTCTCGACAGAAAGACCATTCGCTGCAGAAGCTGTCGTAAATCAAGCAGATTTCCTAACTATCTCCATCTTGAAGACCTCAACTTAATTTGATGGCCATGACTTCTATACTTGGGGATTCGACTTCGAACTCCTCGCGCTCCATTCATAAAGGGAACATCTCATAAACGTCTCCATTCGACTTCATTCCCAAGGGAACCTCTCAGAAACGTCTCTTTGCACTACTCTAATGGCAGAGCAGCAGGACTTGGACCCGTACAACGCAAAAGGAGGCAAAGCCGAGAGAGGGTTAAGCTTCTATACAGGTGGATCAAGTCAAGGGGAGCAGACAAGAGGTGCATCAAATCAATAGGAGCATAAAAGAAAAGGAGGAAAGGGCTTCGGCAAGTTTTTGCGAACGGGCAGGTCATAATATTGAAGAGTGTTAGAAACTGAAGAGCGCGAATCGGGAGAAGTCGGGTATTGCCACCCCTACCAAGACTATGTCGCTGCCTTCAACTTCTTCAACTCAAATTGCAAAAGGAAAGGCAATGATAAATTGCATGATTGGACCACACTGGTCTAGTGGTATACGCTACTGGAGCCGACGAGACAATGACAGCGACAGTGACATGGAAGAAGTAGCAGCCAATCCACCTCCACATCTTTGTCCTCTTTCAGAAACTACGGAACTAGCAGTCATTAATGAAGAAGAACCAGAGCAACCGAGCGGGTCTCCTCGACAGTTGAACGTGCAGCTCTATGCCTACATCGCCAAGCATATGTATCCCGAGCATGTTTACACTTGGTTTCTTGACAGCTGCTGCAGTCACCACATGGCATCTTCAAGTCGCTATCTCCTAAACTGGTGAGACCTGCCAAACGGAGAAAAATACAACATTACAGTGGCCAACAATCATGTTATTGAAGCCACCAGAATTGGAGATGTAATACTAGATTCCGACGACACCGAAGTTTCACTTCACCGTAATAAGGTTCTCGTCACTACGGAACTCGGCTTCAACTCATTATCACAAGCGCAGCTGATGGAAAGTGGCATCTGCTTCGTCAGCACCGTCAATACGATGCTCACGGAGTTGTACCTGGGCGATAAGAAGGAAGAAAGAAGCTACTTTTGGGTATTGCGCAGTACTAAGTCTCTAGCCTGGTAAGTTACTGCTCGTCGGTGTAGATCAGCGTTGCGCTTAGGAATAACATTCGCGCGCTTAGTGGCTTCGGCTGCTCGTTCCCGCGCATTCTGTAATATTTCCCGCGCAATCCCCAGTATTTTTTTGTACGCACCCGACGTAAAGAATCTGTCCATCTGGTACTCGTGGGTAAATAGGCCTGTTATTAGCGGGGAAGTCTGGGCAAAGATTATGGAGTTAAAGATGGGTGGATGGGCGAGAAAGGAGGTTTGCAATATCGTGTAATGGAAGTTGGACTCCATAAAATCCAACCACCGAATCTGTCATGGGTTGAGTAATCAATGTGCGCGGATGTACTGTAGGCTTTGGTGGTCTGTCCGTACTGTCACGTCCGCGCCCGTCAGGTAGCACTGCCACAATTTGAAAGTGTGCACGATCGCGAGCATGTACTTGTCGTGTATCGGATAGTTTCGCTCGGACTGGTGCAGCTTTTGTGACTCGTTACGCGATTGACTGTAGGCCTTCGCTGAAGTCCTGTAACAGTGTTGCTCTGATGGCGATGTCGCTTGCGTCTGTGATTACTGCGAATGGACCGTGAGGATCGGCGATGCAAAGAAGAAGGGCTGAGCACAGAGAAAATTTGAGCATAGAGAAGGCAGCTTGCTCTTTCTCCCCCCACCTATACTCAGACCCTTTCCGTAGCAGGTCAATTGACGGTACAGTCACCACCGCCATATTCGGGATAAATCTCCGAACATAGTTGTTGAACCCTAAAAGACTTTGCAGCTTCGGCATGTTTTTAGGCGGTAGCCAGGATTGCACTGTCTCGATCTTTCCGTTCGATGCCCTTAGTGCAAATAACGTGTCCCATAAAATCTAAACAGTCCTTTAAAAACTCGCACTTAGACCCCTTCATGAGCAGCCGATGCTCCTGCAATAGCGTGAAAACTGCTTCGGAGATCTGCTCTGTCCCTGGAGATCTGCAAGCCAAGGTAGCGGCGGAGCTCTCCTAGGTCAGCGCAGGTGTGTCTCCTCAGCAGCTCGGCCTTCATGAAGGCCAGCGCGTCTCTGTCTGCAGTAGCGAAGACCAGGTCATCTACATAGACAATGATGTAGAATGGAGTCTGGCCAGCACGAACGAAGAGCGAGGGGTCTGCAGAGGGGCGCTGCAGGTCAGCTAGTGTAGCACGCAGCATGTCGTGCCACTCACGGGGTGCCGGTCGCAGGCCGTAGACCGGGCGCCGGAGGAGCCACTGGGACCTAGGAGGGAAGGTACCGGTGAAGCCCTGTGGACAGCGAAGGTAGACCTGCTCGTGTAGGCTACCCTGAAGAAAAGAAGTGGAGAAGTCGAGGGAGAGGAGCTCGTAGTCACGCTGTGCTACTATGTGTAGCAGTGCCTGAAGAGTAGTCATGTTCAGGGTCAGGGAGAACGTCTGAAAGAAGTCAACACCCTCACGCTGACTGAAGCATCTAGCCACGTAGCGCACCTTGAACACAGGCGGCTCTCCAGGGGGTTGCTTCACCTTGAAGAGCCACCGACCATCGACTACGTTCACTTCAGGCGGGGGAACTGCATCGACGTAGGTGCTGGTGGATCTCCAAGATGCCATCTCCTGCTCCATGGCAGCTATCCACTGAGAGACCCAGGGTCCTGAGGTCACCTCAGCGTAAGTGCGAGGGGTCGGGATGTCAAGGGCTTCTGGGTCACCCACAGGGACTAGCAGCATGGAACAGAGATGGGGAGCGACCTCAGACAGGAAAGCAAGCTCGTACCGCCTGTCCTCTAGGACGTCACTGCTAGGGGCAGGAGCACCCCCAATGAACGGAGGACAGACATGGTGAGAGACCAGAGCTGTGGCATAATCAAGGTGGCGAGTAGAGGCGAAGTCAGCGTTAGCAGCGACAAGAGCGTCAAGACTCGAGACAGGAACAGACAGGTCAGTAGTGAGGGAGGCAAGGACCCGAGAAACAAGAGGACGAGCAACACGAAGGTAATTAGATAGAGGGGGAGGCGCGACAACAAGCGACGATGGAGGAGGCAAAGGCAGGAGGAGAGGACGAGACGCGTGGGAACGGCGCAACATAGGGTCAGAACGCTGAATTTGAGAGACTGGACGAGCAGGAGAGGGACGGCGAGACCAGACGTGAGACCGAGGCGTCTGGTCAGGAGACAAAGGAGGAGACATAGGAGGGGAACGAGGGGGAAGACGAGCAGGAGACGAGTTTGGCAGAGGGAACACAGGGCCGTAGACAGGAATCGGAGGAGGGGCCGGGAGAGGTGCAGGCGAGCGGTCAGGGGAGGGATGGCCGAGTAGGCGAAGGGCGGACACCGGCGGCGACTACTGCTGCTGCTGCTCCATGCCAACACCTGGACTGCCAGCTGCACCATGGCTACCACTGGAACACTCCACTCCAGCACCCCCAGAACGAGCACCCACAGAGCGAGAACTCTCTCCAACACCGGTGCCACCCCCAGGCCCACCGGGACAAGCTGTAACAGGAACCCCATGACTAGCACCCTCCTCAACGCCAGCACCCCAAGAGTCCACGGACGGCTGCTGCTGTGGCGGCGGTGGCGGCTCTGCGTCGGCGACGGCTGCTGCGGCTGCAATGACGGCTGCGGTAGCTACTGCGGCGGCGACTGCGACAGCGACTGCGACGGCAGAGGAGGAGACACGGGGGGAGAAACAGGCGGCGAGAACTACGCCGTAGGGCCACCAGTATCAGCCGACTCCTCGACCGGGACAACTGACGGGAGGAGAGTGACGTGAGACACACCAAATGGAGCAGGACGGTGAAGGAGGGGAGCAGGGGCTACCTAGGGAGTGGGAACCAGAAATAGGGGAGGGGAAACTGGGAGACCTCGATGGGGAAAGCAGTGGTGAAAGGAGACAATCTCTTCCAAACGGGCATCATGGGAGTCAAAGAAGTGGTGAGTCGGCGGATGGTAAGAGTGCCAGTCAGACGAGTCAAGGGGGAAACCGAGGAAGACACACGGGACAGTGCAAGAAGTGAACTTGTCCGTGCCAGAGGCACGAGCGTGAACGAGGCAGCCCCAGACGTAGAACGCGGATGCGTCACCAGGAAACCCGGTCCAAGGAAGGGTCGGCGAAACCTGCGACTGCTGGGAGCGCGTCCACAGGTTAAGCTGGTGAGCGGCATAGCGAACGACGAATGGCCACAAAAAATGGGCTGCACCGGCATGAATCATGGAGGTACGAGCCACCTCCATGACCAAACCGATGTGTCACTCAGCGACCCCATTCTGCTGTGGGAGTCTGGTAGGGTGTACGACTGGGTGATGCCCTCCGCACGATAGAACTGTCCAAGCCGACCAGAGGAGAACTCGCCGCCACGGTCGGAGTGGAGACACAGCACAGGGAGACCGCGGTGGAGGCGCACAATTACGATCCACGGGATAAGAACGTCAGGCACGTCGGCTTTCCACTCTAGGGAAAAAATCGTGGTGTAGCGTGTGTAGTCGTCGACAAGCACGAGAAAGTAGCGCTCGCGACGCGGCCCGGGGACGGGGGCTGGGCCCCAGACGTCCAGGTGCACGGTCTGGAGGGGTGCGGTGGCAGGGCGAAGTGAGGAGGAGTGAGGAGCACAGCGCAGCCGGCCCTCGACGCAGGGTGTGCACGGCAGCGCAGGCGAGGGAGGGAGGGCAGGAAGCGATGCTTGGAGACCTAGGACGAGAGTGTGCTGAGACATATGACGCAGACGCGGGAGTGCGGGGTGAACTAGGCGGTGGTGCCACAGAAGTGACGGGTGAGTGAGTGACCAACACGAGCAAGCCGCGGCGACCTGGGTAGACGCAGGTCCCGGAGAGGATGCGCAAACCGGGGGGGAAGCAGTATCCAGCGTAAAAGGGTCATACACCGGGTCCCGGGGGAACGTCGCAAGGGGGGAACCTGAGGCGGCCTCGGTACAGACAGCGTACCGCTCGTGACCAGGGAACGTAGTGGTGACGCCAAGGTCCTGAAGACATCCGACACCAACCAAGTTCCTGGAGAGCGAAGGGATGTGCAAACCTGTAAGGGAACCCGAGGGGACCGCTAGACAGGGAAGGGTAGTGTAGCTGCGAGCAACGATAGGACTAGAAGAGGGGTCAGCAAGGGCGACAGCGACAGGCACAGCAAGCGGCGTGAGTGTGGCGTGGTCACGGAAGAAATCAGGCAGACGCACCAGAGTCAAGTATGAAGGACAGCGAAGCAGTAACGGCACATGAAAGAGGAGCGAGTGTGGAGCCTAGGTAAGACAACGCAAACTGTCATATGCCTAACGCAGCAGGGGATTCTGTACTACACACAGGTGCTACGCCTAAGCTAGAGAACGCAGGGTAATAAGATCCAGACACACTAGAAGCGTAAGCATACAGAGAATGCAGGGTAGAACTCATCTGATCCATGTCTAACTCAAAAACATGCACACCGTGGCACAGGAGACTAGCCCAGTCAGGGAGGTCCGGGGCCAGGCCGAAGCGGTGACGAAAGAGGTCGTCGAGGCGGTGGAAGCAGCGGGCGGTCGGGTGCGGGCGGCGGCACACAGTGCCACGGAGGGGCCCGGTCTGCAGCTGGTACTGGTAGCTCACAGCACTAAAGCTGCTGGTAGACGCCGAGCTGCAAGGGCCGCCACCACGGCCATCACCTCCATAGGCTCCTGACCATCCCGGCGGGAGGCGGGCCCACGGCTGCTGCTGCTGCTGCTGCGGCTGCTACTGCAGTTGCTGAGGTTGCTGAGGTTGCTGCTGCTGCTGCGACTGCTGCTGCTACGTCGGCTGCAGCTGCAGCTTCTCCTGGACACCAGCCCCAACCCCCTCGTCAGAACCATTGTCCCTACCACCACCACTACCACCACCAGCAGCACCACCACGCCCTCCCTTGGGGCCACGACAGCCCCGACATTGGTGCTGCTGCGCGAACACCACAGCTGCAGTGTCAACGGCAGGGGCAGCCGTAGCGACTGCGATAGAAACGTCAGCGTACGTGCACTGGGAGGGAGCACAGCCCTGAAAGATAGGGACTGCCGCAACATCGCTCGACTGAGCGATAGTGCGTTGGCGAGTCTCTATCTCAGACAAGGCAGTGAGAAAGGCAGTCAGGGTGAGGTCGCCAGGGTGCTGGCTAAGGAAGTGGTCGCGGGCAGTGACTAAGCGGTCAGGCAGGCGCATGGCAATAAGGTACAGGGTAGTGCTGAACGATGGGGGGAAGGCAATGAGCTGGGCGGCAGTGCTAGTAGCGCTGTAGCTAGTCTCTTATACATGGAGGTGAGTGGCGAGGTCAGCGACAGTGGGAAGGCGGATAGATTGGGGAATAGCATGGGACCGGGTTCCACCCGAAGGCGGGTGTGGAGTAGCGTGCAACTATTGCATCTAGGAAATCCTTGGCGTTCGCGATAGCAATGAAGCGCGGACGCTCAGACAGGGGATGAGCATGACTAATGGCGAGCTGCGCTACAGCATCGCGGGAATCCCAGACAGCGCGAGCGAGCACAGCAGCAGAAAAGGCCTCACGCTCAACAATAGTGGGGTTCGCGGAGGGGATGAGGCGCGGGGGGGCGGGGAAGCAAGCCATCAACATGCATAGCCGAGGAGTGCCCATCCTGGTGCTGACCTGCTAGGTGACGGCGAAGATCCACAAGCTAGGCGGCGAAGTCGATCGCGTGCCCCTCCGCGTCCAGGCGGAGTACGTCGTCTGCCATCGTGCAACCTCACCGTGACAGCTCCACGGCGGCACAGCGATATGGCGGCACAGCGACACGGCGGCACAGCAGCACATCGACACGGCGGCATAGGTACTCAGTGGGACGGCGGCACGATGGCGTGGCGGCAAGACTCTCCGGCGGGACGACCGGGCAGAAGGCCGAGCAGGGCGCACAAGGCCTGAGGCGCGCAGCAAGCCGGCAAGGCGCGATGAGCCGGCAGGGCGTAAAGGGGCCAGCGGAGCGCTAGGGCTAGGTAGGCGCTCGAGGGGCTGGCGGGGCGTCTAGGGCCGGTATGGCGCTAAGTGCCAGAGAGGCGCGAAGGGCCGGTGGGCACGGGAGGGGCCGTCAAGGTACGCGAGGAGCCGGCGAGCGTGAAGGGCCGGCGAGGCACGCGAGGGGCTGGCCGGGTGCGCGAAGGGCCGGAGGGTACGGGAGGGGCCGGTAGGGTATGCGAGGGGCCGGCGAGCGCGAAGGGCTGGCGAGGCGCGCGAGGGGCCGACCGGGTGCGCGAGGGGCCGACAGGGTACGCACGGGGCCGGAGAGCACGCGAGGGGCCGGCGAGGAGCGAGGGGCCGGAGAGGTACACGAGGGGCAGGCGGGGTATACGAGGGGCAGGCAGGGACGCGAGGGGCCAGCGGGGCATTGAGGTTCGGCAAGGCGCGCTAGGGGCTGGCGGGGTACGCGAGGGGCCGGCGCTGCGCTAAGAATCGGCGGGGCACTAAGGGCCGGTGGGCACGCTAGGGGCCGGCGGGGCGCTAGGGGCCGGCGGGGCGCTAGGGGCCGGCGGGACGCTAGGGGCCGGTAGGGCGTTAGGGGCCGGCGGGGCGCGGTAAGTCTAGGGTACGACGGGGCGGTAGGCTAGGGCGAGGGGCGGAAGCGGGTGGGCGGACCTAACCTACTATGATACGATGTCAAAATAGCAGAATAAATAGAAACAAGTATGAACAAGGAAGATATAGGATTGGAGTTGTACCCTCTAAGAACACAAACCTACAGTGACAGAATTTTTTGGCCTTGAAATTGTGGTCTTTGATGATAAAAGCGTGTTACGCTATTTATATTGTATGTTACTAGTACTCATGGGCCACACACATTCTGCCTTAGGGCGTTAGGGCTCAACACACAAATATATCTTACAAGTAATATCGAGATTACACAAACGTGTACACAATTTTAGGTAACTCACTCGATTCGGACAATTACCTCCCACCGAGAGCCTAGACCGAGTTCTTTCCTGCATTTCTCGCTCGAACTAGGTTACGCACATAGAGCTTCACGATACCCTTCCTGAAGTCTTCGCCTAGCTCCCTGCCACGATGCGCCCGATAAGAACGCGTATTAAGGACCGACTCTTGACCCTGCTTCATCAGGGTCGTAGTTTTCGCCAGATTGCGAGCACGTTAGGGATAGGGAAAACTACAGTTCAGAAATATGCGGAACAGGCATCCCAGCGCACCAGCCGCCTAGCAGTACGACCAACAGTACCTTGATCAGGCCGCCCTCGTTTGCTTTCGGTGCGTGACTAACGATGTCTTGTGCGTGTCGTGACTTCAGGGGCTATCAAAACGAGTGTAGAGGCCGCAAAACAGTTAGAGTTAGTACAGGGCATTAAGGTATGCCCGCGCACAGTACGAAATGCCCTAAAGCTGTCTGGGCTTGTCGCTGAACAGCAACCGAGGAAGCCACGTCTTTCAGCGCGTAACATCCGAGATCGCTTGGAATTCGCCCGTGCACACCTAGACTGGACTATCGAGGACTTGAAGCAGGTGATCTGGTCGGATGAGACCAAGATCAACCGCTTTTGCAGCGATGGCCGCAGCTTCACTTGGATCCGCGATGGCGCGGCTCTTCAAGCGCATCAGGTGAAGCAATGTGTGAAGCATGGGGGCGGGTCCATAATGGTATGGGGATGTATGACCTATGATGGCCCCGATTTTATGTGTAAGATCGAAGGGCGCATGGATGGGTAGCTGTACCGTGCGATCTTGCAGGATGAGCTTGCTCTGACTGTCGATTTTTACTCTCTAACCGCCAGTGATGTTATTTTCCAGCAAGATAACGACCCTAAGCATAAGAGTAGGCTTGTGCAAGAGTTTCTTTCTGAGCAGGAATACTCAGTCCTGCATTGGCCTTCCTCCTCCCCAGACCTAGATCCCATCGAACACCTATGGTCTCACCTCAAACGTGAGCTCGCCAAGTATGAGTACCCCCCCTCAAGCATGCTCCAAACTTGGGAGCGAGTGCAGGAGACGTGGGAGAGTATTGGAGCAGAAGTTTGTAGGGGATTGATAGATAGTATGCCTAGGAGGGGGAAGGCCGTTGTTAGGGCAAAGGGTAGATGGATTAGGTACTGATTATGGACAATGTTATGCATTGTTTGAAATGGGGACTATCTGTCCTAATGTACATCCATGTATCTAATGCTATGAACTTTGGCATAACAAAACCAAATATGGCTAGTGTTGGCATTTTACGTGTGCCGTTGCCTTTGTCTACCAGGCCATTAAAGCCTTTCACATTATAAACTTCCCAATAATCAGCAACTGACAATTTTCCACAAAATTGCCCAACATACGGACAATTTCTTCCGTCACTGTATCTAGCCTATAACTTCTACATACCAATATATGTATAAGTTGATACTAATCGCATAGGTTCTTGAAGCCGCTGGTATAGTCCTGGACTAACCCGAGTTGGCGCCACGTGCGAAGGCGGTCGCGCGCTTGGTTGCTTGCGTTGACGTGATCGAAGTAGCGACG
Organism: Closterium sp. NIES-67; assembly: GCA_027943415.1. NCBI lineage: Eukaryota > Viridiplantae > Streptophyta > Zygnematophyceae > Desmidiales > Closteriaceae > Closterium > Closterium sp. NIES-67. Next base: position 280,426 of record BQMB01001151.1, on the reverse strand, counting down.
AATTCCCGCACACCACGATTGCCACGTCCTGTACTCGTCTACCTCGCAATAACTTCCTGCCCAGTAATTGGTTGTGTGAAAATGCCTGATTACGCGCGGCGCCGTATCGGGCTCCTGCGCCTGAATTATTTGCTGCCACTAATCCATAGCCGGTCCACGTAGAACTGATACGGCGTATCGAATTTTCTGCGCGTCGTCGCTGACGAGGTTGCAGTCGTAAAAAACATCCAGGTGGAAGATCCACCTGCTGACGGACATACTGTCATGCTCGCTCGGGTCAAACGTGGGCGACCTTTGTGTCTTGACAATTCCCGGCACCATGTTGATGTTTGCATTGTGCAGGCCGGTCGGACAGGTAATTGGGGGCGGCAGATTCACGTTCGTCCTTTTGCCAATTTCTGTTCGTCCAATAGCCGGTGGTGGGTTGTTCGTCGAACCCTCGGGCGAAGCCGCATGTGGTCGCAGATTGTCGTAAGGTATTTCGGAAAACTGCTGGGTTACTTGACCCTATTGTCCTTAATTTGTTGTTGGTGCGATCGTGTCGTGTCGTGTCTGCGGCAGTCGGCTCCGAAGTGCTGATACCTCAAATTCATCTTGGGTCGTTTCAGCTCGCAGACGAACCAACTCCTGCTGGTACAACTCGTGAGTAAGATGGACTTCGTCAAGTGCTGCCGCCCTTTCTTCATGAGTCATGGCGGTAGACGCTGACAGATCCACCATTTCGCATGAAGTTTTGGGCGGCTTTCGATACGCTGGCACTACGAACACAGTCGTGGATGTAGGTAATTATCAATTGATATTACCAGGACAGCGGATATTCAGTAAGCAGAGGGCGTCAGCCTCCCTAAGTGTCGGTATTGTAGCGGAACTAGAGCGTAAGGCTCATGATCGTTGACACTAAGGCCAGGTGTAATGAAGCGCAAAGAGCATGTGTCGAAGGATTGATTAACGAGGAAACAATACAGCTGAGACAACATAAAAACAGCAGGGAAAGTAGATATAGCTAGCCTAGGAACACACGGTCGTGGCTCGGCAGAGCTGCAACGTGTGGTTCGTAAATTGGCGCGAAGTGCCCAGATCTAGGCATGCAACAGCAAGGCGAACAATAATGCATACGGCTCGTCAGGAGACCACATTTGGGACCGCGATTTGAATTTCGTGGCAGAGCTGCGCGGCAAACCCGTTATAGCAGTGTACGCCTTACTGAATAAAACCCGTGATAAGGAAATACAATTTCCTTACAAGCATATAGATTTCTTGTGAGGGGTGTTTGAATTATTGCTTACAAATTAAGATTTTAGGGATGCTGAAACCCGTGGATGTAACGGTTGGCTCGGATGACGTGGACAGAGGCACGCCCATGTGCCACGATGCTTCTAGGGATTGGCTTGGCCGTGTCAAGAAACCCCAAACCCGCCTGGTGTGGCCACCTCATCCCCTCATCCCTGGCTCTTCGCCTCTTGTCATGCTGTCGGCTGATCATTGCTGGCTTTCCCTCTTGGGGATAGGCTTTCCGCCAACCCTCTAGTTTCGTCGTGCATTTCCCATCTTTTAATTCGAGTCGTGTTCTACTAAAATAGTCGGTATGAGACTCGGGCTCGAAGTTCAGTTACACACTGATTACTGAAGTGAACGTCCCAAACCTGGCCCTTTTGGTGCGTACTTGCGAGGTGTTTGAAAGCTGATCGAGACTGACGAATTTAGGTATACACAACTCTGAGTTCGTGAATCTTCATGAAGATTTAAACCAGCAATTTTAAACAATCCCTGGAATCAAACCTCCCGTTCCCCCGAACGCCTCTCCCCCATTCCCCCTTCCCCCTGCCTGGTCCATGAACCATGCTACTATTACAGGCGTCAATAGCCATTATTAATTTCCTCTGATTCGTGAAGGCTCCTTAGCCTTCTTGGCATAAGCCTTGGAAATCCATTACTCCTCTCCTCCCTCCAACGGCTTCTCTGTTAGGTTTAGTTAAAAAAAAGCCGTTGAGAGCGACTGAACGGATTATTTTGGTGCTGCCTGGTGACCTCAGGGCATTGTTACGTGAGTGGCTGACGGTCCTCGTTCTTGACATTCTAGGTTGACTTTTACTACCTAAGAAGTATAATGAGCGCATGACACTGAGAGCCATAGTAATATAGGTTTTTGTGAAGATTTCTCCTCTTAGCGTTCATTTTCATTCGCATGTATCCTCGTTTGAAGTTCCTATTTCCTGATCGTCCATCTCACTTTCTCCATGCATTAAGCCGTCCAGCATCAGCAATCTCAGGTTCTAGTAACGGCCATTCTCCCCTTCCCCATTGTCCAGGAGGCATCGCATTAATCGTCAGCCGTTGACAGCTGTCAGCCGGTGATTCGTCATGGGGAATGACGCGGAAACCACGGCAGCCTCTTCTGCAGCCGCGGAAGAGGAGAAGAAGCCAACCGATGCCGCCCCTGCCGACGCGGCTCCTGCAGTAGATGCTGCTGCTGCGGAGGGGGAGGAGAAGAAGGAAGAGGGGGAGGGAGCGGAGAAGAAGGAGGGGGAGGGGGAAGCGGAAGGGGAGGGCGATAGTGCTGCGAAGAAGGATGCGGAGGAGCTTCAACTGTATCCTCTTGCCGTTAAGGGTCCCGCTGGGGAGGAGATCGAGCTGCAGGTACGTTCTCGAGGAGCATAGAAAAGGGAGACGGTAATGCTTTTAAGGGGGAAGCGAAGGAGCTTCAGTTGTACCCGTTCTCGCGGTGAAATGACCTGCTGGGGAAGAGATCGAACTGCAGGTACGTCGAGATTTGGACTTAAGATTTGATTTCTGTGGCTTATCTGAGTTGACGAAATGGCATTGTGGGAAGGCTCCGCTTGGGACGATTCAACTCCAGAAGCCGCAGATCAATGAGCGACGTGGCTGTCGTGAGATTTGTGCCAGCTGGCGTTCACAGGCCTTGTTGACCGATTAGAGAATCCAGGTTGGAAGATGTCTTTTGAGTCGACTCAAAAGTCACGCTGAGAATGGAGGTATAAATGGATGGCGAATAAGCATGGCATGGGCCATCCCGTCAGACTCTTACGTCTCCATTCCGTCAGGTGCTGACGTATCCGTTAGACCTTCACACCTTCTCCCGTCTTCCCAACCCCACATCCCTTTTTCCTTTCCGTCGGGTTGACTAGCGGATACAGTAATGGACTTGAAGCGCCAGTAGCACTAGATGGGTGTTCTATACAGCGTACAACCACCACCCGGCACTCCACCCGTCCCGCGCTTCCCCCTCTCCCCCCTACCTTTCACGTCAACCCTGCGGACACAGTAATAGACTTGAAGCAGATCCTGGCAGACGCACGTGCGTCTATACCGCGTACAACCTTATCCTCCCACATCCTTCCCGTCCTCCATTTCCTCTTCCCCCCCCGCCCCCCCCCCCCCCCTTCCCCTCCCCTCCGCTGCCTCCCATTCCCCCCTTACTCCACCCACCCCGCGCTTCCCCCCTCTCCCCCCTCCGCTCTTTTCAGGTCAAGCCAGCGGATACAGTTCCTGAAAAGAGCAGAGAAGCAGTTCCTGCAGACGCGCCTGAGACGCGCTTCTATACCGCGTACGACCTTATCCTCCCACACGCATTCACTCCTCCCTTCTCCCCCCCTCTTCCCTTCCCCCTCCCCCCTTCCCCCTCCCCCTTCCCTCTCCCCCCTCCCCCCCACGCCACCCGTCCTGCGCCTCCACCTCCCCCCCCCCCCCCCCTTTCGCCCCTTTCAGGTCAACCCAGCGGACACAGTAATGGACCTGAAGCAGTTCCTGGCAGACGCGCCCGAGACGTGCTTCTATACCGCGTACGACCTTATCCTCACGAAGCCAGACGGGCTCCGCTACCACCTCATGGACTACGTGGAGATCGGGGAGGTTGCTGACGTGGCAGCGGGCGGGTGCCTGCTGGAGATGTTCAACACGTTTTACGACGACCGCGCCGTGCGGCTGCACGTGCGTAAAACGAGGGAGCTTATATCGATGGCGGGGTCGTACTCTAGCGCGTCGACGGCCATGGCGGCGGAATACGAGCTCGTTAAGGGGCTGGCGACGGAGCGGGAGTTAGGTGGGGATGAGAAGGAGGAGGGGGAGGGGCAGGAGGGCGAGGGGGAGAAGGGGGAGAAAGATGGGGAGAAGGACGGGGAGGGGGGGGAGGGCGGGGAGTGGAAGAGGAGTAAGGGGAAGAAGGGGAAGGGGCGGAAGAGCAAGGAGGAGGAGGCGAAGGAGCGGGAGCGGAGGGAGAAGGAGAAAGAGAAGGAGCGCAAGGCGAAGCTGCCGAGCAGCAAGGCGAGGATGGAGGAGATAGCGTCGCTGGAGCAGGGGGTGGGGCTGGGCGACGATCCCAAGGGCGTGCTGGCGAAGGTGATGGTGAAGGGCGGGGGCGATGAAGAGGCGGCACCGGTGTGCGTCGAGAGCATCGCGTTTTCTTCATTCAACCCTGTGCCCGGCCCCAGGAGGTGAGCTCCTCCGTGTGTGCATTAGAGATTGCGCAAGGTTTCTTTTGAATCGACTCAAAAGGCACCAGGAGGTGAGCTCCTCCGTGTGTGCATTAGAGATTGCGCAAGGTTTCTTTTGAATCGACTCAAAAGTCACCAGGAGGTAAGCTCCTCCGTGTGTGCATTAGAGATTGCGCAAGGTTTCTTTTGAATCGACTCAAAAGGCACCAGGAGGTGAGCTCCTCCGTGTGTGCATTAGAGATTGCGCAAGGTTTCTTTTGAATCGACTCAAAAGGCACCAGGAGGTGAGCTCCTTTGTGTGTGCATTAGAGATTGCGCCAAGGTTTTCGAGGTGATGGTGAAGGGGAAGGGGGAGATGACGAGGAGGCGGCGCCGGTGCGTGTGGAGAGCATCGCGTTTTCTCGGGGGGATGAGGAGGAGGCTTCGCCAGTGTGTGTGGAGAGCATCCCGTTGTCCCCTGTGGTGCCTGGTCAGGAGGTGAGGTGAGATTACTGAAGAGAGATTTTTTCCGTCCGACACGTCGAATCCCACCCAACCCCTCTGCGTCATGCCGGGCTGCTGCAGGGCGACTTATTGTTTCTGAAAGCGGTGTCAACAGAGAGAGCAAGCTCTTCTGCGTGGCGGCGCACCCCTGAGTGTTCTTCGTCACCAGCACTGGCAGACGAGCCAGTGGCAGTGGCTCGAGAGCTCGGACCGGCTCACCTCAAACCGACATTATGCTCTTTCCCCGTCTCCCCCCTTCCGTTTCAGGCTGCAGGGCGATCTTATATACCTGGAGGTGGTGACGGCGGAGGGCAAGCTCTTCTGCGTGACGGCGCACACGAGGGGCTTCTTTGTCAACCGCAGCGGCAGCGGCAGGAAGCTGGACCCGCGCCCTGCCGACCCCAAGGTGGAGGCTTCGACGCTCATTGGGCTGCTCAGGCAGCTGAGCCCGCTCTTCTCTAAAGGTGAGGGGTTACAGCGCGGGGCATCAGGTCGAAAGGCTTGCGGCGCCACTCTAGTGAAAGCAGTGGCAGCAGCAGGAGGCTCATCGACCCGTGGCCTGCTGCCGACCCCAAGATGGAAGCATCTCACGCTGATTGGTTTGCTCAGACTACGCGCCGCGCGGCGTGTCCGCTCTGTTCCAAAGGTGAAAGGGAAACACCCGTTTCCGCTGTTTTGTAGTGGAAACAGGACGGCGACCCATCTCCTGCTGTGTGGTGGTCGCATGATAGGCAGCGCGGAGAAAATTTGGGAGCTCTAGCGAGGGTTCAGGGTTTAACTGTAGTCCAGTTTTCTTACCACCAGCCTTTTTACAGCTGACTGACTGAAAACCGTTTCAGAATCCACCATCCGCAGTGGCTAACTCCATCCCCGCGCCTCCCCTCACTCCCCAAAGTATGCATACTGTATGAACCCATGCCCCCCTGGTTTTGATCCCCCACCGCCCTCCCCGCCCCCCCGCTCTTCCCTCTTGTCAGCCTTTGCCGAGGTGATCGAGCGCAAGGCCAACCGCCACCCCTTCGAGAACATGCTCGCGCCCCTGCCGCCCAACGACTGGGCGGCAAAGCCCATCTGGGGCGGCGCGGACGGCACGGGCCCGCTACAGTACACCCGAGACGTGGCACGGTCAGAAGACGCCCTTATGGCGCCCTTTGGGATCGATTTCAGTGGCGTGCTGCGTGACTGGAATGAGGAGTTACAGAGCTGCCGCGAGTTACCGCGTAACTCGTTACAGGATCGGATTCTGAGGGACCGCGCTCTGTACCGCGTGAGCTGCGAGTTTGCTGACTCAGCGGTGCGGGGAGCGAAGGCCGTGATTGGCCGGTCGATCCCGCCGATCAACCCCCATGATGCGGACCGGTTTCACATGTACGTGCATAATAATATCTTCTTCTCCTTGGCTGTGGACGGGGACTTCGCGGCCCTGCAGCAGATTAGAGAGGCTGAGCTTAAGCAGCAGGCCGAGGCTGAAGCTGAGAAGAAGGGGGAGGAGGGAGGGGAGAAGAAGGAAGGGGGTGAGGAGGGGGCTAAGGAGGAGGGGAAGACGGAGGCGAAGGAAGAAGAAAAGAAAGAGGAGAAGAAAGAGGAGACTAAGGAGGAGAAGAAGGAGAGGAGAAAGAAGGATAAGAAGGATAAGAAAGAGAAAAAGGAGAAGGAGAAGGAGGAGAAGAAGGAAGAAAAGAAGGAAGAGGCAAAGGCAGAGGAGAAGAAAGAAGCGAAGGAGGAGGGTAAGGTGGAGGAGGGGGAGAAGAAGGAGGGCGAGGCGAAGGAAGAAGAGAAGAAGGAGGGCGAGGAGGACGCAGCGGCAGCGGCGCCGGTGACAGAGGCAGAGCAGGCGACTTATGCGTCGTCCAACAACGACCTCAAGGGCACGCTGGCGGTTAACAACGCTGACATTCCCGGGATCTACTCCCTTGCCATGGCCATTGTGGACTACCGCGGGCACAGGGTCATTGCTCAGGTGCGCGTTACTTGTGGGTTGGCTTAAACAGGAGAGCAGTGAAGCCACTGGGCGAACAACACGGATATCTCTATCTAGCATCTACTAGAAGCGGCCATTGTGAACTACCGCTTTTGAACTACGCCTCAAACCATCCCCGGCATCGTGTACGGTGATCGCACCACCCAGATGATGTGTGTGCCAGTGGAAAGACGAGACATCAGGGCTTAACCCCCCTCCCCTCCCCCCTTTCCCCCCACCTTTCCCCCCCCTTTCCCCCCCCCCTTCCCCCCCCTCTTCCCCCCCCCTTTCCCCCCCCCCCCTTTCCCCCCCCACAGAGCATTATCCCCGGCATCCTGTATGGTGATCGCACCACCCAGATGCTGTACGGGTCGGTGGACACAGGCAAGACCATCAAGTGGAGCGACTCCTTCCACCCCAAGGTGGGTTATTGGCTGGTGGAGTGAGCGCGGGTAGTGGGTGCGTTTTCCGGGTTGAGGTGTGTGTGTGTGTGTGTGTGTGTGTGTGTGTGTGTGTGTGTGTGTGTGTGTGTGTGTGTGTGTGTGTGTGTGTGTGTGTGTGTGTGTGTGTGTGTGTGTGTGAGGGGAGGGGTTAGGGAATCACCAGGTACTGATCAGATGCTGTAGGGGTCGGTGGACACGGGCAAGACCATCAAGTGGAGCGACTCCTTCCACCCCAAGGTGGGTTTCCGCCTGGTGGTGTGCGTGCGTTGCTGGTTGGGGTGTGTCACGTGTGTACGTATATGGAGAACGAGGGGAGGGATGAAGGCATGTTGAGGTGCGGGTCAGATGATGTGTGGTTCGGTCGGTGGACACGGGCAAGACCATCAAGTGGAGCGACTCCTTCCACCCCAAGGTGGGTTTCCGCCTGGTGGTGTGCGTGCGTTGCTGGTTGGGGTGTGTCACGTGTGTACGTATATGGAGAAAGAGGGGAGGGATGAAGGCATGTTGAGGTGCGGGTCAGATGATGTGTGGTTCGGTCGGTGGACACGGGCAAGACCATCAAGTGGGGCGACTCCTTCTACCTGAAGGTGCGTTCTTGGCTGGTGGTTTGAGCGCGGGTGGTAGGTGTGTATTGCTGGTGGTGTGCGTGTGTGGGTAGATGGAGAGGAGGGGAGGGGTTAAGGCCTTATGCGCTATGGGGTCAGATACGGGCTTGTGCGCTTATGCGCATGTCAAGGTACCAGTCAGATGCGCTATGGGGTCCGTGGATACGGGCTTGCATGCATATCCCTCCCCCGTTTTCATCTCAATCAGCGGGTTTTTTTGTGGCGTGCGTATCCCTCCTCCGCATGGGCTTTCTGTGGAAGGGAAACTCCTGCTTTCCACGTCCCCTGCCCCTTCTGCCATCCCAGGTAGCGGAGCTAGGCAAACTCTGCTCTCCGTCCATCCCAGGCGTTTTTGAGGCTCAAGGAGCACAGGGTGGCGGGCAAAGAGGGCAAGGGACCCTTTCTGCTGGTCTGGGCCTCAAGGAGCACAGGGTGGCGGGCAAAGAGGGCAAGGGACCCTTTCCGCTGGTCTGGGCGATCTCAGAATTGACTCTCGTGTCACGATCCCCCTGTGACCCTGTTTCCCCCCCCCCCCCCCCCGCTTCCTGCTCGTACCATCCAGGTGGCGGAGCTGGGCAAGGTGCTGCGGCTCAAGGAGCACAAGGTGACGGACGGAGAGGGCAAGGAGGCCACGCTGTGCTCGCCCGTGGAGACCAAGGGGATCTTGGGCAGCGATGACAGGTGCGTGCAGGGGGGGAGAGGGCGTGGGGGTTTGGTTGGAGGTTTGTCGGGGTGTAGGGTTTTGGAATAAAATGGGAGAATGCCGGTTTGATTGGGTCGGCCTGATGGACGGACGGAGAGGGCAAGGAGGCCACGCTGTTCTTGCCTGTGGCGACCAAGAGCAAGGAGACCAAGATAATTCTGGGCAGCGACGACAGGCGGGTGTGGTGTGGGGATACAGCATGCTGGTTGTGAATGCAGGAGAAGGGAGGGGGTCTGGTTCTCAGGCATCTCAAAATGCGCCTTCTCCCTCTTGCTTTGACCCCTTTCCCCAATCTCCTTTCCCCCACAGGAAGTACCTGTTGGATCTGATCCGTCTCACCCCCCGCGACGCCAACTTCACCGCTACTACGACCACCACCAGCACAGAGGCAACAGCCAACGCCGCCAACCGCCTGGCCATCCTGCGCCCAGAGCTGGTGGAGAAGTTTTGCCAGGAGGAGCAGGTGGAGCGGTGGATGCAGGCGAAGGGCGTGACGGAGCGGCCGGCCGCAGAGGAGGTGGAGGCGCTGAGGGAGAAGGGCGAGCTGCCGGATGTGGTGTTTAATCCCAACGCTCTCACTGAGTTCAAGCTGTCGGATGACCCCAAGGTGAGTGCGAGTGTGAGAGTGCACAAGTGTGAGTGTGAGTGACTGAGTGTGGGTTCGACTTTAGCTCACACAATTTGCTGCCTCCCATTCCTCCCATATTGTACAAACCACAGGAGGTGGAGGAGGACGAGGCGTTGGTGCGCAAGGCAGGGAAGTACCTCATAGAGACGGCGCTGCCTGCCCTGGTGGCGGACATCAAGAGCACGGAGGGGTGGCCCGTGGATGGCCGGGCCCTGGCAAGCACCATGCATGCCCATGGCGTCAACCTGCGATACCTGGGGCGGGTGAGTCACAGTGCACGGATGTTATTGCTTGTATGTGCGTGGTGTGTGCGTGGTGTGTGCGTGGAGTGTGCTTGATTGGCAAGGATTCGGTTTCTTTTGTACCTGTGATTGGTGTCTAACTACCCGTTTCCCCTGTGCTCGCCTTCCTTCCTCCTCCTCCTCCCATCCTCCACGTTTCCCTAAGTGCCTCAAACCCTTTCACCTTCCTCCCCCCTTCCGTTTCTCCCCCCCCACCTGTCCAGGTTGCCAAGGAGGTTGCTGACGTGGAGCAGGTCTACTGGCTGTGCGTGGCAGAGATGGTGGTCCGAGCCACCAAGCACGTGCTCAAGGCGGTCCTGCGTGAGACCCTGGAGCAGGACGTGGGGGGCGCCATCGCCCACTTCCTCAACTGCTTCCTCGGCACCTCCACCACTACCCCGCCGCCCACCCTCCCCGGCATCGGGGATGCGGACAAAACCGAGGGCGGCGCCGCGGGCGGCGGCGGGAAGAAGAAGCGGAAGAACAAGGGGGGAGCGGGGGCGGCAGGAGGAGAGAGGAAGGAAGGGGAGGGCGGGAAGGAAGGGGAGGAGAAGAAGGAGGCGTTTCTGTATGTGGTGGATGTGCCGGGGTATACTCGCATCACGGCGGATATGGTGTGGTCTGACATCACTGAGGGGGTCAAGTACAAGTACCAGGTGAGATTAGAGAGCCGGCTGACGAGTGGCTGGATGGGAATGACTTCTTCGAAGCGGTGCAAGCAGGTGGGACTAGGTACTGAGCGGAAGGGTAGGCTGCGGCAAGGAGCTGACTTTTGAGTCAGCTCGCAAACACGTGAGACTATGTACTGAGCGGGTTGGATGAAGGGTAAGCTGCGGTAAGGTAGGAAAGCCATTTGAATCCCATCGGACATGCTTTGGTCTGATGTAACTGGGGGAGTCAAGTACAAACGAATACCAGGTGACACATGCCTCTCACACACACCGCCCGAAAAGTGCGCATGTGGCCGCACAGCTGGCAGGCTTCTCACCCTTCAGTCCATCTCTGCTCATTTTTTAGGCGCCTCAAAAATAGACTTCTTGCAACTGGCAGGCTTCTCAATCTTGCACCTCTTTTCATTCGATCTTGGTTTCTCTCGCCCCTTCCTCCCCTTCCTCCCCTTCCTCCTGGCCCCGCCCGCTTCTCCCCTCTGCAGCTCGATGATTCCGCCAGTTTCGATGTTTTTGAGAATCCAAAAAAAAAACCCGCGCTGCCCACAGGCTTCACACCCTTGCATCTCTTTTCATTTCATTCGATCTAGGTTTCTCTCTTTCCATCTCACTCCTCCCTTCCCTGACTCCCACTCCTCCTTGCCCCACCCGCTTCTCCCCTCTGCAGTTCGAGATCCCCCCTGAAACGCGCAAGATGGTCCGCAGCCTCGCAACTCTGCGCAACATCTGCCTCAAGGTGAGCAGCGCCTGTGTCATGCGTGACACGTGGTAACACGTGGTGTGTGTAATACGTGACTTGCTAGAGCAGACAAGAAGACAAGCTATGGTTCGCAGCCTCGCAGCCCTGCGCAACATCTGCCTCGAGGTGATCAGCGCCTGTGGCATGTGTTACACGGGACGTGCTTGTGCAAAAGGATGGCACACTGTGGTTCGCAGCCTCGCAACCCTGCGCAGCATCTGCCTCAAGGTCTCCCTGAGATGCAGGACTCGTGAGGTAAAATGGGAACAAGTCTCTTGTTCTTGATAATTCTAAAATACAAAACACTCCCTGATATGCAGGACTAGTGAGGGCAAGGGGGACACGTGTCATGGGGTGTGTGTGCGTGACTTGCACTGCCCCCCCCCTCCCCCCTTCTCCCCCTCCCTCCACCCCTCTTCCCCTCCCTCCACCCCTCTCCCCCTCCCTCCCGCCTTCTCCCCCTCCCTCCACCCCTCTTCCCCTCCCTCCACCCCTCTCCCCCTCCCTCCCGCCTTCTCCCCCTCCCTCCACCCCTCTACCCCTCCCTCCACCCCTCTCCTCCTCCCTCCCCCCCTCCCCCTCCCTCCCCCCCTCTCCCCCTCCCTCCCCACCTCTCCCCCTCCCTCCACCCCTCTCCCCCTCCCTCCCCCCCTCTCCCCCTCCCTCTCCACCTTCTCCACGCTCCTCTCCTCGTCTCTGTATCCCTCCTCTGCTCGTCTTCACACAAAATGCTGGCCTCAGAGATGCAAGGTGTCTCAGAGGCACTTCAAAACCCTCGGCTTCTTCCTGATCTCTCTGCTGGGTTCTCTCCACCCCCAGATGGGCATAGTCCTGGCAGCCAAGGACTACAACCTCGAGTGCGACGTCCCCATCGCCATTGCTGACGTGTGCGACCTGCTGCCCCAAGTCAAGTTCGCCTCGCCCGCGTGCAACGATGCGCAGAAGCTGCTGGAGAAGGGGAAGAGCCTTGTTCAGAAGGTGAGGGGGAAGGGGGGTGGTGGGTAGTTTTGAGGCGTGTCAAAATTAGATTCCTGTCAGCGCTTTTGATCCGCCTCAAGAGACTCCTATCATGCGCTTTTGAGGCACCTCAAAGTGGCGCACAGAAGGTCCTGGAGACGAGGAAGAGCCTCCAAAATCAGGGTGGGAAAGGTTTCAGGGTGGGTAATGTTTCAGGAAACCTCAAATGGTGGCAAATTAGCCGGGCGCACCTCTCCCATGTGCGTCTGGTCAGTCTGTCCACCAACAGCATCTCATGGGATACCCGGTGACCATGGCCTCTCATGCCATGCCCGCCTCTCTTCCCCTGGCACATACCATGCTTACCATGCCATGCCATGCCATGCCATGCCATGCCACCCACTATTCTCTGCCACCCCCCAGACCCAGAGTGGGCAGAAGCACTGGGAGGAAGGACCTGTTTCGTCTCACATACTCGCATCCCCCACATCCCACTCCTTTACCCGTCCTCACATCCCTGCAGGTCGGTCTGCCCCTGCGCCCGCGCTTCTCCGCCACGCCCCAGAGCGGGCAGTGGCTCCGGGAGCACGAAACCACTCTCAACGCGGCGTTTGAGATCCTCAGCGAGGCGTACCAGATTCTGCAGCAGGTGAGACGAAGGGTGAAGGGAACTGGGGGGGGGGGGAAGGGGGGGAAGGGGGGAAGGGGGGGAAGGGAACTGGGGGGAGGAAGGGGGAGAAGGGAACTGGGGGGAGGAAGGGGGGGAAGAAAACAGGGGGGATTAAGGGGGGGAAGGGAACAGGGGGGGGGAAGGTTTGGGCTCTTTGAAGGCTTTGGGAGCTCTTGGCGACTATCAATGTGCTATTTGAGATCCTGAGCGAGGCTCACCAGATTCTGCAGCAGGTGGGTATTAAAGGACGAAGGGGAATAGGTATTGCGGGAAGGGAAGGAGTGGTCAGGCCTTGAGTTAGGCGAGGCCTGGCAGATTTTGCAGCAGTTGGGTGACATGTTGGTGACATGTTAGTGAGTGACATGTTAGTGACATGTTAGTGACATGTTAGTGACATGATAGTGACATGTTTGGTGACATTTTAGTGACATGTTAGTGGCATGTTTGTGACATGTTTCAGATCCTTTCAGCAGGTAAATTGAGCACTCTCCCTTTTTTACCCGAGGCTCATGTTTTGTATGTTGCCCCGGCTTCTTTCCCACCGCCCCGCGTGAGGAGTCTATTTTTGAGGCGCCTAAAAAAAAGACTCCTCACGCATTGTATGTTGCCCCGGCTTCTTTCCCACCGCCCCCTCTCTCCTCAACTCCCTTCCCTCCTCACCTCCGCTCTCTCCTCACCTCCCTTCCCGCCTCACCTCTACTCTCTCCTCATCTCCCTCCAGGTGTGCGGGCCGCTTCACCTGGACGTTGCTACATGCTGCAGGTATGCTCCTCTGCCCTTCACCAGATATTTTGAGGCGCCTCAAAACTAGACTCCTATCACGCGGTATGCTCCTCTGCCCTTCACCAGCTATTCATGCTCTGTCCACCTCTCCCTCCCTCCCTCCCTCCCTCCCTCCCTCCCTCCCTCCCTCCCTCCCTGTCTACCTCCCCTTCCCCGCTGCACTCCCTTCTCACATCCTCTCTCCACCAGCATAATCCCTTCAGTTGTCTCTTATCGTGTCCCTTGTGCCTCAACCCTCTCGCGGTGCCCTTCTCCCCCCATCTCACCACCTCTCCCCTTCTTCCATCTGCCTGCGTTACTGCTGTTTCCAGATAGCCATCCCTGATCCCCTAGCCCCTTTTTCTCCCCACCTCCCGCCCCTCCCCCTCCCTCCCCCCCACCCACCTTCGCCCCCCCTCCCTTTCGCCTGCCAGGTACCTGGCGCTGATCTTCTACCGTGCGGGCGAGACGGGCAACGCATGAGTCAACTCTCCTCGTTCCGATCACCCACTCACACCCACTTGCACCCCTGTAAACCCCCTCCCCCCCATTCGTTCACTCCTAACGTGCCAGGTACCTGGCGCTGATCTTCTACCACGCGGGCGAGACGGGCAACGCCATTCTGCAGCAGCACAGGGAGCTCATTATCAACGAGCGGGTCGTGGGGACGGACCACCCCGACACCGTGCACAGGTGAGGCTCTTTAACCGTGTAAAGCTACAAGGTCTTTACCCGTGTAAAGCTACAAGGCCTTAACCCGTGTAAAGCTACAAGGTCTTTACCCGTGTAAAGCTACGAGGTCTTTACCCGTGTAAAGCTACAAGGTCTTTACCTGTGTAGAGCTACAAGGTCTTTACCCGTGTAAAGCTACAAGGTCTTTACCCGTGTAAAGCTACAAGGTCTTAACCCGTGTAAAGCTACAAGGTCTTTACCCGTGTAAAGCTACAAGGTCTTTACCCGTGTAAAGCTACAAGGTATTGAGTGAAAAGATACAAGGGAATGATCATGGGGGCAACGCCATTCTGCTGCAGCACAGGGAGCTCATTATCAACGAGCTGGTCGTGGGGACAGACCACCCTTTCACCGTGCACAGGTGGGTTGATGTTCTCTCATGGCCTATGTGGTAGGCTTGTAAGGGGCATACATGACTGGGGGGTAGTCGTGAGTCCCTAGAGAGTCAAAAGCAGCACAGGGAGCTCATCATCAACGAGCGGGTCGAGGGGACGGACCACCCCACAGGTGGGTTAAGGCTCGCCCTCACTCATGGTCTTCTATGTGGTAGGCTTATAAGGGGTACAAATGACTAAACCAGCACAGGGAGCTCAGTATCAACGAGCGGGTGGTGGGGACTGACCACCCTGACACTTCACTGGTGGGTTGTAGTTTTGAGGCGCCTCGAAACTAGACTCCTATCACGCGCACAGGTGGGTTGGTTTGATTCACACCCACAGCAGATATGGTGTGCATTTATCCGTTGAGTCCTATCTGTCCTCTCGTGGACGAGCCATCCCCTCCCTAGAAACCTCAAATGGTGGCAAATTAGCCGGGCGCACCTCTCCCATGTGCGTCTGGTCAGTCTGTCCACCAACAGCATCTCATGGGATACCCGGTGACCATGGCCCCCCATGCCATGCCCGCCTCTCTTCCCCTGGCACATACCATGCTGCTTACCGTGCCATGCCATGCCATATTCGCCACCGTCCCCATGTCACATGCCATGCTATGGCCTGGCATGGTATGCCATGGTATAGTACATACTCCTGAGTGATTGATTGTCTATATTCCCTTCCCCCCCCCTCTCCCTCCCTCCCCTCCCCCCAAACCCTCATCTCACCAACTACGGCAGCATGGCCCTGTATTTCCACGCCATGGGCGAGTCGGAGCTCACCCTGCGCCTCTTGAAGCGCATTCATGACTCATTACCTCTATTTCCCCCTTCCCCCCCCCTCACACCCTTCAATCACAAGCTACGGCAACATGGCCCTCTACTTCCACGCCATGGGCGAGTCCGAGCTCGCGCTGCGCCACTTCAAGCGCACCCTGCAGCTGCTCTCACTCTCCGCTGGCAACGACCACCCGGAGGTGGCGTCACTGTTCGTCAACATCGCCCTCACCTACCAGGTATGGACAATGTGCACACAGTGCAACATCTTCATGGCGTTTCAGCTTGTTAAAAGGACAGACATGTCGTGTGGAGTATGAGTGGACGTGGCTCGTATTTGCCCATTGTTTGAGCCTGCCATTGTGGACGTGGCCAGGTCATTTATCTCCAGGAGGAGGTGCTATTTCCACAGCCCGGCCATGCTCCTTCCTTCACCCTCCCAAACCTCCTCCTCCTCCCCCCGCTTTCACCAGGACATGGGCAAGCTGCAGAACGCGATGAAGTATCTGCAGGAGGCGGTGCGAGTGAGTGAGAAGCTGCTGGGGGAGAACCACGTGCAGGTGGCCGTCTGCCACCACGCGCTCGCCCTCGCCTTCTCCTCCATGGGCGCCTTCAAGCTCGCCTTGCAGGTGCGTGTGGCTTTGAGGCTTAGAGGTTGGCTTGGGGGGTGGTTTTGGGGTTTGGGGGTAGTGTGTAGTTGGTGCGAGTGAGTGAGAAGCTGCTGGGGGAGAGGAGAACCACGTACATCCAGGTGGCAGTGTGCCACCACGTGCTCGCCCTCGCCTTCTCCTCCAGGGCGCATTCAAGCTCGCCCTGCAGTTGCGTTCAGGGTTTAGAATTGAAGGGTGCATAAGCTGAGACTGAGTGGGAAGCTGCTGGGGGAGAACCACGTGCAGGTGGCCAGGTGATACCTCGTGCTGGCTTTGGCGCTCTCCTCCAAGGATGCGGTCAAGCTCGCTTTACAGGTGTGTGGCGGTGGGGCTTAGGGGGTGGCGCTGGGGCTTAGGGGGTGGCGGTGGGGCTTAGGGGGTGGCTTGGGGCTTAGGGGATGTAGCACTCGTTGCTTCAGCAGGAGGAGCGCAAGGCACACGAGCGCTGGGGAAGGCACTGGGCAAGGAGGATGCGCTCCAAGCACTTCCACTCAACCCTTCCTATCTTCTCTTCCCCTCTCTCCCACCCCCCCCCCCCACCCCCCCCTCCCCCGCCTGCCCTGTGGCACCTCTTCCCTGGTGCTGACAGGAGCAGTGCAAGGCACACAGGCGTTTGGGAGGGCACTGGGCAAGGAGGATGCGCACCAAGCACTTCCACTCAACCCTTCCTATCTTTCCTTCCCCCCCCCCCCCCCCCCCCCCCCCCCCCCCACTGCCCGCCCTGTGGCACCTCTTTCCTGGTGCCGACAGGAGGAGCGCAAGGCGCAGGCGGTGTTTGAGAAGGCGCTGGGCAAGGAGGATGCACGCACCAAGGAGTCGGAGCAGTGGGTGCAGTCGTTCCTGGATAGGGAGCTCAGGGTGAGTGCAGTGAACTGGTGGATTGGGGGGGGGGGGATATTGTATGAACGATGAGTGTGTTCCGGTGCGTTTCGGTGGATCGCTCAAGTAGCACCAAGGAGTCGGAGCAATGGGTGCAGTCGTGCCTGGACAGGGAGGTCAGGGTGAGTGGTGAACGTGAATAGTGGGAATGTGCTTGCATGTGTGTGTCTGCGTATGAATGTGCATGTCTGTGCACAAGTGTAGTAGCGCCAAGGAGTCGGAGCAGTGGGTGCAGTCGTGCCTGGACAGGGAGCTCAGGGTGAGTGGGAGGATGGTCAGCTGGGAGGTTGGTCAACTGGGAGGATGGTCAGCTGTGTGTCATATCTGTCCACCCTCCAGGTTGACTGGGTTGTGGTAAACTCTTGTGACCTGGAGAAGCAGAACCCAGTCTTCTCGTTTCCCCCCCAGCCCCCTCTTGCTTCTCCCTCTGCTCTCGTCCATCCCTGTTACTCACTCGCTCTCTCTCTCTCTCTCTCTCTCTCTCTCTCTCTCTCTCTCTCTCTCTCTCTCTCTCTCTCTCTCTCTCTCTCTCTCTCTCTCTCTCTCTCTCTCTCTCTCTCTTTCACTCTCTCTCGCCAGGCGCAGAAGCAGAAGGCGGGGCAATCAGCAGCAACAGTCCAACAGCAGCAAGCGGCTGCTCTCCGCGTGGCCGAAGCTCTCAAGGTACTGTGAACCTCCCAACGCTGCATCAAGAGTTTCCAACCTTCTTCACACTTGTTGCCATTTGGTCGCAAGGGTTGAGTTCACGGCTCTTCTTCCAGTTGCAGTACTGGTGCTCGTGTATATTGAGTCGACTCAAAATACACTTGTTGCCATTTGGTCGCAAGGGCTGAATTCGCAGGGCTTCTGTGCCGTTGTAGGTGGCTGCATCACCCAGATGACCCGCGCCTTCAGGAATTGTCTAACAGGTTTTGTTTCTGTTTAGATGCACGCCTCCCCTCACTTTCCTTCCCCTCTCCCTTCCCTCATTCCTTCACCAGCAACGGCCGGAGCTGCTTCAGGTGCTGCAGGCAGCAGCAGCGCCCGGGGCAGGCGGCTCCACCTCCTACCAGCGTGCCGTGGCTGACGCTCTGCTTCGGGGAGAGGTCCCCCCACCTGCTCCCGGAGCTGGCGCTGGCAGGTTCGGCGGAGGCCTGGGAGCAACTGGCTCCTCCGGCACGGGTATCCGGGCCAGAGGTGTGGACGAGCGGGCTTCCAGGGCAGCGGCGGAGGCTCGGCGGAAAGCGGCAGCTCGGGGGGTGAACCTGCGAGGAGCTGCAGGTTCGGCAGGGGGCCGAGGTAGTGGGCCGAGTGCAATGGATGTAGAGGAGCTCATTAATTTCATTAATAGCACATCGCCTGCCTCTTCCGGTGCTGGCAGCTCATCTGCTGCGAAGGCAGGTGCGGCAGCAGGCTCGGCAGGAGGTGCGGCAGCAGTTTCGGCTGGTGGTTCAGCAGCGCCTGCTGGGCTTGGTGGGGTGGGTCTGGGTGTGGGTGTTGGTGCGGTTTCAGGAGCCCCCCCTCCCACTAAAGCAGCAGGGAAGAAAGGTGCAGCAGCAGGAACGAGCAAGCCTGCAGCAGCAGCAGCCACAGCAAATGGAGAAGCGAGTCAAGGGGGGGCGCCTCTAGGGTTGGGAGGGGGCCTTGCCCCATTGCCTGGGGGCAAAGGGAAGGGCAAGGCTAAGTAGTGAGGTGATCAAATTGTCTAGTGAACATTGTTAGGAATTTTGGATCATCAATTCGTCAACGGCCTGATGTTTGAAGCTGTGGCTCGTAGTGACGAGTAGCCAAGTGGAAACAACGAATTCACATGTTTTTTCATGTAGATGTTTGAATTTGGTATTTTTTGTCATCAACATTGCATACATTTGTGCTTACAAGAGAAGCAAGTGGTACGTAAGATCCCCCAAAACCCTGTCGGCTCATCCCCCAAAACTGTCGGTTCACCCCCCAAAACCCTGGCTTTCCTGTCATTCCGATTCCGCACCCCGAGCGCTCCCCTCCAGCCACATCACCGCCCCAACGGGAGCCTCTCTATTTTGTGCGCAACCCACTCGTTTTCCCCTAAACCCCGCAAATATTGTGCGCGCCCGAGTTTGCTTTTGCCCTTTGGCGGGATGCGCTGCTTCCGCGGCTCCCGTGCTTTCCCCCAGCCTCCTCTCACTTCTCCACCATAAATCCCCAGCTGGAAAGTCTCACAATTCTCCATCTCACGTTTCGATTGCAGCATTTGCCTGAGTGCTTGGATTTTTCCGCTGACTTCAGAGCGTTCAGCCTGTTTCCCTACGTTTGCCTATATTCCTGCGTTTGGAATTATGGCGTCAACGATGCGTCCATACGCTGGAAAGGCATGGAGCCGTCGTCATCTGGCTGTTCCCTAAGCAACGGAAGGGGAGATGAAAGCTTCAGCAGTCCCGGGGTTACACGTTAAGGGAGCAGAAAATGACTCGGTCTCGAATTTTCGGCCTGGGACCAGCGCCGGGAGAAGCTTCATGCCGTTACGTCGCCTGCCGGCTAAAACCCGCCGATTGACTGACCAGTAGTTACGAATCGGCCAACTATTGGGCATCCGGCAAAACGCTCCCTTCGGGGGTGTTAGCTTCACACGCCCAGGCGTTCTCGCTTCCAGATCTCTCCGCGGCCATGGCTTTTTACGACAGGTGGGTTTGTGTTTCCTTTTGCCATGCCACGTTCATTTCATTCTGAGCTTTACAGGCTTTTCTTGGTCAATGGCTGGCATATGATGCGACCTTGAATATCACTTATGCTACACTCTGATCGGATCCATGATCCGTGCTGAAACAACCTTACACCTCTGACAATCTGATGCCAGCTGTCTCTTGTTCGTCGCGTCGTTTTCCAATCCCAAGGCTGCGTTGCTTACGGACTTTGTCACGCATTCTCGTTTTTTGTTTCCGTGTTTTACGCACATGCCACTTCCTACGGTAGTGTTTTCATGAGCACAGTCACTTAACTCCCCCCTGGGCTGAGCTGATATCTGATGAAGTTTCGGTCCCATGACTGTGCGAGAGCTACTCGGTGCTTCGTGTTGCGGAGTAACGACTTTTTTCGTGTGTGACTCCGTGTCAAAATAGCCCGTACATCGCATCCTGAATGTGGAATGGCATGGATCGTTGGCTTCGGTACCTAGTTGGTGTTTTGACGCCGGATCTGTGTTTCTTCTGTTCATTGCAGGTCGAGGAATAGCAACTCCACCAGTGCGTGTGACGTGAAGATGACACCGGTACTGTCATCTGGCATTGATCGTCTGTGATCCAGGAATCGCCCATCAAGTGATAACCATGGAAGTTGCCGCCGTGTTCGTGTATTGTTTAAGTTAATAGACACTAAATCTGTTATTAGGGTTTAGTGATTTTGTCCAGTCAAATGAGGATATTATTTTTCCTGGGGTAACAACAATTTGAAGGCTGTTGTGATAACCAATACCGTTCCCAGTGTAAGAAAGAGGATCAGAAAATTAGACAATGTTGTGGATAGATCACAACGGCCTTATTTGCAGCTACGAAACAGTTGGGTTTCCTTAGCTGGTAATATCGCGCCCTTGA
Source organism: Closterium sp. NIES-67 (assembly GCA_027943415.1). Lineage (NCBI taxonomy): Eukaryota > Viridiplantae > Streptophyta > Zygnematophyceae > Desmidiales > Closteriaceae > Closterium > Closterium sp. NIES-67. The sequence goes on along the minus strand of BQMB01001151.1, from coordinate 260,120 downwards.
ACTTCGAGTGAATCCAGGTGGTAAATGCGTCACTAAGAAGCGGCGTTCCTCATAATGCGTATCGGTTTGTGAGAATGTTTCTAGACGGAATAGACAGCTTCACCTTGCTGCTAACAGATCGCCCAAAGTTGTTTCACGTGGTACTTATGATTCCTGTCCTGTGTTCCTCATCGATAGGAACTGTTAGAAAAGTGGTTTCAGTTTCGCGACAGATCTGCTACGGATCACCATAGAAAAGAGTGACCTCCCCAGTCGACCAGCCTAGAGGGTCAATGGTTCTCCGGTAGATGCATCCAGGCATTGTGAGCCAGAGTGATTCAGAGGACGATACCCAGGGGAAAAAAGAGAGTCAACGATGCTTTGTACATTCGAACAAACTACAGATGGATTCCAACACTTTTGCCGCGAAAATAGCTGCCATGGAACCACGGAGCTGCCAGACAAATGCGTGAGGAAATCGAAGGGTAACCCGCGGCCTTGTCGCTTGGCGAATGGAACCGCCTGTCGTTGGCCTATTGCAACGGAAACGCCGCCGCTTTCAACAGAGCGCCTTAGCACTTGGAGCACGTGCAGCTGCTGCCGCACTTGCACTCGCCGCCGCTCGAGCAGCCGCAGCCAGAGGCAGCAGCGGTCTTGCATCCGCAAGGGGAGTTCTCCGCAGTGCACGTGCAACCAGCGCCGCAGCTGCAGGTAGCGCCAGCGGCGGGGGCAGCAGCGGACTTGCAGCCGCAGGGGGAGTTTTCCGCGGTGCACGTGCAGCCCTCGCCGCAGCTGCAGGTAGCGGCTGCAGCGGACTTGCATCCGCAAGGGGAGTTCTCAACAGTGCAGGTGCAAGCCTCGCCGCAGGTGCAGGTGGTGGGAGCCATTGTGGTTGTTGAAAAATAAACGAAGAAGGGCTGAAAGATAGGTCGTTGCGTGATGACTTCAGAGAGAGCAGATTTAGCAGTCTATGTGGTAGCTTTGGAAGTTCGAGTGAGCAGAGATAATCAAATGTCGAAAATGGAAAAGCAACTGGTATTTGAAGGTCTGGCCCTAACCGAACCGGCACTGGTTTTGGGGGAGTGTGGCTCGGTTTTGGCGGCAGTTTGGCTTGGACGCGTCACCGCTCACGTCACCGCACACACTCCACCAGCCAAGTGCGTCCGTGTGACGTGCGGCGTTGCACTGTTGGCACGCTCAATCATGAGCGCAGCGCGCTTCTAGAAAGTTCGAAAGTGGGTATTCCCGTTTTCCTCGTGCCTTCGAGGAGCCTACGAGGAAAATGTATTGTGTGTTTGGATCACCTGTATTGTAACGCGCGTCGTTTCCTGTCTTCGAATCGAGGAAGCTTTTAAGCCGCTCTTTTGAAAGCCTGAACTCGTAACGTTACTTGTTGTCGTGAGAACGAATCAACACGCTTGCGAGGGCAACGAGGAGTGGCGAAAAGATCGCCAGGCCACGTCGCACAGCCCAGGCAACATCAAGGCGAGCGTAGGTTACCAGCTTCGGTTTCCCGCCAGATTCACCTTTCCATTCAGTTCACATCAAGGGAAGCAGCAGCCTAGCGATCATCGCCGTGTAGGTGATATTTTTAGGCCAACTGCTGGCACTGGTAGTAGTTAGTGGCTTGCACATTCCTTGAGCTTTTTTCGTTTACATGTGTTGCAATTCCAGTTCTCGAACTGATCGCGCAAGTCGTAGGGTCCCGCCTATCGTGGCAGAGACTTCACTCCTTGTTTTCCGCTGTGTTTCGGCCGCGACTGACGAAGTTCAGCGCTTAGAATCCGACCTCGTCGTCATGGAAGCAGTAGGGTCGCGCAATGGGGGGACTCCCGACAGCCCCGCCGTGGAAGTCTCGTCGTCATGCAATTCGCTTGTCCCATCGAGCTCACTTAATCTCCAAGTTCAATCTTAAACTGCCACGTGGCAGCCGCAGCCTTCCGATTAGACCCAACGGTGCAGGTAACTCTCTTTCCTTTCTGGGAATTTTGGCGGGAAAGCACATGGTCTACGAACTGCCTTTGAAAGGACATCGTGAGGGTGCTCGGCCGCTCTGCCTTCCACGACACATCCCTCTCCTGCGATGGCTCCCTCGCAAACCTCGGCGGTTCCTGGAGCAAATCGGTCGGGTGTGCGGTAAGTTTGGCTCTCGCAGAAACCATTCCTATAATACCTCAGCGCTGATTCGCAGCCGTAGTGCCAGCCATGCTATGGAGGACCTCGCACTGCTTGTCTCAGAGCCATGTCTCAGTCACCACGTCGCAATCGCCACGTTCGATATGGGAACATTCCCGACCTAACACGGGGAATTTTCTGTCGAGCATGTCGAGGCTGGTAACGTGGTACCTACAGAGCTCAACTCATGCTCGCCAGTTCGTATGCCAGAGTTGTATCAGGTGAACGAATTCTCTCTGCATTTTTCAATGGACAGATACAGCATCAGTTGACGATACTGCAGTTTTTCCAGCTCTACTCTACTGCCATCAAGAAGACGCTGCTTACATGAAACTATTCTACTTGTTTGTTTGAGTTCCGTGCTAGTGTTACACCGGATATTCCCATTCAACATTCTCCAGTTTATGCTATCGCCTATAGACATTTGTGTCATTGTGGTTTAGTTGACAAGGGACCAGGAATACATAAGAGTTAACGACACTTTGTACATTGAAACACGCTACGCAGAAACTTCAATGCATCCACCACGAATGTACTAGTTGCTGTCAACTGGCTAGAACTATGGAGCTGCCGAACACATGCTCGAGGAATCAGAGAGTAATCAGCGACGTTGGCCAAAAAACCGCTTGCTACTGCCTCTGAGGAGAGGAAACGCTTTAGCACTTGGAGCACGTGCAGCTGCTGCCGCACTTGCACTCGCCGCCGCTCGCGCAGCCGCAGCCACTGGCAGCCGCTGTCTTGCACCCGCAAGCGGAGTTCTCCGCAGTGCACGTGCAACCAGCGCCGCAGCTGCAGGTGGCGCCGGCAGCGGGAGCAGCAGCGGACTTGCAGCCGCAGGGGGAGTTTTCCGCGGTGCACGTGCAGCCCTCGCCGCAGCTACAGGTAGCGGCAGCAGCGGTCTTGCACCCGCAGGGGGAGTTCTCCGCGGTGCAGGTGCAGGCCTCGCCGCAGGTGCAGGTAGGGGGGGCCATTGCTTGTCGTCGAACACAAAAGGGATGAAAGATAGGTCGTTGCGTGATAGCTCTAGTTCAATTGCACAATTACTTGCAAACTAGTGAGCGAGCTGAAGAAATCGGATTTCGAAAATAGAAAAGCGGTTGCTATTTGAAGGGATGCTTGCTTCCCAACAGAAGGGGCTCCTTTTTGGCGGCGGGGTTGAGTGAAGAGGTGGGTCCGAGGGTGCCTTGGATTCCACGTGCCACGCTCACGCGCGATTCTCAACCACTCCACCAGTTGAGTGCGTGCGCGCGACGTGCGGCGTTGCACTGTTGGCTCGAATCTCAATCAGCAGCGCAGCGCGCTTCTAGAAGGCTCGAAAAGGGCGTCACTCGCTTCGTTTCGCCTTCCTGGAAACTTCCAGGAAGGGAATCTCTGTGCTGTTTTCGGCTGCGTTCTGCAAGCAAATTTGGAAGGTTTTGAGTCGCGTTCAGAAGCTTCCGCATCAACGTTTTTTTGGTCCAGAACCCGGGTCAGCCCGCAAAAACGTTCCCTTGTCGAAATCACTAACGTGCTTTCCCCAATTTGCCTGCGCAGCTTCACGGTGTGGTTTGGGAAGGCCACAAATGGGCTGGGTGGTTACCACTACATGCGAAATGACAAGGCTACTTCCTGAACTTCACCTCCGCCGCCTACTCCACTGCCTGCAGAACCCAGCCTTTGTTTCCGTCGTTTTGTAGTTTTGAACGCTGTTGTTGAACTCCCAGCAGTTCCCAATCGAGGATGCTTATAAGCCACCAATTTAGGAAACGTTACTGGTTGTCGTCAAAGCAACCGACACGTCTGCGACAGCGTCGACGAGACGTCGACACATCGCTACGACGCGTCGTTACGTCGCCACGTCGCACAGCCCAGGCCGCAAGCAGGAGGAGCACGGCCCAGGACCACGCGGCAACATCAAGGCTGGGTTCAGTTGTCAGCTTTTTGGGTTTCCCGCCAAATTCACCCTCCCTTCAGTGACGACATCTAGGGCACAGCCTAAGGATCATCAGCCTCTCGCCCTCAGCCTAATGTAGTTACTTCCACATAACTCAGTAATTACTCCTATAGTTGACCTTCAGTTCAACGACTCCAGTTAAAACTACTTGCAAGGCTACTTAGTAACAACTTCTCTCCTTGTCTCCCACTGTGTAACGGCCGCGACGAAGCAAGTAGCCTTCAGAATCCGCGATCGTCGATATGGAAACTGTAGCTTCGCGCGATAAGGGGACGCCTGACGTACCGGCTGTGGAGGTCACTTCGATGCAATTCGCTTACCCCGGCGAGCCTCCCTTAATCTCCAAGTTCAATCTTAAACTGCCACGAGGCAGCCGCTGCCTTCTGATCGGAGCCAACGGTGCAGGTAACCCCCCTTCCCTTGTAGTTTCCATCTCTTCTTCCGTTCCCGTTTCCCTTGCGTGTAGTTAATCCAGGCCGTCCATCTTGCAAATCCTCTCTTTTCCCCCTCGTCTCTGCCTCTCCGCAGGCAAGACGACTCTTCTGAGAGTTTTGGCGGGAAAGCACATGGTTGGTGGAAAGGACGTCGTGAGAGTGCTCGGTCGCTCGGCATTCCACGACACGTCGCTCTCGTGCGACGGCTCTCTCGCCTACCTCGGCGGCTCCTGGAGCAAATCAGTCGGTTGCGCGGTAAGTTCGGCAGTAGAGGGACGTGCCGACTCGACCTGTGAACAGTTCTTTTGATGAGGCACTTCGCTCGGCTACGACGGCTCTCTTTTTTCAGGGTGTTTTGTTAGAATTCTCAAAAACACCCTGCAGAGTCAATATAGGGATCTGCTAACTTGACCTGTGAACAGTTCTTCAGATGAGACACTTCGCTCGCCTGCGACAGCTCTCTCGCCTACCTCGGTGGCTCCTGGAGCAAATTTGGTCGACTGTGCGCTCAGTCTGGCCCTCACAAATACCGTCTCCCTAATACCACAACGATCTTTCGTATCCGAACTACCGAACACGCTCCAAAGCACCACTGTCATTAGTCATACACGGCCACCTTCAGTCGCTATGCTACGACGCCATTGCTGACTTGTCATGCGTTCCGTCCTTCCCTCCACCCTCCTCTGCAGGGCGAAGTCCCCCTCCAGGGCGATTTCAGTGCGGAGCACATGATCTATGGCGTGGCGGACGTGGATGCAGCACGCAGGGACCACCTGGTGGAGCTGCTAGATATTGACCTGGCGTGGCGCATGCACCGGGTGTCGGATGGGCAGAGGAGACGAGTGCAGATATGCATGGGGCTGCTGCGACCGTTCCAGGTAAGGGTCACGCCCAGAGGCTAGAGACACGTTATATATAGCAGGGAATGCTTGGTGCATCTGTTGGGATTGACCTGTTGTGGCGCATGCGCCCTGGGTCGGAAGGGCAGAGAAAGAAGAGTGCAGATTTGCGTGGGGCAGCTGCGACCGTTCCAGGTAAGAGAGATACGCCCAGAGGCAACTAATAACTAGCAGAAATCACCTGGTGGGGCTGCTGGATGTTGAGCTGTCGTGGCGCATGCACTGCGTTTGGGGCATGGGCCAGCCGCATGGGCCAACCGCATGGGCCAGCAGCATGGGCCAGCAGCATGGGCCAGCTGCGACCCTTCCAGGTAGGAGATGCGTGGACACCTTCAAACTGTTGCAGGTTTTTTACAACTGCGGACACCAAACAGGCACAGAAACCCCCGTGCCTTCTTGGCCAAGTAGACCGTTTTGGGCACTTCTCTCGGTTGTGTGCCCAAGTAAGTGTTCCCTTGTGTCTCGCCCATGAATTCGTTCCGTCAGTTGTCACCACTTTCCTCCCTCCATCGCTGCAGGTGCTGCTGCTGGACTAGGTGACAGTGGACCTAGATGCTGTTGCCAGAGTTAACCTTCTCTCTTCATCCTCCCCCCTTCCCCCCCCCCCCCCCTTTTGCCATGCCTCAGGTCCTACTCCTGGACGAGGTGACAGTGGACCCAGATTTTGTTGCCAGAGTTAACCTTCTCTCTTCATCCTCCCCCCTCCCCCCCCTTTACCATGCTGCAGGTGCTGCTGCTGGACGAGGTGACAGTGGATCTAGATGCTGTCGCCAGAGTTAACCTTCTCTCTTCATCCTCCCCCCTCTTCCTCCCCCCCCCTCCCCTTGCCATGCTGCAGGTGCTGCTCCTGGACGAGGTGACAGTGGACCTAGATGTTGTCGCCAGGATGGACCTTCTTGCGTTCTTCCAACAAGAGTGTGAGGAGGTAAGTACCGAAGCTCGTGCAGTGAAGCAGGGGTGTACTGCTGATGCTCGTTCTAGGTGTTGTCCCCAGGATGGGCATTCTGTCGTCCTTCTGATGCTGGATAACCTCAGTGCACTGCTGGCTTGCTGCCATGTGTTGTCTGCCACACAATCTGCGCTGTGTTGTCTGCCCCGCAACCTGCGCTGTGTTGTCTGCCACACAACCTGCGCTGTGTTGTCTGCCACACAACCTGGCTACATGCTGTTTCTCTCAGTCATGACTCAAACTGCTCTTTCTGATTCCCTATTCCCGTCCATGCAGAGAGGAGCAACAGTGGTGTATGCCACTCATATTTTCGACGGCTTGGAGTCATGGGCATCCCACCTGGCTTTCATTTCGTCCGGCAAGTTGCAGCGGTTGGAGTCAGTGGAGCAATGCTCTCAGCTTCCCTTGTCAGCGCATCTAACTGCTATGATACATGAGGCATCCGTATTGCAACAGCCATCTCTTTTGGAAATGGTTGAGCCTTGGTTGAGGGAGGATAAGGCTAAGAGGGAGAAAGAGGCAGCAGAAGCTAAGAGAAGTGGAGATTTGCCTAAGCGAGCGGTGGATCCTTTTGCTGGTGCTGGTAGGCACATGGCTTATTACAGGTGATTGTATGTACATGATTGGCTGAGAATTTTACGTGCTGAATTAACCATGTCTAATAGTAGTTAGGAGGTAGTCCATACCCACCAACATGGTGCTTTGATGGCCCAAATCACAATCCTCAACCTCCAACAACATGGTAGTGTAGGAACTCTTCCAGTGGAACTATACATGATGGCCTCCAAAATGGTAAAATACACCAACAACTCGCAATAAATTCAAGGAGAGAATAAAGAACACAACTGTTGGAAATATCTCAAAGAACTTAAGCGTTTCTGAAGTATAACACTACACTCGAGGAAGACTACAAGGGAGCACGCGAGTCAACGGAGGTTACACGAGGGGGCGGACAAAGAATGCGAAAGGTCGCAACTGGAGGTTGCGACTGACCGTTACAGCATCATGGATGGTAGCCGAAGCAGCAATCGAGTCGCTGTGCGACTCGATAAACCGTTCCTGTAACTGTACTCTACAACTGCTTTCTTATCTTCTATATATTGTTGTATGCTTGTTTCCTTAATCAATCACTTGTTCTCACATACTAGTACAAGGGTTCAACCGTCTCAACTTCCGCTGCACTACTCAAAGGCTCAAGTCTTCACAGCTGGGACTTAGTGTCTGAAAAGATCCTAAGGGCTTTTTCTCAGCCCAACATGGTATGAGAGCTGGTCAGAGACCAAACTCCCAGCAACTACACTCCATCAACAACCAGCAACTCGACTTGATTCAACAACTCCATTGATTACAAGACATGGACAACAAGGGCAAGAAAGCCTCTACGGGCTCACCCAGCGCCCAAGAAACTCAACACGGCAACTCTGGTCTGCACACCTCAGGACTGCAGACAGAGACCGGGACTGCTCAAGAAACAACGGGAAGAGCACCGGAGATGGTGACTCCGTCTCCCTCTTCAAGTGTGGACCCGAATCTCATGGAGAGATTCTTCAGCTTCATGTCACACTTCGACCAGCAGCAGCAGACAAGGACACCTGCGCACTCAACACAGAGCAATGGAGGGAATATGGGATTAGCGCCGATGAGCCTCGACAACTCATCCTTCGGGCGACACAATCAAGCACCTACTTTTGCGCCTTATCACTCTTCACCGGGGACGTTCGAGTTCATGCCGCCCCGCGCCCAGCCAACAGCAGCTGCATCACAACAAACACCGAACGAAATCTTAAGTCTTCAGGCACAGTTCTCACACGTAATTAAACTTCAGACATCCTCACCGTTCAACGGACATGACTTCTTTACCTGGAGCTTCGAATTCGAGCTGCTGATGGAGGCCGCGCACCTTCTAGGATACTTCAACGGGTCCCTGCCATTCCCAAGCAACGGCACTGGGAAGGAACAAGAAATCTTCACGTATCAGTCGCTGCTGGCGTATACTGTACTCCTGAGAAACTTGTCACCACAAGAGCAGCAGAGCATCAGAACGTATCGGAGTTATGGAAACTCCGCGGAACTCGCATGGCATCATCTCAAGTGCCTCTATCAAGCAAACGACAGCGAGACACAAAGCAAACTCATGCAACAGCTGACAACAATACAGATGAAGACCGGGGAAAAGGCGATGCAGTATATGAGTCGCTGCCAAACCCTCCGCGACCGCCTGCTCCGGTGCGGAGGAACGATCACTGAAGAAAGCTTCGTAACACTTGTCCTCGCCGGGCTCGGGCCAGAATGGAGAACCACACGATCACTTCTTCGAGCCCACGGAAGAATTTCGGAGATGCACCTCTGCGCCGAGCTTCACGCTGAACAACAGGAGATGGATCTGTTCGAGGAAAGACAACCAAGGAAGCAACAGCAGTTAGTCTTCTACACTCAAAGAAGAAATGACAACAACTACAACCGACGCAACAAGCAAGATCAACGCGACAACCGAGGACTCACCATCGTACCGCCGTTCTGCCACAACTGCCAGACTTCCGGGCACTCCAAAGTCAACTGCAACCGCCCTCGCGTTTACCGTGCAGCAGACCCACAAGTAACTTCTACTCAAGCCAGTCCCCCAAGGCGCTCTTCAACATCTGCACAACAAACACCAAACATTATCAATTGCATGGTACACATCGACAACTGCGCACCCGGATCACCACCCACCTGCGCGCCAGACGAAGAAGAGCTGCCGCCACCACGCTCACAAGGCCTTCAAGTCAATCCAACATATGCTGCGGTCGCCAACGCCGAACCCACCGGGCGAAACACCTGGTTCTTGGACAGCTGCTGCGGTCAACACATGTGCTCCTCGGGACGCTTCGTGCAACAGGAGAAACGCCTCAACCGCGACGTCGTCATCACCGTCGCCAACAACGAAAACCTGAAGACAAACAGACAAGGCGTGGTTCAGTTACAATCGATGGAGACAAACGTCATACTTCAGCTCAACAAAGTGCTCATTGTCGACAATCTGGGATACAACCTACTAAGCGTAAGCCAACTAATGGCCAAGGGGATTCACCTGGAGTGCGACTCCTACTCCAACGAGTTTCGGCTTTACCACGGGAAGGGCGGCCTCTTCATCGGTCGTGCCCTCCTGAAGTCCGGCGTCTTCGTGTTGGACTTCGTCCCCGACCGCGGTACTGCCGACAGCGACGGTATCGTATCATTCGCCGCCTGACTCACCCGCCGGATCTTGATCCCGACTTCGACAGTGACGGCTTCTGGCACTCCAACACCATACCTGCAGCAGAAAGAACACGAGCATTAGCAGTTATCAGACAAGAAAGACAAGTACCCGCACGTGTCCTAACAAAACCATCACCTGCAGTATCGGCAGCAGGACCCAGCCGAGTACCACCACCAGCGACACGAGGACCGCCAACCGAAGCAGACCAACTTATGCCCGCCACACGAGAAGCTTGTCGAAGTCCCGCCTCGGTCGTCGCGTTCTTCTCCAACGCCGACATCTACCACCGCTCGCTCGGTCACCGCGCTCTCGACGACATCTGGCACCAACGTCTCGGACATCCTGCAAACAGCACGATACTTCAAACAATCCAAGCAGATGTGTTAGAACGCAACGCCCTTCTGACGACGAGCGGCCAAGAACTTCGACGACCACGCGCACGGTGCTTCACATGCCCCGAAGCAGATCTTCCTCATCAACCTTTCCCATCCCATCACAACCCAAGCGCACCTACTTACGCTCCGATGGAAAAGGTCTACAGCGATATTTTAAACATGCCTCGAGACGGCACCGAAGCCGACTTCAACTACGTCATCACGTTCATCGACGCCGCAACCAGATATGTCTGGCACTTCAATCTCACGACGCGCGATCAAGCCTTCGAAGCCTTCACAACATGGCTTCCCATCGCCGAACGAGAATCAGGACTCAAACTCAAGAGCTTCCAGTCAGACGGTGCACTGGAATACCAGTCACAACGCTTCAGGACCTATCTGGCGGAAAGAGGAATCAGACGCCTGGTGTCCCTGCCCTATGCTCACCAACAGCAGGGGGTCGCAGAACGCATGAATCGGACCTTGCAGACGACAATGCGAAAACTGCTTCAGGGGATGAGACTGCCAACCACACTGTGGCCCGACGCGATGACACATGCTGTTCACCTGCACAACCTGCTGTCCTCGTCATCACTTCCCAACAACGCATCACCGCACCTGTTGTGGACACGAAAAAGGGGCAGCACAAAATTACTCAGAGTTTTTGGCTGCATGGTACAGTACAGACCCCACACAGCCCGAGCAGGACGCTTCACACAACGAGCTCGGTGGGGACTACACCTCGGCATCGCCAAACATTTTCACGCGTGGAAAATTCTCGACATACAAAACAAAAACACGGTGGCATCACGAGATGTTATCTTCTACGAGCGACTGACGCTGCAGCATTACCTGGACAACATTGCCAACACACAAGACCCCACCGACGGTTTCTCAGGACTTCGTTCCTTCGCCGACCGTGCCGCCGAAGCTGACGCAGCAGAAGAAGACGTACCAGAAGCCTCGGAAGCTGCCGGACCACTCCCATTCTGTTCCGTACCTGTTCCACTCGACGAAGAAAATCCTCTCGATAGCAACAACCTCGACACCTTTTACCACTTCGCTGACCAAGGTTACGTTACACCCCACCCAGTCGACACAAATGTTTCAGAACGCATCGGTCCCAACTTCTTACCTGACCCAGAAGACGGTGACGAAGCAGCTTATTCCGGGAATGAAAATTCCCCTCGACACACACCCACGGGACTGCAGATTCTAGGCCTCTGGGTCTCCGTCCAGCATCCGCCGCCGCCTTCTCCGCGAGAGCCTTCAACCTTGTCGCAGGCTCTGGGGGGGGAACATAAGGCGAAATGGAAGGAAGCGATGGAAAAGGAGTTAAAGGCTCTGCAAGACCGGAAAACATGGAAACTGGTACCTGCAACAAGCATCAACGGGAAGAACGTCCTCTCGGGGAAATGGGTGTACCGCATTAAGACCAACTCAGACGGCTCCATCGAACGATTCAAAGCTCGATGGGTCGTACGAGGCTTCGATCAACGATACGGGACCGACTACACTGAAACCTTCGCTCCAGTCTCCCGTCACACCTCATTACGCATCCTACTCGCCATCGCGGCCACGAAAACATTACCACTACGCCAAATCGACGTCGCGAATGCGTTCCTATACGCACCTGTGGACGCTGAGATCTTCGTCGAACAACCCCACGGATTCGTCGACGACCCCACGAAAGTATGCCAACTGACAAAATCCCTTTACGGGATCAAGCAAGCCCCGCGGCTCTGGCAGCAGCATCTTCACGGCCGGCTCGTAAAAATTGGATTCCTACAGCTACCGCATGACCAAGGCATGTACCGACTGCAGCAGGGAAGAGAATACATCCTACTTATCGTCTATGTCGACGACCTACTCTACATCAGTTCTACCACCGACATCGCCACCTGGTTCGAAGGGGAGCTGAAAGGAGACCTGACGATCACGGTGTCCGACTCAGTGACCCAGTACTTGGGACTAAATGTCGTCGAAGACAACTCGGCGTTCTACCTACACGCTGGAAAGTACGCAGGCACTATCGCGAAGAAATTCGGACTGACGCCGACTACGGTCCCGACCCCCTACCGCTACGGAAATAACAACAGCGCCCCCGCAAAACTCCCCGCGAAGCAAATCCAGGAGTATCAACAGAAGCTCGGCTGCCTACTATTCGCAGCAGTAACCTGCCGACCCAACCTGTCCTACAGTGCAAGTCAACTGGCGACGCATCTGAAGCAACCGGAACAGGAAGATCTCGAGGAGCTCAACCGGGCACTACTCTACTTCGTCTCCACGCCGACGATCGGGCTTACCTACAGCAAAGCAACAACGCCGTCCGTACGACTACTCGGATATGTCGACGCCGACCACGCGGGAGATAAGGAAAATCGACGATCCAGGACGGGCTACATCTACCGACTAGAGCCCATCGGAACTATCTCCTGGCAGTCGAGCAAGCAGGAGTTAATCGCACTATCCTCGGCTGAAGCAGAGTATATCGCCCTTTGTACTGCGACCAAGGAAGGACTCTACCTACGGGAGTTACTCGAGGAAGCGAAGATCGCGACCCTACCCGCCTTCTCACTCCTCTGCGACAACCAATCCGCGATCAAAATCGCGAACAAGGATGGCTTCGCCAACCGAACCAAGCACATCGCCCTACGGTACTTCTTCGTCAAGGATGAAATCGCGAAGGGGAGACTTCAGCTCAGTTACTGCCCGACGACAGAAATGGCCGCAGACTATTTGACGAAGAAATTGGCGAAGACAAAATTCGACCACTGCATGCTGCTGACCGGACAGACAAACGTCACCAGATCCGAACATAACAGCACTCCTGAAACGAAGGGGGGTGTTGGAAATATCTCAAAGAACTTAAGCGTTTCTGAAGTATAACACTACACTCGAGGAAGACTACAAGGGAGCACGCGAGTCAACGGAGGTTACACGAGGGGGCGGACAAAGAATGCGAAAGGTCGCAACTGGAGGTTGCGACTGACCGTTACAGCATCATGGATGGTAACCGAAGCAGCAATCGAGTCGCTGTGCGACTCGATAAACTGTTCCTGTAACTGTACTCTACAACTGCTTTCTTATCTTCTATATATTGCTGTATGCTTGTTTCCTTAATCAATCACTTGTGTTAACGTAGAAACGAATGATTACTAGAGGTGGAAACCTAGAACAAATACTAGTTGGTTGTACTCACTAGAAGCATACCTCAGTCTAGCCTATAACTTCTACATAGATAATATGTATAAGTTGACACACCCCCTAGGCTAGACAAGGGGTGAAACTAAACAAGAAGCAAACAGCTCAGGGCGGCACTACTAGTCCAACCACTGAGGCAGGGGTCTGGAGACCAGTCAGCAAGAATACAACCAAAACTGAAGCAAGCCAGGGTGGCACTACTAGTCCAGCCACTGGAGGTAAGGCCACAAGGCCAGTCTGACAAGCATATATAATAGAGAGTACACAATCAGGATCCTAACAGGGGAGCAGCTATAGGAACAAGACCAAGCTGTACACAGTGCCGATGATGATCTTTAGGCGCAAGCGCCTTAGTAAAGATATCAGCTGTGTTGGCACCTGAGGCCAAGTGAACTACGCGGGCCTGGCGGAGCTGCTGTAGCTCGCGCAGGAGGAAGTACCGCAGCTGGATATGCTTCGCTCTGTCCTCAAGCCGAGGCTCCTGACACAGGAGTATCATGGCCCTGTTGTCAGCGTACAGGACCGGGGCAGAGCTAGGCCGCTCACCTAAGTCTGTGAGCAAGAAGGTCAGCCAGCGGAGCTCCTGTGCCGCCATGGCACCAGCGTAGATCTCAGCCTCACAGCTAGACTGAGCCACAGACGACGAGCGAGTGGATCTCCAAGAGATAGCACCCGAACCAAGGCTGAAACAGTAGCCCTGCGACGACCTGAGCGTCTCAGCGTCGTCTGCCCAAGAAGCGTCTGTGTGCCCAGTAAGGACCACTGGCCTGCGTCCTCCTAGCACTAACCCCATGCCTGATGTACTAGCAAGATAACGCAAAACCCTCTTAGCGGCAGACCAGTGCTGAGGTCGGTGTCTGCCTGTAGCCACAAAGCGAGCCAGGATGCTGAGAGGGTATGCGAGATCTGGGCGAGTGCAAGTCATCAGGTACATGAGGCAACCCACCAGCTCTGCGTAGGGGCCACTGGGCTCTACTGGCTCCTCAGGAACGGGAGCAGAGAGCCCATGGTCTACGGGTAGAGGTGTGGGCTGTGCGGAGGAGAACTGAAGACCGAACCTCTGAAGGACCTGACGCACCAAGTGTGACTGTGTCAGAGTGATGGTGCGTGCTGCTCTGTCCCTAGAGATCTGCAGGCCAAGATAGCGACGCAGCTCTCCAAGGTCAGTGCAGGTGTGTCTCTTCAGCAGCTCAGCCTTCACAGAGGCCAGTGCGTCCCTGTCAGGAGTAGCGAAGACCAGGTCGTCTACGTAGACAAGGATGTAGAACGGAGTCTGGCCGGAACGCACAAACAGTGAAGGGTCAGCAGAGGACGGAAAGAACTGCAGGTCTGCTAACGTGGCACGTAGCGTGTCGTGCCACTCGCGGGGAGCCTGACGCAGGCCGTAGACCGGGCGCCTGAGAAGCCACTGGGTCCCAGGAGGGAAGGTACCAGTGAAGCCCTGTGGTCGGCGCAGGTAGACCTGCTCGTGTAGGCTGCCCTGAAGAAAGGCAGTAGAGAAGTCGAGGGAGTGAAGCTCGTAGTCACGCTGTGCTGCTACGTGTAGCAGCGCCCGAAGAGTGGTCATCTTCGGGGTCGGGGCGAAGGTCTGGAAGAAGTCAACCCCCTCGCGCTGACTGAAACCTCTGGCCACGTAGCGCGCCTTGAAGACAGGCGGCTCTCCAGGGGGGCGCTTCACCTTGAAGAGCCACCGACCATCGACTACGTTCACCCCAGGCGGGGGAACTGCGTCGACGTAAGTGCCGGTGGATCTCCAAGATGCCATCTCCTGCTCCATGGCAGCTATCCACTGAGAGGCCCAAGGTCCCGAGGTGGCCTCAGCGTAGGTGCGAGGGGTCGGGATGTCGAAGGCGTCTGGGTCACCCTCAGGGACTAACAGCATGGAGCAGAGATGGGGAGCAGCCTCGGAAAGGAAAGCCAGCTCGTACTGCCTGTCCTCTAGGACGTCACTGCCAAGGGCAGGAGCACCCCCGACGGACAGAGGACGGGCAGGGTCAGAGACCAGAGCGGTAGCGTAGTCAAGGCGGCGGGTAGAAGCGAAGTCAGCGACAGCAGCGACAAGCGCGTCAAGGCGCGAGACAGGAACAGCAGGGTCGGTAACAAGAGAGGCAAGGACCCGAGGGACAAGGGGACGAGCAGCACGGAGGTAGTCAGAGAACGGAGGAGGTGCAACAGCAAGGGACGAGGGAGGAGGGGACGGGAGGAGGGGAGGATGAGACGAGTGGGAACGGAGCAACATAGGGTGGGTGGGCAGGACAGGAGAGACGGGACGAGCACGGGAGGGACGGCGAGCCCAAACGTGAGACGGAGGGGTAGGGTCAGGGGACAGCGGAGGAGACACAGGAGGGGAACGAGGAGGAAGACGGGCCGGAGACGAGTCTGGCGGCGGGAGGTCAGGAGGCGGTGGGGGAGACACCGGCGCGCGGTCCGGGGAGGGAAGGCCGAGCAGGCGGAGAGCGGAAACCGGCGGCGACGGCTGCTGCGGCGGCGACGACGGCTGGGCCGGAACTCTCGGACCAGCAGAGGCAGAACGACCGTCGGCAGAACACTCAACAGCAGCACCCCCAGAACCAACACCCCCAGAGCGAGAACCCCCTCCAACACCAGCGGCACCCCCAGAAGCCGCAGGACGAACACCCTCCTCCACACCAGCACCCCCAGGGGCCGAGAGCAGCGGCGGCAGTGGCGGCAACGGCTGCGGCGGCGGCGACAGCGGCGACGGCTGCGGCAGCGACAGCGGCGGCGGCGGCGACGACAGCGGCGACGGCTGCGGCGGCGACGGCGACGGCGGCGGCAGCGGGGTCGGCGACTGCGACAGTGGGGGCGGAGGCACCGGGGAAGGGGGACGCGGCAAGGACGGACCGGGGGTACCACCAGAGTCAGCAGACTCCTCAACGGGGACAACCGACGGGAGGGGAGTGACGTGGGAGACACCAGACGGGGCAGGACGAGGCGGGAGAGGGGCAGGGGCTACCGGGGGAGAGGGAGCCAGGAACAGGGGGGGGGCAATTGGGAGACCTCGGTGAGGGAAGCGGCGGTAGAAGGAGACGGACTCATCAAAGGTGACGTCACGAGAGTGGAGGAAGCGGTGAGACGGCGGGTGGTAGAAAAGCCAGTCAGACGAGTCCAGGGGGAAACCCAGGAAGACACAGGGGACAGTGCGGGCAGTGAGCTTGTCCGTGCCAGAGGCACGAACGTGAGCAAGGCAGCCCCAGACGTGGAACGCAGACGCGTCACCGGGGGACCCGGTCCAAAGGAGGGTCGGCGAAACCTGCGGCCGCTGGGAGCGTGGCCACAGGTTAAGCTGGTGAGCCGCGTAGCGAACAGCGAACGGCCACAGAAAATGGGGGGCATCGGCATGGATCATGGAGGTACGGGCGACCTCCATGACCAAGCCGATGCGGCGCTCAGCAACCCCATTCTGCTGTGGCGAGTCCGGCAACGTGTACGACTGGGTGATGCCCTCCGCACGACAGAACTGTCCAAGCCGACCAGAGGCGAACTCGCCGCCACGGTCGGAGTGGAGACACAACACGGGGAGACCGCGGTGGAGACGCGCAGCCACAACCCACGGGAGAAGAACGTCGGGCACGTCGGCCTTCCGCTCCAGGGGAAACACCGTGGTGTAGCGCGTGTAGTCGTCGACAAGCACAAGGAAGTAGCGCTCACCGCGCGGTCCGGGGACGGGGGCAGGGCCCCAAACGTCCAAGTGCAGGGTCTGAAGGGGGGCAGTAGCAGGACGCAGCGAGGAGGAGTGAGGAGCACGGCGGAGCCGACCCTCGACGCAAGGCGTGCACGGTGGCGCAGTCGAGGGAGGAAGGGCAGGGAGCGACGCGGGGAGACCTAAGACAAGACCGTGCTGGGACATGTGACGCAGACGCGGGAGAGCAGGGTGACCTAAGCGGTGGTGCCAGAGAAGGGAGGGGTGAGTGAGGGACCGACACGAGCAAGCTGCAGCGACCTGGGAGGACGCACCAACCGGGGGGGAAGCGGTGTCTAGGGTAAACAGACCGGACACCGGGTCCCGGGGGAACGTCGCAAGGGGGGAACCTGAGACAGCCTCAGAACAGACAGCGAACCGCTCGTGCCCGGGGAACGTGGTGGTGACGCCGAGGTCCTGGAGACAGCCGACACCAACCAGGTTCCTGGAGAACGAGGGAACGTGGAGGCCAGTAAGGGAGCCCGAGGGAACTGCCGGACAGGGAAGGGACGTAGAACTGCGCGCGACGACCGGACCCGCAGAGGGGTCAGCGAGAGAGACAACAGCAGGTGCAGCAAGCGGCGTGAGCGTGGAACGGTCGCGGAAGAAGCAGGCAGAAGCACCAGAGTCGAGAGTGAAGGACAGCGACGCAGTGGCGGGGGCCGGGGACGGAGCCGGTGCAGCGACTAGACTAGGCAACCTAGGCAGTCCTACGCCTGTCGCAGCAGGGGAAGCTAAGCTACACAAGGGTGAAACACCTAAACTAGAGTACACAGGGTAGTAAGATCCATCAACACTAGAAGCGTCAGCATACAAAGCATGCAAAGCAGCACCTATCTGATCCATGTCTAACTCAAAGATCGGCACGCCCTGGCGGAGCAGGCTGTGCCAGTCAGGGAGGTCCGGGGCCGGGCCAAAGCGACGACGAAAAAGATCGTCGAGGCGGCGGAAACAGCGGGCGGTCGGGTGCGGGCGGCGGCACAGAGTGCCGCGGAGAGGCCCGGTCTGAAGCTGGTACTGGCAGGTCACAGCACTGGAGCCGCTGGTAGACGCCAAGCTGCGCGGGCCGCCACCACGGCCACCGCCTCCGGAGGTGCCGGGCCAACCAGGCGGGAGACGAGCCCACGGCTGCGGCGGGTGCTGCTGGGACGGCGGCTGCGGCTGGGGCTGGTCCTGCTGCTGCTGGGACTGCTGCTCCTGCCCACCGGTGGTAGTCCCCTCAGGCGGACTACCGTCACCACCACCACGACCACTACCACCTGCGTCACCACCCCTACCTCCCTGGCGGCCACGGCCACCGCGACGCGAGCGCTGCTGCGGGTGGACAGCAGCAGCCGTCTCGGTAAGAGGGGTCGCCGTGGCGACCGCAGCCGAAACGTCAGTGAACGTGCACGGGGATGGGGCACAGCCGTGAAAGATAGAGACTGGCGGCGCACCGCTCGACTGAGCGATAGTGCGCTGGCGAGTCTCGATCTCAGTGAGGGTGTCGACAAAGGCGGTCAGGGTGAGGTCACCCGGGTGCTGGCTAAGAAAGTGGTCGCGAGCACTAGCGAGGCGGTCTGGCAGGCGCATAGCGATAAAATAGAGCGTCATGCAGAAAGGAGGGGGGAGCGCAGTGAGCTGGGCAGCAGTGCTGGCAGTGCGATAGCGAGTCTCTAGGGCACGCAAATGAGTGGCAAAATCTGCGACAGTAGGGAAGGCAGCCAGGTCTGGGAACAGCATCGGAAAGAGCAAGCGGCCAGCAGAAGCGGAGGCAGGGGTGGAATAGCGAGCAATAACGGCGTCTAAATAAGCTTTGGCCGTTTCAACAGTAGCAAAACGCGAGCGCTCAGACACAGGGAGGGCGTGACTAATAGCAACCTGAGCTACTGCATCGCGTGAGTCCCAGATCGCACAGGCCAGCGCAGCAGTAGAGAAAGCCTCACGGTCATCAGAGGAGGGGTCAGCAGGGAGGGGAGTAGGTGCAGGGGGACGGGGGAGCAAGCCATCAGCATGGACAACCAGAGAGTGGCCATCCTGGCGCTGACCTGTAAGCTGGCGGCGAAGATCGGAGAGCCAGGCGGCGAAGTCAACCGCGTGGCCCTCAGCGTCCAGGCGGAGCACAAAGTCAGCCATCGTGCAGGGTCAGCGGCACAGCTCCTCAGCGACACAGCGGCACAGCAGCACAGCTCCTCAGCGGCACAGGAGCACAGCGGCGCGGGGACACGGCGGCAGCACTCTCCAGTAGGGCAGCAGCTAGGCGTCCCAGCGCAGGCAAGCAGAAGACACAGGGCCCGAGAGGACACGGCAGGCCAAGCAGGGGAGGCGGGCAGGTGCTCTGGGGCCGGGCTGGTGCTGGGAGGGGCCAGGCTGGTGCTGCTGGGGCCGGTCGGGCACGAGGAGGGGCCGGGCAGCGCTGAGGAGAGGCCGGGCGGCGCTAGGAAGGGGCCGGGCGGCACTAGGAGGAGGCCGGGCGGCACTAGGAGGAGGCCGAGCGGCACTAGGAGGAGGCCAGGCGGGCGAGCGCTAACAGCAGGCGCGACAGGGGCCAGCGGGCGCGACGGGGCCTAAGGGGCGCGACGGGGCCCAGCGGGCACGACGGGGCCCAGGGGGGGCGCGACGGGGCCGAGGAGGCGCGACGGGGACCAGCGGGCACGACGGGGCCCAGGGGGGCCGCGACGGGGCCTAACGGGCGCGACGGGGCCCAGGGGGGGCGCGACGGGGCCTAGCAGGCGCGACGGGGCCTAGGAAGCGCGAAGGGGCCCAGCGGGCGCGACGGGGCCTAGGAGGGGCGCGACGGGGCCGAACGGGCGCGACGGGGCCCAGAGGGGGGGGACGCGACGGGGCTTAGGAGGCGCGACGATGCCTAGGAGGCACGACGGGGCTCAGCGGGCTCGACGGGGCCCATGGGGGGCGCGACGGGGCCTAGGAGGCGCAACGGGGCCCAGCGGGGGCGCGTTAGGGCCTAGGGGTCGCGACGGGACCCAGCGGGCGCGACGGGGCCTAGGGGGAGCGCGACGGGGCCTAGGAGGCGCGACGGGGCCCAGCGGGCACGACGGGGCCCAGGGGGGGCGCGACGGGGCCTAACGAGCGCGACGGGGCCCAGGGGGGGCGCGACGGGGCCTAGGGGGCGCGACGGGGCCTAGGAGGCGCGACGGGCGGAAGCGGTAGGCGGGGGGATCCTAACCTAAGCGTGATACCATGTTAACGTAGAAACGAATGATTACTAGAGGTGGAAACCTAGAACAAATACTAGTTGGTTGTACTCACTAGAAGCATACCTCAGTCTAGCCTATAACTTCTACATAGATAATATGTATAAGTTGACAACTTGTTCTCACATACTAGTACAAGGGTTCAACCGTCTCAACTTCCGCTGCACTACTCAAAGGCTCAAGTCTTCACAGCTGGGACTTAGTGTCTGAAAAGATCCTAAGGGCTTTTTCTCAGCCCAACAACAACAAAGAAACATGGGAAACACAAAGAGACTGCAAATAAGCAAGGTTAGATGTGCCGAAAAGCTGCAAATGCACAATCTGCAGCGAGTACAGTGCTCGACTCGTAGGAGCGCGGGGTACCATCCAAAAAACCCTTCCCCTCTTCCCCATCAGCGGAGACCCCATGGTGCAGAGCTGCTACCAACTTCTGGAAGTCTGCAGCCCTTTGCGCGTGGTCCGCGCGGTAAGTCTGCCCCAACACACCGTGAACAGAATCGGTGTGCGCAAATTCCGCCACCCCCATGTTGATGTGCACTTCCGCGTCAGTTGGTGTTTGGAGCTTCGGATGCGCTACACGCAGCTTCACATCAATCGATAACAGCCTGTCAATAAGCAAAGTGTAGTGATCCACATCGTAGGGGCCTTCTTTCTCCAACGCCTGGAAACTTATTGTGAGAGCACTGCCGTTAGATGGGACGATTTGGTCGCCCACTTTCATGCGCGGCTGCTTCTGGCCGTCGATTTCGATCGCCTTCATGAATCCGTCCCCTCGAAGCTGCTGCTTGCCGTTCCGCGCCACCAAGCGAGCGGTATGTGTCGCTCCATTCGCGAACCACACGATGCCGAGCTCCCTGTCAGCGGGGAGATTGGGAAGAAACAGGAGCAGGAGAGGGGAGGGTTCGGGTTTGACAAATAATGGGGTCGGTGGAACAAGAGCAGATCGATATCACTTGAAGACGCAAGGGCTTGGAAGAGCAGGTCGTCAGTCTACCTAGGATCAGTAGGTAACGAGGAAACTATACTTACTTAATCCAGGTGTGCACAGCCTTTCCATCCACAACGAGGGCGGCGTCTGTCGTATCCTCGCTATAGTATCCTCGCAGCAGCATGTTCACGTGGACATCGCGATCCGTCAACAGGCAGAACGTGCGGTCCGGTCGGCCGTTAAAGTCATATCGCGTGCCGTGGGCCCCCACCAGGTGCGGGTCGTTTGTAACGCTAGAACGGCAGCCTGCCCCGATGCCTGCACCGCCCGGAAAAAACTTTCGACAATTCGGCGTGCCAGCGTATAGCTTACATATATCCGGGCTGCAGAAACGCACAGGAAAGGAACGAGAAAGGCAGATTCGGGACTACTGTTAGCGAAGCACATGTAGCGACAGAGTATCTATTTTCAGTACCTGTTGTACTTCTTGCGCGGGCCGTAACCATTTCCTGGTTTAGGGCTGATCTTACCTGGTACCTCGCCCTATTACTCGGTACTATTCTCAGGCCCGGTACTCACGAGGCAGGCTCTCTTTCGTCGGCCGGGTACCCAGGGACGAGTTGCCAGAACGTGCAGTCGGAGTTTTCTGCGCACTTGGAGCAACACGCTGCTCGGTCGAGCCAGTCGAAGGAGTCGATCATTTGGTTGTCGAACCAGCCGTGCTCGAAGTTCCCCGAGATTCCCGGAACGTCGGAGCATGTGCACGAGGAAACATTTGTGGCAGCCTCGCACTTTGCTTGCACCTCAGGGCTCGCAATGATTTCAAATATGTACGCGTCTGTTGAGGGAAAGCAGAGTACTAGAAGGGATAGGGCCAGAACCAGCAGGCGTGCGCTGCCAGTTCTTAGGCTCGTATCTCTAGTCATCTTGGCCGTCCTGATAGGCTATTGTGAGGTCGTAAGGGCTTTCCTACGTTTGGAAACCAGAAATAGTTGAGGAAAGTAAGAGAGCAGCAGATTTCCAGATACAAATGGCATTTGGGTGGAATCGGGAGGGATGATGACAGAGGGATGAGTTAGGATACAGTTCAGGTTGTGTGTGGGGGGGGAATATTGGGCGGGCGTGACGGAGTGGGTGGGCGTGGGAGACGGCAAGTTGTATTTTGAGTAGACTCAAAATACGTTAGGATACAGTTCAGGTTGTGTGTGGGGGGAAGATTGGGCGGGCGTGGAGGAGTGGGTGGGTGTGGGAGACGGCAAGTTGCCCAAGGAGACTCTGGCAAAGATGAGTAACGCGGCGGAGCAGATCGCGGAGCTTCCCTAAGAGCTTGGGTGGGCGGGAGAGGGGAAGGGTGCTTGAAAACAGGTTGATCTCAAGGAGGGGAGGGGGGAAGGGGAGGGACTCGGGCATGGGAGGGGAATGTCTAAGTCAAGTCAAGACCCTTGTTCTGCAAGAGAGAACAAGACAGCGGGTACTGTAGAGTAGAACTGTTGCTAGACCCTTGGCCTTCCTAGAGACGAGTCGCATGTGTAGGAAAAAGGACTTCGGGACTCCTCTCGCAAAAAAACTGATTTCGGATCTGGTGTTGGTGTTTGGCCCAGGCAAGCAGTTTCATGAAACGCACTTGCGACGCTACCGAAAAAATAGCCTTGTCGGATTTCGGAACAACAGCTGGAATTGGTTCTACGCCCTTATCTCAAGCACTGATCTGGAAGCCGTTCAGGCCTTTTTTATCAGGTAGCCTGCAGATCTATCAGGTGGCCTGCAGATCTATCTGGAACAAATGAAAGTCACCTGGGTGGAGTGAAATGTGTTCGCAACAGAGGACCACCCACCCTGGAAAATGCACCAAATCCTCGCTAGAGAATTCCGTTCCTCACAAATATTTTCCTCAACCTAGCAAATGATAGTGACTTCCCTTTCACTCCAATCCTTTCCTCAACCATGTTCAATCCAAAAGCGTTTCATCTATCCAAAGACAGAAATAGGTGTGAAAGGAAACTAAAATGAAACCAAGTCGAGCTCACAATAGATGGAACACCCCAATATACCTAGGCCCTTACATAGTAAATGTAGGATGGTAGAGGACATTGCAAGCTAGAAATGAGTTTAGGTCGATATGCGACAAATGCAGAGTGTGCGGAGATTACAGAGCTTATATCATGGTAGCGCTCCCAACCTAATATAGCCAACCCCATATAATACAAGTGGGGTACAAGGAAGGTAAGAAACGGAGCTAGGTATGACGATACGCTACAAATGCACATTCTGCAGCGAGTACTGAGCTGGACTCGCAGGAGCGTAGAGTGTCATCCAAGAAGCCCTTCCCCTCTTCGACGTCCGTAGATACCCCGTGGTACAGAGCCGCTACCAGCTTCCGAAAGTTCACAGCCCTCTGCGCGCGGTCGGCGCGGTAGGTCTGCCCCAACACGCCGTGAATCGCTTCCGTGTGCGCAAATTTTGCCACCCCACGTTGATGTGGACTTCCGCGTGGGTTGGCGTTTGCATATCGGGATGCGCTACACGCAGCTTCACGTCAAGCGATAGCATTCCATCGATCTTCACAGCGGAGTAATCCACGTCGTAAGGTCCTTCTTTCTCGAGCTCCCCAGCCGTAGTCCCAATCGCCAACTGTCGTAGCCACCAATCCAACGTCGGTCCTCTGAGCAACGACACGTCATAATCAATGCGCGCGTCATCTGCATGCACACTTGTAGCCGTGAAGAATATTTCCATGCTGAACAGCCACCCTTGTACTGTCGTCGCCTTGTCCGAAGGGTTGAACAGGGGCAACGTGGCCGGCTTCAGCTTAATCTTCGTCACCGCCACAGTGTGCACGTTGTCCTGCTCCAACTCCCGTGCGAGCTCGTTAAGGACGGTTTCGCTCGCCGTGTCATTGACTTCTTGCTTGACATCATTATCTGCGACTCCAGGCGACTCCTGACGCGCTTGACCACACGTTTGGCGAAGCTCGGTGCTCTCCGTCCGGAGTTTCACGACTTCACTGTTCAAACTCGCCATCTGGGCTTGCATTGCCTGCATATGAGCCTTGACCTCGTCAAGTTGGGCCTGAGTCATGATGCGAATGCTACGCCTTTCGGGCTGGGGGAAGGCCGTGATAAAAACCGCATGGGGGTGCAAACGCTATCGTACTTGTATGAGCTAATTAATCGAGTTCACGGAGAACCGCTTTACAACCCCACAAGGTTAACCTCGCCTTGGAAATAAACTACTATGAGAAAACGATGTAAACCAGGAAAGTAGCTCTGATACCAGATGTTATGAATAATAACTGAGAGTGCGTGGAATAATAATGACGGCATCTGGCAGCAAATTACCATTTGATATAGCTGGATGAAGGGGTTTGGGCTGCCTCGGTAAGTTTCAAACGTATAGAAACGCGTCATGTCAGCGTGACGGCAGCAGCAATAATTTTCCCCACTGAGTTGACTGCAGAAGCTAAAACCCCAGAAATTATACCTGTCATTCGAAGTTACCTCTTCGCAAGACCCTTCTTCCACCAATGGCATGGCGGCTGATGTAACAACCCTTGCCCTTATAACATGGGCCAACAAGGGTTGGAGTCAAAACTAACACCCAAGATCCTATGATATAATAATGAGGTACAAAACCAACTAGCGACCTCCTAGCGTGGTATTTAGGAGGAACCTCCTCTAAGAGATAGCTTAAGCTTGAGGAAGGCCCTTGAAGAACAGCGCTTGAGGCTCTGGTTGGGTAGGTCTTCCCTTAGGAGATCACACTAGAAACAACTAGTGTAGGAAGGCTTGTGAGAAGAGCTAATGACTTAGAGAAAAATCCCATTTCAAGATTGATTTCTTGGAGTGGGAAGTTGAGAATGAGCTTCTCAGCCCAGACCCCTTCCAATGACTCCCAGCAGCTGCTAAACATCCTCCATGGCTCCAAGGAGGTGAGCTAGCTTATGTGGTAAAGGGTTGGATTTCCAACCAATGAGAGGTTTACAACAATGTATTCAGATTAGCATATAGTGTACAACATAAGAATATTCGAGTTGAGTTGGTATTGCCAACCAACTCCCTGTTTCTGATTGGTCGCAAAACCAACCATCGCGTGAGTTGGGAATTTCGCCAACTCAATTTGTACAACTAAAATCTGATTGGTCCCAAGTATCGACCAATCCCAATCCTCCCCTCCCAACCCTTTCTTCCCATTTCGCGTTACTTAGCATAGGTAGCCAATTTGTGGAAGGTAGTTGGGACAGTCGTTTCTAGGCCTGCGTACTGTGCAGAGGCCATGCGTTACACTCCTCCCCCTCCAGGTGGCAACGTCCTTGTTGCCGTAGAGCGCTTCTGGGGACGGGTGCTTCGAGCGCGCCGAACCATATTACGACCAAGGTCAACACCATCCACTGGTTGTGAGGCTGCGCTTTGAGCCAGGTCTTCCAGATATCCGTGAACCGCAGTTTCGGTCAAATGTTCCTCGGGTTCCCATGAGTTGTGTTTAGGCCCATAGCCTTCCCACTTAATAAGGTTCTCGCGTACTGTCTTGCGGCCGCGTTGTCGATCACGGTGCATGAGCACCCGCTCGACCTCATAAAAGAGTTCCTCTCCGAGGACGATCGTTGGCAGAGGTAAGTACTTGCCTTCAGCAACGTACTTATTGAGCAGAGACACGTGGAAGACATTGTGAATCTGCAATGTATCGGGTAACTTCAACTTGTAAGCTACCACACCAACACGCTGGATCACCTCGAACGGCCCAATCCATCGAGGGAACAACTTTCGTGCCCCAGGGATTTTGAGACGAATGTTATTCGTGCTCAATAATACCTTGTCTCCAACCTCAAAAGAGACTTCCCGGCATTTGATGTCGGCATAAGACTTTTGTCGTTGCTGAGACAGCTGCAGCCAGCGGCGAGCACATTTGAGCGCTTCTTGCTGCTTGCCCACAAAGTCTTTCGCGGCAGGGACTCGCAGTCCGCCGATCCCATGTGTAGCAGGTGTCGTGGGATGCCGACCACAGTTCAGAATGAAGGGTTTTTCATGGGTACCTTCATGGACAGAATTGTTCACTGCAAACTCAACCACAGGTAACAAGTCATCCCAATCATCCTGAGTTGGGCCAATGAAGGAACGAAGCATCTGCTCAAGAGTACGATTCGTCCACTCTGTTTGCCCATCCGTCTGGGGATGGAAGGCTGACGACATCTTTAGCTTCGTTCCAAGTGTCCGTGTAACTTCCTGCCAGAACCGGTTTGTAAAGCGCGGATCTCGATCGGACACCAGTACACGTGGTAACCCGTGTAAGCGGAAAACATATGCTACAAACATTTTGGCCGTATCTTCCGCAGATACGTCTGTTATGGTAGCAACGAGGTACCATTTTGGTCAATCGATCCACAAAGACTAGGATCGCAGTATGACCATCGCGTGTTTTTGGGAGGTCTGTGATGAAATCCAGTGAGACACTCTCCCAGGGTTCGTCTGGAATCTCCAGTGGTTGAAGCAAACCACCGGGCTTTTTCGTGTCTGACTTGTTGCGTGCACATGCATCACAACGCGACACGAATTGTTGGACCTCAGTCCCCAATCCAGGCCACCAGTACACATCACTAAGGCCCACCGGGTTTTCTTGATACCCAGGTGTCCCCCGTACTTGGTGCTATGCACTTCCTCAATTATATCATTCCGCAGGTTACCCGCGTGGGGTACCACAATCTCTTTCTCTCGCCACCACAGCTCATGCTCGTACTTGAGGCCCTTCGTATTTTGTGGGTTCTGGAACCAGGAGTCAATATGGTATCCTGTGCGGATGCGTTTCAGAAAACCAGTGAAGGTGACCTCACTCACTTGAGCCACAATAAAATACCGAAACAAGCAGCAACCACTGCCTTATCCTCGGTTTCATCAAGCCCAATCGCTGCCCCTATCGGCTGTCTGCTGAGGGGGTCAGCCATGTTCGTAGAACCCGCACGATATCGAATATCGAATGTGAACCCACTAAGGAGTTCTGCCCAGCGGGCTTGGCGCCGAGTGAGCGTAGCTTGAGTAGAGAAATAGGTGTTCGGACAGTGGTCTGTCGTGACCACAAACTCCACACCTTCCAGATAACATCGCCATGTTCGCAGCGCATGTACGACTGCCAGCAACTCTTGTTCTGACGTCGTATAGTGTTGCTCTGCCGAGGAGAGCTTCCTACTCTCAAATGCCACAGAACGGCCCTCCTGCAAGAGTACCGCCCCAATCCCTACTGTCAAGCGTCTGTGACCACCTCATAGGGTTTAGAAGGATCTGGCAATACTAGAACCGGAGCATTGGTCAGCTTTGTTTTGACTTCGTCAAATGCCTCTTGACATTTTCGAGTCCACTCCCATGCACTACCTTTCGAGTGAGTGCTGTCAGAGAAGCAACGACAGTCGAGTAATTTTCCAAGAACCGGCGGAAATAATTGGCCAGGCCTAGGAAGGACGTGATCTGGCCCACGTCCTGTGGGACGGGCCAATTCTGAACAGCCACCACCTTCTTGGGGTCGACTTTAAGTCCGTTGTTCCTGACAAGATGACCGAGGTATTCCAGCTCACGTTTGTAGAAATGGCATTTCCATAAACGAGCATAGAACTTGTGTTCTCGCAACTTCCCTAGCACCCATTTTAGGTGTTGAGTGTGCTCCTCTTCAGTCTTGGAATAAACCAAGATATTGTCGAGGTAAACCAGAACGAAGTATCTGATAGCTTCGCGAAACACATTGTTCATGGCCCTTTGAAAAGAGGCCGGAGCATTGGTCAAGCCAAAGCTCAGCACGCGCCATTGAAAATGGCCAAACGGCGAACGGAACGCCGTCTTCGGAACATCTTCCTCAGTGATGCGCAATTGGTGGTACCCCTGTGCCAGATCCAACGCGCTAAACCACTGAGCACCCTGGAGTCGATCGAACAGGTCTTCTATTCTTGGAAGAGGATATCTGTTCTTGATCGTGATCTTGTTTAAGGCGCGGTAGTCGACGCACATGCGTAAGCCACCACCCTTCTTGTTAACGAACAAGATTGGTGCTCCATATGGTGATGCACTTGGCTCAATCCATCCCTTCCTGAGGTACTCCTCAATCTGTTGTTTAGCCTCCTCGTACTCAGCTGGACTGAGGCGATACAGAGGTCGAAACGGTGGGAGCTTTCCAGGCTCCACAGGGATGGTGTGGCCCACGGCGCGGTCAGGAGGGAGTCCGTCTCGAATAGACTCAAAAACCTCCTTAAACTCATTCGCCAATACCTTCATCTGAGGTGGAAAATCCTCAATGTCTGGCGTTGGGGTTCCAGCTTCCTCGAGCTGTACGACGAAAAGTGTGTTAGCAATGCAGTAATGCTGTCTGAATTGACATGCAAGAGCAAAGCACACGTCCGGACTTTTCGTAATTTGAACCCCCGGGATGGTTGTGTCGAGAGACACCTGCCACTGGATTGGTTCATCTTTCTTGGTGAAAGAAACTGTATTATCATGGAAATCCAGAATAACCTCATTTGCACGTAACCAATCCATTCCCAAGACTACGTCGACACCCGCAAGCAAGGGGAGAACGTAAGTGCGAATCTTTTCGCTACAGCCTTGGATTTCCATGTTGATAATTGTCCGTCCTTTGCTTGGGATAAGACTATCATCACCTAGACGAATAGGACATGACGCTTCTTCAACGAGGACCCCATACAGTGTGACCCACTTTTCATCAAAGAGGGAAACAGTGGCACCTGTATCGACAAGAATTTTCGCGCTACGTCCATTAACGCGACCCGAGATGAGTAGATTTTGTTGATGCATTGGGCGGATGGGGCATGCCACAATGTTCGATTAGGGTTTGTAGTACACCTTGACATTGTGGCGGGCTCGTCCAAAGGATTCAGATTTGGTCCACCACACATGGTGTCCCTTGTCCCACGACGCCAGCACCACCCATCCACGAAGCGATTTGAACGTTTCGCCCTTTACTGTACGAGTCATCACGGCGACGGCAGTCAGGGGGTGCTCTTGAGTACAACGACTCACAACATCGAGTACAGAAGGCAATGTGTCTAGGCCACAGTAAACGACTGAGAATTTATCTCGTAACGCTTCGATGGATATAGCATCAAGTGGGTACGATCGAGGTGCAAACATTGATTTTTTATAAAAAGAAGAGGCAAACAAACAAGAGATTTTGCATTCAGCAAGCTTCTCTAGCTTTAGTAAATTATCATCACATAAAGCATATGCCTCATCCCCTCGATCTATCTGACCAACTAGGTACCCACACCCTAGTTGAACTTCTGAAAATCCGTCTTACTGCCAGAAGGTCCTTCGCCGCCAGTGGTGTTGCCCTTAGGCTTACCACTATGCTTTATGATATTCTTATAGCGGCACTGAAATTCCATGTGACCGGCATACGACATTAGAGAAGTCCCTTGGCGGCCCTTTGTAACCGCCACCATTCGCCCTCTTTGCTGGAGGACGCTGCTGGTTACCATTCTGGTGGAAGGGCCTCTTGTACCCATGGCCCTTCCCCTTGGAATTCCACTGGCCACCACCACCATTCGCCTGAGTCCTCGACTCAGGCTGGTCGGTGGGAGGCGTTGCTAGCATACGAACAGTCTCGTCCGTTGCTTGAACCGCCTCTTTGAGCTCCTTGTAGGTGCTCCATTTGTTGAGGCCATTTGCGACATGTTTATCCTGCAGGGACTGAGGCAAGTTCTGGAAGAAGAGATACATAACTTCATTCTCAGACAGTTGCTTGCCCAGCAGTCGCAGAACGCGCTCAAACTCTTGTGCATATTTCTGCACTGAGCGATCGCCGCACTTGATGTTTTCAAGGCGACGACGCACCTCCAAGTCAGTTGTCTTGACAAGGAAAGCCGCTTTCATTGCAGCGCAGAACTCGTCCCGAGTGAAAAGCTTTCCACTTGCTTCGAGCTGCTTCCAGCTAGCAAACATGGTTTGGCTAGCATGCTCATCCAACGCACCAGAGACGGCGGTGACACGAGCGTTGATGCGCACGTTGTGGAGAGTCAGCATTTTATCCACAATTGTCACCCAGTTCTCAACATCCGTCTTGCCATGGATGAATTTTGGGAGCGCAGTGAGGAGCGAGCCAAAAGGCATTGCCATAGACTGGACAGGCTGCTAGTGTGCTGCAGTTGAAGGAGATGCAATAGGAGGCGGATTGGATGGGGTGCCCGATGTGCCAGCAGTAGCAGGTGAGTGCTGGTAGATAGGACCCCTCCGAATTTCCCTGTATTGGTTCTGCAGGTGAGCAATAGCATGTTGCATCGGGGCGATGGTAGATTGTAGCTGGGCAGTTGTAGTCTGCAGTTGGGTAATAGCAGATTGCAGCTGGTCGCACGTTTTCTCCAGAGCCAGGATTTGACTGCCCCTGTTATGTAGCAGGCGCTTGTGATCCCGTACCTCTCCGTATGCCATATTGAGATCGGCTTGTAGCCTAGTCGTGTTGGCCTTTTGTGTCGCCAAAGCAATATTGAGGGAGTTGATGTGTCCCTTCTGCTGATTGATTGTAAGCTGTTGTTCGGAGACTTGTGCCTGGAGTTCAGCCACATCATCGGAGAGCGACCATTCCTCGATGCCATCATCCTCCCCCTCTGCTCCATCGATCCCCCCAGCATCTCCGTGCTCTTCATTGCCCTCATTCTCCAAATTTAGGTCCACCAATTCAATATCAACCATAGCCTCATCTTGCTGCTGGTTATTACCAGTAGCAATGTTGGCTTCCTCAGGAGTCACATTGGGCTCCTCCCTCTCCAAGTTCTCCAAACCCAAACTTGAAGTCATGGTGGAGCAAGGAAAAGGTTTCAACAAATCTGAAATGTTCTTTAAGATCTCTTAAGAAATCTGTTCAAGTCCCAATCACCGCAGTGAGAAGGCAAGACAATCTCAAGAAAGAGATCTCTTAACATAATAACTTAAAATGAGAAATTACAAGAAATACAATATGTTGCCCAATCCCTAGCACCTCAATGCTAGGGCAAGATCTAAGCTAGATCTTGCAACAGATCACAGATCTGAAACACACTCCACAAGGGAGCCTTCCACCAACAAGGTGGACAAGAGAGATTATTATCTCTCTTCAAAACTTGAATGGTGGAGGTAGGAGAAGAGGTTGCAATGGAAAATGGTCTTGAGAAGGGTTGGAGTTGGTGAAGATCTTGAATAAGCTGTCAAATTACTTGGAGAAGGTTGAGATGTCTTGAAAGGTCTTCAAATCTTCACTCCACTGTCTTGGATTGGAACCCAATCACCACTCTAAAAAAAATAATCAAGAAAATCCCACAAGGCTTAAGATTAACCTTGCTCTGTGTTATGAATGGGACTGCTGAGTAGCGCGGAGGGCAATGGCGAAACTGTGAACGAGTGAATGACAATAAAATGAAAGACAATACAATATATAGAAAGCCTAGGGTGATCCTGGTCGTAGGTTCGGAAGGTTCGGGAAAAGTATCGAAGGGCCTCGATGTGTCGTAGCGAGGTCCGGAAAGGCCCAGGAGGCTCGAACTGATAGGTCTGGAACCCTGGCGATGGTTCGGGACTGTTCGAGTCGTACGCCCTGTAGCAAGCCTCAGTAAGGAATTCCTAATTCCTTACACTCTGATACCAAATGTAACAACCCATGCCCTTATAACATGCGTTACAGCTGATGCACGCAATACAGCCTCGGCAGAGCGGGAAAAGCAAGTTTCTGTCTTTGAATTCCCGTCAGGCCAGTCAGTCTCTGCAGGCGAAAGAAAAGGCACAACTGCCTTCTCAATTTTTCCCGCGCGTTTTTTCTGGCACGTTTTTAGTTTAGAGTGAATATTTCGGATTAGTCGCACGGCGGCTTCTTCGGAATCCGCTGCGATGGATCCCGGTGTGTTAGACGACATCGATGCGATGGTCAAGGAGCAGGAGAGAGTGGTGAGTGTAGCGGGGGGGCTTTTGGACTAAATAGCTTCCTTGCGTTCCGGATGAGATCGATTCGATGGTCAAAGAGGAGGAACGAGTGGTGGGTAAAGAGAGGTGGTTCTAGTGTCGACTCACAAGGTGACTGAGTTTTCTCTATGGTTTTCTGGCGTTTAGATTGCACTCGCGGCTCGAGGTGACAAGGAGCACGAGGTAGTGGTGAGTAGGCTGGCCACTCGTGTTCGTACTTGGCGGTTCTAAGTTTGGGCTCGAGTGAGCATCAGTCGTACGCTTCCTCGTTCGAAGGCAGTCATGTGTCGTTTTACCTACTTTCTTAGCGTATCTTGAGAATGGCCGCTAGTTTTGAGGGGCCTCAAAACTTAGCGTATCTTGAGAATGGCGGCGGATCGTAGCCACGCCTTCCCTCCCCTCTCCTTCTTCGGGTGCAGGTCACGGCGAAGTTCCTCTCTCGCTCGCTGTCCTTGCCTCTGCGTCAAGCAAAAAGGTGGAGTCTATCTTTCCATTGTCCACTCTCCTCCTTCGCCCTTCTTGTGTCGAGGCGTCTCAGAACACCTTCGCCCTTCTTGTGTCGAGGCGTCTCAGAACACCTTCGCCCTTCTTGTGTCGAGGCGTCTCAGAACAACTTCGCCCTTCTTGTGTTGAGGCGTCTCAGAACACCTTCGCCCTTCTTTCTCCTCCTCCACCCTCCCCTTCCGGCCCTCGTTTCCCCGTCGCTCCGCCGCTCTCCCATTGGACGCTCGCGCTCCCCTCCCCTTCTGCCCTCGTTTCTGCCGCCCCTGTTTTCCGGCCTTTTATCGACCCTTTCTATGCTGGTTTCCCGAATGGTGGTGTCCCCTGCGCCTGTCCACGTCGTCACATTGTTACTGGTCACACTGCAAGGCGGGATCGACTGCCGTGCGTTCGGGTGTCAGGAGGATGGGTCAACAACCGCGTTTCACTGGTTTCCTGATTGTTTCGTCCCCCTTCGCCCGTCCAGCGTGTTACAGGGTTACTGGTCGCAGCACAAGGAGGAGGTGGCTGCTGTATGGGTGGTGTCGGGATGGGTCGGTAGCGTGGATGGGGGAATCCCAGCATCAGCAGCAACGCCAGCAGCAGCTGACGTGCCTACATCGTCAGCAGCAGGAGGGACAGCAGGAGGGACAGCAGGAGGTGCAGGAACTGCTGTCCTTGGTCCTACACAACACGAAGGAGCAGAGCAGATTGTGAAGGAGTTCCGTGTGCGCCTCGTTCCCTCTGCTCGCCTTTCTGGTATGCTTTGGAGGGGGTGGGGAGAAGGGAGGGGGGAGAGGAGAGGGGTGGAGGTGGGGGCAGAGGTAGTGCTGTAAAGGTTTGCAGTTTCAAGCCTTTTTCTTTAGGCTCTGTTTCCTTCCAGATGCCCCCTCTCTGTTTTCGTACCCCTCGGGAAAAAGGGTCAAGGGAAGGTGAAGTAACTGGATCTGATACTCTGATTTGATTTTTGCCCACTCCGATTCCCAATTCCCACTCAGCTAACTTGCTGGTGCCCGATTCCCAATCTTTGTTGCTCTGCCCCGTCCGCCCGTGAATTTGCCCAGAAACGCAGGAAGCAATGGGTGGGGCGTCTGCCCATATCTACAGCGTTCAGCGGCGGCTACCGCGTGACCTTGCTGTTCTATGTGCGGATGATGCTGTGCCAAGCAGAACAAGAGAGAGCAGGTGAGACTATGTAAACCTATGTTATGGAATGACTCTGGTTTACCCCGAGACCTTCTATGTGCTGATGATGCTGTTCGAAACAGGATGAGGGGAGCAAGAGCAGGTAAGTCTGTGTAACCCTGCCTTAATATCTTAATATCTTACCAGAGCAGGTAACTTAATATCTTATTAGAGCGAGAGTAGGCAACTTAATGTTTTTATGACCCAGACTTACCTTGTGACCCTGCCTGCTCTACCATGTGCTGATGATGTCGTTCCAAGAGAGAGCAGGTGAGACCGTTAGACAACGCGACCTTGTGTTATCTCATGACCCTGAGTTACCGCGTGACCCTGCTGTTCTATGTGCCCATGATGCCTGTAAGCCCCCACCCATCTGCCCGGAAACTCTTTCACGATGGCCCCCCATCTGCCCGGAAACTCTTGCTCGATGGCTGCTTGGAAACTCTTTCACAACGGCCCCACCCATCCGCACACGTCACTGCTGCTTCCAACATGCCACCGTTTGTTCCCCTGTCGACCTTCCCCTTCTCCCCCCTCCCCTCCTCCTCCCCTCCCCCTCGCCTCCCCCTTCCCCTGGTTCTCCCTCTCTGCAGGCTGAGTGCCGTTCCCCCCCCATCTTTCTGCCTGGAGACCATGTCAAGACGCCCCCATCCACCTGCTCACCTTCTGCCCCCCCTTACTGCCTCTTGTTTCCCCCTCCCTCCCGCCCCGCCCCGCCCCTGCCCTGCCCTGCCCTGCCCTGCCCTGCCCTGCCTCGCCTCCGCTCTTCCTTGCGTCTCCCTCACTGCAGGCTGAGTGCCGTCCAGCCCCCACCTATCTGCCTGGAGACGCTTTCGAGACGTCCCCACCCTTCCGCCCACATCACCGCTGCTTCCCCCATGCCCTCCCGCTCTCCTGATATGGCTGCTGCTGGTGCTCCTGCTGCCGCTAAGCATCCCAAGCGAGAGCCGAGCCACTCAGAGAGTAAGCCGGTGAAGCAAGAAAATGTGCTGCCGAACCAGCAAGCGGGGCCACCAAAGCAGGGATGCTCAGTGCGAGTGAAGCAAGAAGCTGCAGCGCTAGGAAAGACAGAAACTGGAAATGTAGATGCAACGAGATTGAAACGAGAATGGGGTGATTCTGCTGAAGCTGCTGCTGCTGATGCCACTGCCAGCGCAGCTGCTGCTACAGCTGTGAAACAGGAGCCGAGAGATAGTTTGGGAGACAAGGGTGGCAGCAGGGGAGAGGGTAGAGGGGGAAAAAATGCCGCTGCTTCTGCTGCTGCTGCTGGTGCCCCTCTTAATGCTGGTAAGGGAAAGAAAGGCACCATTATGGGTATGTGGAAGAGATCAAAGCCGCAGGCAGAAGTGAAGTTAGAGGGAGGTTCGATCAGCGAGGTGAAGCAGAGTGAGGGAGGGCAGGGGCAGCGAAAGGTTGTGAAAGAGGAGCCGGATGGTGGTGGTGGAAATGGTGCTGCTACTCTTGGTGTTGGTGGCGCTGCCAATGCTGTTGGGGATGGTGGCGGTCATGGTGGTGATGATGATGATGAGGAGGAGGGAGTGGGGTTCTCTAGGAAGGCAGCTGGACTGCTTGGACGGGGAGGTGCAAAGAAGAAGCGGCGATTTGCAGTGGATGATGACGATGAGGAGGAGGAGGGGGGAGGAGAGGAGGGGTCGAATGGGCAGACGATTGAGCTGACCCAGAGGTCACGCGTTGTAGGGGATGGTGAAGATGGGGAGGGTGAGAAGGAGAGGGGCAGGGAGATGGGGCAGGAGGAGGAGAGGGAGGTTGTTGAGAGGAAACAAGAGGGGAAGGAAAAGGAGGAGGAGGGTAAGCAGGAGGGAATGGAAGAAGATGGAAGAGAGGCAACGGATATTGGAGAGACGGCCGTAGATGAAGGAGGGGGAAATGGAGGGAAGTTGGCAAGGGATGTGAGGCAACATGAGGTGAAAGTGGAAGCTGTTGGGCAGGATGAAAGCAGTAGAGGAGAGGATGGCAGTGCTGGTGTTGGTGTTGGTGATGCTGAGAGGGAGGGTAAGGATGAAGAGGGAGGGAAGGGAGAAGCGCGTGTGAAAAAGGAGGCTGACTTACAGGGAGACGAGGAAGGAGGTGGTGAAGGAGGGCGGAAGAGAGGGAAGGAGGAGGGCGCTTGTATTGAGACGGGCAGGGTTGGGCTCAATAGGGCGTACAAGGACGGGATGGGGGAGAAGGAGAAAAAGGTAGAAGTTGAGCAAGAACCAGTAGAGAAAGAAGCCTTTGGGGCAGAGTCTACCAGGCTGGTGAAGAAAGGGAGGAAAGGAGACGAGCAAGGGGGTCAGGGGGATTCAGGAGAGGGGGAGGAGGAAGTGACTGGAGGAGGGCGGAAAAGAGCAAAGGAGGCTGCTTCAAGTAAGCCGCTTGGTGATGAGCCGGATGCAGCTGAAGTGCAGAAGGAGGAGGGAAAGGGAGAGAAGGAGAAGAGGATAAAGATGGAGGATGGGATTGAAGGGGAGTGTGTGGAGGGGAAGGGAGAGAAGGCGGAGGGGTTAATGGTGGAGGAGAGGGAGGAGGTGAAAGTAGAGGTAGAGCCACCGGCAGCAGAGAAGGGAGCTTTTGGGGCCGAATCCATAAGGTTGATGAAGAAAGGGCGGAAGGGAGTTGGGGAAGGGGGGCAGGAGGGGAGCAAGCGGAGGAAAGGTGGTCGTCAGGGGGGGAATGAGGGGGACGAAAAAGAGGAGAAAGAGAAGGAGGAGACAGAGAAGGAGGAGACAGAAGAGGAGGGGTTGGCAGCTGTGGAGTGTGCCGTGAGGCTAAGGCCGAAAGTGGAGGCCGGTGGGGTGAAAGAGAGGGACAGTGGGGAGAGGCGGATGGTGTGGAAGACTGATATTGATGACAGAGGAAGAGAAGGTGGGCGATTTTGAATAATAAGGAAGAGAAGGTGAAAGTGAGTTTATTCTGAACAGTTCGGAAGAGAAGGTGAGCTTTACTGGAAAGTGAGTAAGAGAAGTGAGTTGTTGTTGCTTCTGTTGTGCCTGGTACCTTCGCTTCCCTTCCTGCCTCACCCTCCACCATCCTATACTGTCTCTCAATTGGTCCTTTGTATTAGATAGGGTAGGGTACAGGCATGGCAGCGGACAGCGCGCAACAGGTGAGACCTAACAACCCAGGCCAGGGGACCCTAAGGGTCCCCAACACTGGCTCTAACACATGCAGCAAGTCCCCCACGGGGAGCGGAGCCGCCGGCTCGCCCCAAGGCTGCTCCTCCGCAGCGAGAGGCTCGTTGATCTTCCTGTTGAGGGCCACGGCTCGGCCCCGCTGCAGAGTCACCGACCATCGCTGGCGGTACTCGTGGAACAACTTCGCGGCCTCCCGCGAGGAGGGGGCCGCCTGGTGGTGCTTGCGCGCCGCCAACTCGGCGCACTGCTTGAGAAAGCCAAAACGCCGGGGGAAGAGCAGCCATACGTCTCTGCTGCCATCGCAAAAAAGCCTACCCACTCCGCCCGAGCCGGCGGGCGGTACTTGTTTTCCTTGCCCCGGGCTGCGACCCTAGCCGCCCAGCCAGTCCCCTTGCGAGCCACCGGGTCGTCTTGGGAGATGGGATCGGTCAGAGTGACGTCACACAGCCACACTGCCCCTGATTCCGGGTGGCGGATGGCCACGTCCGCCCAAAGATTGGAGACCCGCGTGAAGAGATTGGTCTCCTTGCGCGTAATAAATCCTGCCTCGATGGCGATCCGCGCGCATTCATCCCGCAGGGCGTGATGCGCACCCGTCCGACCCGGCCCCTTAGCGCACCTGAGGAGGTGGTTGGGTAGACGGGGATTGTCGATGTCGATATGGTCGGCACAGTCACAGACGCCCGGGGTGGAGTGAGGGAGCCCCAGGCGGAAAGCCACGACGGTGGAGAAGTGGCCAGGGCTGAGGCAGAGGGAGGAGGAGAGGGGATGGCGTGCAGCCAATCGCCAGCCCCAGGGCCCATGAGCGAGAGCAGGCGCTGCGTGTGCCCCTGGAGGAGGTTGCGCGGCATGCGGCGAGGCTGGTTTAGCAGGAGCGTGAAACGTTCCACCTGCACCTGCAGCGCCAGCACCCGCTGAAGCTTGGGCGGGTCTGGTGAGGTGCGCTCCTGGCGCAGAATCTCCGCCGCAGAAGGCGGCAGGGAGTTCTCGAGGATGGCGAGGCCGGGGGGGAAGGGCGTGGGGCTGGCGGTATCGGGGGTGGAAGTGCCCCAGCAGGTCGGAGACGGCACTGGGCAGCCACGGGAGGCTACCCAGGAGATGGGCGGAAGCAGCGACGGAGGTCAGGTAGCTCGGCGCTGCCTCCACAGCAGGGTTGGTGATGCCGAGCCCGCCGAGAGTGGTCGGGAGGGACGCCTGGTCCCACACGCGCCTGAGCTTGTGGCGACCTCGCGGCAGGGGCAGACGACTTGCCGACAGGGCCGTGTGAAATAGGCCTTGCTCCCAAGCGTCCCACTTGTCCAGGGGAAGCAGCTCGAGCGGCGTGGAGCGCAGCAGGTAGGCCACGCGGCGGGAGACGCAGCGGGTGAGAAGGTGCAGGGACAGGTGGGGGTCCATGCCCGCCAGCAGCGCCAGCGGAGCGGCGGCAGACGAGAGGCGGGCGCGGAGGGCAGCAGAGCAGGCGGCACGCGTGCCCATGGGACTCCCCAGAACCTTGAACCCAGTGGTGCTCATGGTGACGCCGGCGGGAAGCTCCGTGTCAAAGGTAAGCGCGGGGCCCCATGCGTCGCACTTCGCGGGGTTATGGCGGAGCCTGCACCCTGCAATGGCGGCGGTGAGGCGATCGAAGGCGGCGGAGCAGGCGGACGGCGGACCCAGCAACGTGACGTCGTCAGCGTAGGTGAGAACAACAACGTCGGGGAAAGCGGCTGCTGTGGCGGCGAGGCTGGGATGAAGGCCGGCGGCAAAGAGGAGGGGGCCTATGAGGCCGCCTTGGCGCACGCCGCAGGTGCTGGTCAGGGGCTCCGCCGCGAAGCCATGGTCGATGCAGAGGGAGGAGGGCGCGTCGTAGGAGAGGCGGACGAAGGAGATTAGGAACTCGAATTCCGTCCCCCGGAGGCCCTCGAAAACTGCCGCGCGGTCGATCGCGTTGAACGCTTTGGCGACGTCAATCTGCAGCGCGATGTGACCGGAATGCGTATCGAGGTAGACATGGTTGATGTGGATGATGACCTCCGTGCCCCCGGGGATGGCGATGCCAAACTTAATTGGCGCGAAGTGGAGGCGGGCGGGGGCAGTAGCAAGGAACAGGGCAGCCTTGGCGACGATGCGGTGCCGGCACTCGCCAACGGCGATGGGGTGGGTGCCACCGCCAGGTTTGGAAAAGGCGAGCAGCCGTGACGCCGTGAGAAGGGAAGTGGCTTCCGGACTGAGCTTGCTGGCGAGGGCCGTGTTGGTGAGCGTGTGGAGATGTTGGCAGATGTCGGTATTGGTGAGGGCCACGTCACGCAAGAGCTCGAAGGTGGTCCCCGAGGGACCGGCTCCTACGCCATTAGGAAGCTGGGACAAGAGGCGCCGAAAATGTGGCGCGGACAGAGGGGCTCTGCTCCAAGGTGTTTGAGAGAACCCAGTCAGGGATGGCGAGTGAGGCGAGGGGGTGGCGTGAGTGGAGGGCGGCGAGAGTCTCTTCCGAGGAGGGGCTGACAGGCGTCGCTTCAAGGGCCTGGAGAGCCTTGCCAAGGTTCCCACGCTTGGCCAGGCCTTCAGCCCGAGCGATCAGGCCCGTATTGTCAGGAGCGTGGCGCGGGGGATGGGGGGGATTGACGGCAGCCACAGCTTCGGCGTAAAGGTCTGGCCAGGAAACCTGCCGGAAAGCCTCCAGACGCTTCTGGACGGCGTCCCAATCAGGTTTGCGGGTGGTGCCAACGCGGAGGGTCAGACATGGCAGGAAGAACAGAAGCCTCCACGCTGGCGGAGATTCTGGATCGTCCGCCAATCGGAGGAGGGGGTAAGCAGACATGCGGCAAATTCGTCACGATGTAGAGGGGTGTGTGGCGAGCCAGGGGTGGCTGGCGACTGTCGCGTAGGATGTTCAGATTCCAATCCGAAATGCCGGCGAACAAATCGTCCCGAGCCGCAAGCGCAGCTAGCGAAGGGAAATCTTCATCAGTGGCGGGGAAATTTTCGTCACTGGTTGGACGCCGGTTAGGGGCGGCTCGGCGAGCGTTGGAACGGGATCGGGGAACACCCCCACTCTCCTCACCAACGTCCTCCCCAGTCCTTGAATCGGAAACCCTACCACCCGAGAGGGTATAACTGGAGTCACCCTCCACGTCCTCTCCAGCAACTCCAGCACTCGTCGCCTCCCTTGGCCCCGCGCCACCCGCTGCTTCCAAGCTAGCCAGCCGCCGACGAACGGCCTGGACATAGGTTCCTGCCACGCCGACACTCCCCGCTCGCCCGCCGTGTCCACGGCGTCTCTCTCATCTCATCTCATTTACTGATCATCGGGGTGGTTGACGCACCCGGTTCATTGCTTCGTTGCCGGCATCAAGCCCTCTTTTCCCTTCTTTTTCACCCCAGATCGTTCGGTCACGTGGGCACGGTGTCAAACCGTGCACTTTGGCAAGCTTCTTTTCTAAGCACACTCATGAACCCTCTCTGCCTCT
Source organism: Closterium sp. NIES-67 (assembly GCA_027943415.1). Classification (NCBI taxonomy): domain Eukaryota; kingdom Viridiplantae; phylum Streptophyta; class Zygnematophyceae; order Desmidiales; family Closteriaceae; genus Closterium; species Closterium sp. NIES-67. The sequence goes on along the minus strand of BQMB01001151.1, from coordinate 219,949 downwards.
CGTGTTTGTCACATTTCCTGCAGTCACCTGGCAGGTAGAAGTGGACGAGTTTGGGAATGAAGTGGAAGAAGCCGCAGGGAAAGCAAGGGAAGGGGATGGGGCGATGCTGGGAGAGGAGCCATGCAGCACACCAGAGGAGCCTGAAGTGCCGAAACAAATCTCGAGGTATGCTGCTTGCGTAAGGTATGCTGCAAGGATGGGGTGGGCTGTGAGAACTAGGCATGGTGAGAGCAGAAGCAGGGAATGCAGGGCGATGTTTTGAGGCGCCTCGGTTTTGAGGTGCCTCAGTTTTGAGGCGCCTCAAGAGCAGAAAGCAGGGAATGCAGGGCGATGGTGGCAGAGGGATCACGCAGCACGCCAGAGGAGCCTGATGTGGCGAAACAATTCACGAGATACGTTGTTTGCGAGAGGTATGGTGTGAACAGAAGCAGGCAGAGCAGGGGAAGGGGAAGGGGAAGGGAAAGGGGATATGGAAGGGGATGAGCCAATGATGGTAGTTGAGCCAAGCAGAACACCAGAGGAACCCGATGTGTCGATGCAGAGCACGAGGCACGGACTGTTCATCCATGCATCCATTGGACTGTTCATCCATGCATCCATTGGACTGTTCATCCATGCATCCATTGGACTGTTCATCCATGCATCCATTGGACTGTTTATCTAGTTCTGCGTTTGCCTGTGTGTCTGTTTGTCTATCTATGTGCCTCCCACATGCCCGTTTCCTCATCCATCTCCTCGCATATGACTGCCTGTCTCCCCTTCTACCCCTTCCACACTCCTCTCTTCTGGCTGTCAATCGGCATATGCATCTCTTTACCTGTATGTGGTAACTTTTGAGTTGACTCAAAAGTCACCTCTTCTGGCTCAGCCGTGCTAGCCAATCAGCTTATCCCCCCCCTCCCCCTCCCCACCCACCCACCCACAGCAGGCCTTCCGCCAAGCCCTCTGCAGCTGGCACCAAAGGAGGAAAGGGGCAGGGGAAGGGGGCAGAGAGAAGGGGGGGAGGGGGGCAGGGGAAGGGGGCAGAGATAGGGGGAGGAGGGGGGCAGGGGAAGGGCACAGGTGCTGCTGGGGCAGCGAAAGGGGCGGCCAAGGGTGGTGGGAAGGCTGCTGGGAAAGGGGCGCCTAAGAAGGGACAGGGAAGCATCATGTCGTTTTTTCAGAAGCGGACTTGACGGATGTGGTTCCTGCTGCACAATGTTGATGGATAGGCCAAGCTTAAAGCGGTGGTGTTAGCTGACCTGACATGTCTACAGCAGTATCAATTGTATGTGGAATTTGGGGAGCATGTCTCATGAGCCACCTTTTATCTTGTTGCATTGTGTATGATACAGAATTAGGGCCCCTTCCCTAATGCGGTAGAAAAGCTGTTGCTAGCGAAGCGAGCCACTCTTGGGCTGTGACCGTACACCGTTAGGCCACCTGAGGTGCCATTTCTGCAGCACCAGAAAGCAGGGGCTTGATGACGATTATCCACCAATCGCTGAGGTGTGTATGCTGTAGATGCGGTGCGGTTACTGTAGGGAAACCCGAGCACCACTTGGGAGCTTTCGCAAATACTGTGTGCCAGCAGGTGCTCCCGTGGGAACACCTACCCTGACGATGTTTTCGCGAGCATTTCGCGAGTTTCGCAAGCACGCGTACTCATCACAGCGTGATGCCCACATGCGCCTTCCCCCAATCTCCGAAGGGGTCTGTATTATTTCTCCTCTTAGCGGCTTTATTACTATTGCTCTACACAAGGTTCATGATTAATTTCTGTCCATCAGCTCATTGCCCAGAGCAGTTTCGGCCACTCATCCGTCCACGTCAGCGACCCGGCAGATACAGCCAGAGCTGACAGCCCAGCAACCCGTAGTGCTTCGTTAGCCGTGCGACCCATAGTAGTGTTAGCTAGCTGTGCGACCAACCCAGTCGTTTGGCTTTAGGACCCGTTGACTCATCGCTGCTCAGAGCCTACTATCTGAGCGCAGCTTCCTCGGGAAGTGTCCGAAATCCATCTTTTGATGGACCTGACCTCACCAGTCCTCAGTTCGAGCGTTTGCTGGCATCCGTACCGACCTACGGATGTGCAGCGTTCTACTAGACAAAGGATCACTGTATACTCAGTACAGTGGAAGAGCGGGCTCTGAATTGCTTATTTGTAGGATATAATTGCTTGAAGCACTGTTCACTGGTCGTGAATTTTCCTGACCGGCCTGGCAGACCGTCCTTGGATATTTCTGACCGGCCTCAGTCACCGCTCGGCTCGGATCATCTCGTTAGATATTCCTGATATTCCGTTCATTTCTCGAGCCCGGATCGCCATGAAGGGTAGGTACCCTGTATCTCCGAACGACTGCTCTTCAAGATTGAATTGCAGCCGCACACGTGGCTCCCGTGCCAAGATGCCTTCCAGGATCAGGCAGGAAGTCCCATCGTTCTTACATGTGCTCCTTTCTTTTTGCGGAAATGGGGGCAGCATCGTCAGAATGACGATGGGTTGTGGAGTCCAGGAGGCTTGCGATGAGCACCCTTCACCCTCCACCTCTCCACCATTCACCTTCACCCTTCACTCCCGGGACGCCCAGCTTTCGTTTCCGAGGGTGCTCGCTCTTTCCCTTTTCAGAATCGCCAAGCATGCCCAACGCTGCCATGCCTCACGCGGCGTACCAGGTTATCCGAGGAAGGATGCGCAGGCGCCAAAGCTCACTGAAAAAACTGCTGCGTCGTTCGCTTCGTGATGATCCCCATGCGTTTATCAGGCTACGAGACAAAGATAATAACTCCGACTCATTCCTCCAGAGGTACTCCCGTCTGCCGATGCTTCTGCTCGCCTCTTGGAACCGACTATAGGGGTCGGTAATAGTGCCCGCTCGCGCCCAGGCAGACCGGAGATTATTTTCCTGTCTATAAAACCCGTTGTAGACTACCATGGAAAATGCAGCGGACGCCCTGCCTTTCTGCGACAGCCCATGCATGGCTGAGAGCTCTTTAAACTGTTCCGAGTCACTTTTAAGGGAGCTCCAGCAGATACTAGCCGCAGTCCTGGAGTCCGAGATCAATGCTGGCTCGGACGATGCCAGGGACCTGACAGCTTGGATCATGGATTCTGTGACTGATGGGATCTTGGAGTGTGATGATCATCCACCTGGTTCGGGTTCCATCATGCAGAGCGACGGCCCAGGTACTATCATGCAGAGCAACGGCCCAGGTACTATCATGCAGGGCGACGGCCCCGGTAGTACTACCATGCAGAGACATCGCCCCGGTACTATCATGCAATGCACTGAGTCGCTGCAGTCGGGAAATGACGCTTCTGCAACGACAACTGCGAATGCGCTGCGGATGGCAGCTTGGAAGCATGCCATGACGTCAGCTTGCAGTGGCTCCGTACCAATGGTAGTGGAACCATCTGGGAATGACGCCAGCATGATGCTGGAATCTTTTGAGGCGCCTCAGAGGCAATGGCCACAGATGGTGTATGGATCCGCGTTGACTGTCCAAGGCGTGGCAGGAATCGCTGCAGGAGCAACGGTGTTGGTACCTGACGTCAGCAGCACGATGGTGAATGATTGCTTGCTGGCTGGACAAGGCGTGACACCGGTGCCAGCAGGCGCAGCTGCCTTGGCACCAGTGTCAGCAGGCGCTGCCTTGGCACCGGTGTCAGCAGGTGCAGCTGCCTTGGCACCGGACCTAAGGACGATGCTGGATGAGCTTTGGTCGGCGAACCAGGGCTTAGCACCAACGGCAGTAGGTGCAACAGCGTTGGCACCTGGGGCAACAGCGTTGGCACCTGGGGCAACAGCGTTGGCACCTGGGGCAACAGCGTCGACACCTGGGGCAACAGCGTTGGCACCTGGGGCAACGGCACTGGCACCTGACCTCAGCGTGATGCTGGATGAGCTGTGGCTGGCTAACCAGAGCTTAGCACCAGCAGCGGCAGCTGCGGTGTTGGCACCCCCTGGGTCTGATGGCGGTTTTGCAGCCAATCCAGCGTTTGAGCGGAGTCACGAGATAGCAGCGGCTGTGCTTGCACTTGAGGGCGATGGTGGTAACCTTTGTGTGATCCAGCAGAACCGATTGACTACTACCATGGCTGTCACTGATGCAACACCAGAGATGGCACCAGAGATGACACCAGAGATGACACCAAAGATGTCACCAGAGATGACAACAGGAGCGGCCGAAGGGGGAGCACCAGGGGCAGCACGAGCAACACAAGTGGCACAGGCTGCAACAAAAATGGCACCACAAGCGGCAGCACATTCAGCACACTCAACGCACGCAGCCCCGATAGCCCCTCTGAGTGGCTCAACCCGGATGGTCCCAACGGCCCCACCCAGCAGCACACGGCTCCGTGTTGAACGGCCGCCTATTCACCGCCGGAGCGCCAAGGAAAAGATGAGACGACACAGGGTCAGGTACGGTAGTTCCTGCTGCTTCGTGTGTTCTTCTTGTGTTCTTTCCCATACTGATGTGCGATACCCTTCAAAGTCGTCCTTTCCATTGTTCCTGCTGGTATCATGCAGTGAGGGATTCAATCGGTTGGAAAAGGCTATCCCGTTATCATGGATGCGCCAGAAGTACCCAGGAAGCCTGGTTACACGACCTGACATTGCTTCGCTGTTGCAAGCTGCGGTTGCCTTCATAGAGGAGCTGGAGGTGAGGTTAGAAGTTACAATTGATGTGATGATGTGTTTGAGATCTAGAGTGCTCTCTTATGTGTGCTCTTGCGCGGCGGAGTGTGCAGGACCACAAGGCCCAACTATCACAGGCGTACATACAACGTGCAGCAGCATGTTACTGTTAAGCTTGGTACCATATCCACCCGGATAGGCACCCCCCCCGGGTCCTTTATGTGCCTTATTCAGCTAATGGGGCTTATGCGCCTTATTTGGTTAGTAGCCCCTCCCCCTTTGAAGAGCACTTTGTCGTTTAAGCCCCTCAAAGTGTAGAAGAGTAATATAATTTATACGGAAATATAACGTCTTTTGCCTAGGGCGTTTGCCCACATTCCACGAGATTCTGAAGTTGACTGTTCGTCGGAGAGTGTTTCTGCCACATGCATAAACAACCTATGACCTCGCGTGAGGAAACCTTGCATCCGTCTACTGCGGTCCTGTGCGTTGTACACATTCGATTTCATAATTCAATGCGGCGCGGCTAGTTTCGTCTCGAATCTGACGCGAGGCTGAATCCGTTATGGAAAATCTCTCACTCACGAAACTGGAGGGCACTGTAATGTCTGTCATGCACCTTATCCCTTCCGCCATGGATTCTGCCGCGAGCTCTAGCTTATAGAATGTTGGCCAATTTCTTGTCAGGTGTTACATTGGAATCACCATGCCGATACGAACACGCAGGTATACTTTGATGGTTCGTCTGGTTCATATTCTTCAACATTGGTCTTTGGCTGACATTATCCAGGTCCTACCATCACAGCTTATCCAACTATTTCGAAGGGTTATTGTGTTCATGCAATCAAAGCCGAGCACGCTGATATCGTCCAATCATGAGGATTACGATGAACATATAAGGATTTGGAAGAAAGGTTGACTCAAGTGGTGCGAGGCTCAAGTTAAAGTCACTGGCATTGTGCTCAATCAGTCCAATATCTCTGTCATCCACGGACAGTGGGCTGTGTCAACTTATACATGTTAGTTGTGTACAAGTTATAGGCTAGACTGAGGTATACTTTTAGTGAGTACAACCAACTAGTATTTGTTCTAGGTTTCTACCTCTAGTTCATTATTCAGTTCTTACTTTAACAGGCTGCACTTCATTATCACACGATGACTCCTAAGCCCAAGGTCACCAAGGCCTCCACTCGGTCTAGCTTGAGGAATTCTCAAACGGATAGCATGGTTGAGGATGTGGAGCATCTGGTGTCGCTGAACCTGTCGCCAAAGGACGGGGAGGATGCACAACAGGAGAATGATCAGCCGTTGGAACATGAGGCGTTCACTGATGGCGTGGTTCCGGGAGGAGCAGCTGATGGACCGGAAGGCGAGCAGGTTGCTGCGCATGAGGGGTTCGTGCCTACCAAGGGGCCTGAAGTGGTGGAAGATCCGTCGCTTCCTCCGACGAATGCGCAACCTGAGGAGGTGATGTCTGCTCCGCCAGATCTCTCGTCTGCTGTCCAAACGGAGCCGCCGTCTCGTCCTGCTGTTATGGGAGGGTTTTTGTCACAAGAGGAGGACGAAGAGGATGAGTACAACAGTGACGATTTCGATGCAGAGTTTGACATGGGTATGCTCGCTGAAATTGCATCGATGGCCAAGGTCTCTCTAACACTGCTCGTACCTTACATTCACAATTATGAAGTTCCGAGTATGAAGGAAACTGTCCACTCGCTATTGATGCTTGGAGGAAGGAGCTCTCTCGAAGGAGGTTCATACCACGACCAAGTTCCAGGAGCTCTTACCGAATTATTACTTGTCAAGGAGGTTTGGCAGGCTTCAAGTGACTTTTGACAAAGAGGTGGATGCGGAGTTTGTCAGGTCGCAGCAAGAGATTGATCATATCTGCAGGAATGGTGACCGGATTACCTTGAACTGGTTGTTCCCGAAGTGCAAGGAGTATCTTCAAGAAAAATCGCGGAACCTGCTGTTATTGAGGTGCTGTTCAAGAGCATTCCGGCTCAAGTCATGCCAGAGATGATGCGTACAGTCCTGATCAAGGTTGTCATAAAGAAGTGGAACCAGTTGGCTTTCAAGGAGGGGAAGCATTTTCATCGGGTGCTAGATCCGGTTCACCAAAATCATAACTTCTGGACGCAGTGTTGGCCTGTTGCAACGGTGGTGGTGGGACCTGCCACACGTGCCGGGGGAGTAGTAGTAGTAGGCTTCACACAAGGAATCAGTTTCACGGAGGTTGTGCAGCACGCCTCAGGGAGGTTGCTCCGAGTCCGTGTGGAGTGGCAGGACCTAGTGCTCGTCCTGATTGCGGTTTATCTCCCTGCATAGGCATGCAACAGAGGCAGTTTCTTCAGAGACATGTTAGGACCGTTCCTGGCAGGGGTACCCCTGACGGACAGGGTTGTCCTGCTGGGTGATTTCAACTCAGTCGCGGACCCAAAGCTGGATCGGTCGTCGAAGCTGGGATCCGCTGGGGAGAACAATCGGGTGGTGGCGCTGTGCCAGGCATGGGACGTGAGTGATGCCTTCTGTACGCTGCACACTTGTAAGAGGGAATACACCTTCTTCTCAAGGGCGTCAGCTATGAGCTCACGCATTGACCGCATTCTGGTGGCCAGGTCCCTGCTGAGTGAGCTGACGGAGGCGAGGCACGTTGCTTTTTCGTTCGGCCTCTCAGACCACTGGTTTGCGATGAGAGTGGCCTTAAGAAGTGGAGGCATGGGGAAGATGGGCCTGGGGCTATGGAGACTTGCTGGGAGCCATGCTGCCAGGCCGAGAGTGAGGGACATAGTGGAGAAAGTGATATAGCAGAATAAGGCAGAAGGGACAGGGGACTTCGACACCCTAACACTGAAACTGGCGGCAGGATTTCATGCTTATTCGATGGAAGAGAAGAAGCGAAGGGTGGCGACAGAGAGGCATCTGGAACAAAAGGTAGAGAGCTCAGAATTAAGGTGATGAAAAGGCCCTGGTAACAAAGTGAAGCGAGCGGAACTGCTAGTAGCAGAAACACATTTATCGAGTTACCAGGAGGGTAATAGGGTGAGACTACAAACAATGGCGGGGATGAGGGCGGATTTGCAAGGGGGAATTCCATCACATTACCTGTCGGAGAAGATAAAGTGTCGGAAGGCGCACACGGTGATTGACAAGGTGGTGCAGGACGCGGGAGGGATAACTCCGGGCCCAAGGAGGTTCTTCTGACAGCGACGAGTTACTTCACCAAGGCCTTCGAGGGATTACCGTGTGCAGAGGAGACGCTGCATTGGGAGCTGGAACTGGACAAAAGGCTAGGAGTGGAGGAGGCCAGTGGTCTTTGCACGCAGAGGAGAGAAGGGAAAATCAGGAGAGCGATATCAAAGCTGGCGACATGGAAGACTCCTGGTCAGGATGGACTCCTGAAAGAGTTTTTCGAGGCGCATTGGGACCTGCTGGTGAACATGTGATGGAGGTGGTTAGGAGATTTAAGGTTATGGTGGAGTTGTCAAGCGCGGTGAAAACGGCGGTGGCGGTGCTACTGCACAAGAAAAGGGAGACGGACAACCTGCAAAATTATCAGCCAATATCGTTGCTGAACACTATCTATAAGATCATCGCGGAGGTACTGGCAAATCGAATCAGACCGATGCTCCACAGGGTGATTTCAGATGGACAGCACAGATTCCTACCTGGCAGGAAGCTGGCGGACGCGGTAGCGATGGTGGCAGACGTTATTGATGTTGCAAAGAAGGGGAGTGAAGACTGGCTGCTGCTCTTGGTGGACTTCATGAAGGTCTATGACTCAGTCTCCAGGCACTTCCTGTTCGGGCACATGAGGAGGATGGGGTTCCAGAGTAGGCTGGTGGAGTGGGTGGAGGGCCTGCACATGGGAGCGACGATAAAATCAGTCTGAATGGGTTCCTGGGAGAATTTGTCGATATGGAAATCGGGGTCAGGCAAGGGTGTCCGCTGGCACGTTACCTATTCTTGTGTGCTGTACAGCCACTATGTCAAGAGGCTTATACGAGGAAGTTGAGGATTGGGAAGAGAGGAGTGGGGAGGTTGGTGTACATGGGGTACGTGGATGACACTACACTGTTACTGAAAAGAAGAGGGCAGCTAGCAATGGTGGAGGGGCTTTTGAAGGAGTTTGCAGTCATGTCCGACCTTCATACCAACTAGGATAAGTCGGTAGTGTTTCCCCTGGGGAAGCACCGTGGCGGCGTACCTCCAGCGGGGCAGTCCTTCAAGTGGGGCAGAGGAGGAGAACTGGCACGACTGCTAGGGGTGTTGATCACACCTAATGGAGATCTCTATCCCTCAAAGGAGAAGGCGCTGGACAAGATGAGAGTGGTCCTGAAGAGGTGGGAGTCACAGCACCTGACAACGTCGGCAAGGGTCACAATAACGAACAGTTATGTGATGCCTATCGCGTTGTTCCAAGCCCAGGTGTATCCGCCGCCGACTGAGATATGGAAGCAGATTCGGAAATTGATTCACAATTTCGTGTTCGGGGTGAAAGCGTCGCTGGACCAACAGTTCATACTCTAGAGCTACTACCTCATGTGCTTGCGAAGGAGGGAGGGCGGATTAGGATTGGTTGATCCGGGTGTGAGAGTAGACAGCATGGCGCTCCGCACAGTAGGAGTGCTAGTACAGGAGGAGAACCCGATGAGGCGTTGGCTTGCAGAGACTGCGGCGGATCTCCCACAGGGATATGCGTCGCTGTATGCGCACCCGACCCTACTCAAGCACTGGAAAAGGGAAAGCGCAAGGTGGAGGAAGGTGGTGGAAGTTACTCTTAAGGTGGTGGAAGTTAATCCAAGATTTTGGCGATGGAGCCTGCCAGCTTGAGATGGGATACTGAGAAGGAGCAGCTGGCTTTCAACAGGAGAATCCTATTCCGAGGCAACAGCCCATATGGGAGCCACAAGGAGACGGCGGGAATCATGGGACTAAATATGGGCGACATGATAACTAAGCGAGCTGATGGAAGCAGAGAAAGGAAGGACGGATGGCAGCTGACGAGGGAGCTGGGTGGCAAAAAGCGGGTGATAGCGGCGGAAAAGGCTTTCAACGCAGCACCAGCAAGGTGGAGGGAGAACGTTCTCAGCAGCTTACTGGTGGAAAAGATACCGAGGGAGACGGTGTTTGTGGCGATAGGTCCCTACCAGAACAGGCAGTAGCTCCTCTGGCAAGCCATTGGGGTGAAAGACCGCAAGCTAGAGTGCACGATGGCGGGTCTGGACAACGGTGGTTGTCTAACGACGAGGAGCTCATTGAGTATAGTAGCTACAGAGCCCAACAGAGTCGAGCTGATGAAAGTGATACACGGCAGCGTCATGGGCCGACTGGGGGAACCAAGAACATGGCTTAGATGTTCGAGGCTGTGTGAGTGGCAACATCCTGCGACACTAAAGGCGCTGAGACAGTTACAGTGGCCAGCAAGAAGCCAAAGCAACAGCTGCTTTGGGAGGAGAGTTGGGGGAGATGCATTGATTGGGGCAGGGTGATCAGGAAGAGGGACTCAAAAGTCACCCCAAGCAGAGCAAGGGAGATTTTGCTGAGAGTACACTGTCATGACCTGCAAGTGGGGCAGCGGCTGCCATTTTTGGGGGATAAGGGTAACTTCCCGCACTGCGGGGGTGTGGAATCGACCACGCATTGCCTGTTTGCATGCCCCAAGGAGCAGCCGGTGGTCAATGCCCTCAAGAAGGCGCTACGCATGCTGAACCCGACGAGAAGAGTATTTTTGCTGGAGGAGCTACTGTTTCAAGATGGCAGCACGAGGTCAGGCTCCCAGAAGCTACCATGGTTGTGGTCACCCTACAAAGGATCTGATTCGACAGATGCCATGCGACTTTCAGGGGTGTGAAGTTTTTGATCAAGAGGGCGCCGAGGTTGATCGAATCAGCTTTTTGCATGCATGTTCGGTCCTACAACGGCATCATGTTCCGGGTAGGACAGCGGAAGGAAAGGAAGAGAACCACTGGTTGGGGCCATTTGGTAGATGACGAGGCGAAAGCCATCAGCCAAATTGGCGACCTCAGGATGGGGATGATGAGGTCGAGCAAGGGCTTCCAATCGATCTGGGCTGACCCTCGCACTATTCGACAACCGTCATAGTAGCATAACTTGGGCACCATCTGGCGCCCTGGTTACAGTTAGGATCGAGGTTCACCTTGCATTGTAACTTGCCTTATAATATATGGTTTTCCATATTAAAAAAAAAAAAAAAAAAGCCGTAAAAATGCGTCCGAACATGATATGCAAAGCAGGATTCTCATTGGCCTGGCAAACGTGACAGTATCTTCGGGAGGCATCTTGTCAGAAATCTTCATCAGAACAACAACCGTTTTGACCATAACTCGATAGCTGGTACATGGAGGAACACTCTCCTTTGTTTAAAAAATGGTTGCTATACATACGTAAAATTAGCCCAATGGCTTATTTCTTTTAATTGATTATAAGCCCCACCCCATGAGATTCCTATTCACCCTATACGCCCCTACGGGCGCATATCGGGGGAATACGGTACGAACTCATACTAAGCCGCCCTGGAAGTCTCGGTTGGTGCATGCTTAATCTGGCTCCCAGCGATCACGGTAACGCAAATGTCAATCGAGAGGCTCCCACCTTCACCTACTTCGGTGCCCTATATTGAGGGCACGTATAAAGAAGGGATTGGACGAACAAACGAATGGAGAACCAATGACGCCCAATCAACACTTTTGTGTTTGGAAAATCCCATCGTTTGGAGGACAAACCAAGGGTAGCTTAGGACATATTGCAACATCCCATTTTAGGGTACATTCCTATGGTACTTTCGTCGTGGCAGTTTGTAAAGTGACGAAAGGTTCCCGCCTATTCCGCCACTCGCCAGTTTGGCGCGCCGCTGCTGTGCGAATTTTGTAACCACATGATTGGTCTCCGAGATGTCTGGTACTTGAACACACCAATTGGAAACAACGTCATAACAGCTGTGAAGTGCCCCATTTCCCCAAATGTTGGGAGCAGCATATTTGGGACAGCCTTCCAAACCTCAAGCAGGGCAGCCCAAAAAATATGCCAAACAATTTGTTCACGTCTTGTTTTGCATTTTCTGTGCCGGTCGCGCCACGCTGGCCCCGTCCTACCGCGCCGCCCTAACCCGCTGCGTTGTTCCCGTTTCGCTGCGCCGCCCTAGTCCGCCGTGCTGGCCCCGACCCCCTGCGCTACCCTAGCCCACCGCGCCAGCCCCCGTCCCGCCGCGCCGCCCTGGCCTGCTGCGCAAGCCCTGTCTCGTTGCGCCACCCTAGCCCGCCGGGTGACGGCTCCAGTTCTATGAGTTGCCAATACCAGATCTAGTTTGGTCGCCTTTGTGGCACCGTGGATCCTAGCCACACTGCTGCCCGTTGCTACCGCCGCCTCAAAGACCTCTTCTGTCTCCGCTTTGGGCCCTCGCCGTCCCTCCCGGACTGGCACAGCCTGGTACATCGTCCTGTGCCGGTCTTTGAGCTAGATGTGGATTAGTTTGCTCTACTATGAATGCCATGTATCCTGGACATCCTGACTTGTTTAACCTTGCCTCAACGCTAGTGCCCCCACCGGCTGACACTACCCCCGCGCTCTCCTTCACACTGGACTCTGGTGCGTCCGCCTGCTTCTTTCGCGACCACACTACTTTTATGCTGCTTGCTGCCCCAGTAGTTGTCGCCCTTGCTGACCCCTCCTCCGGTCCGATAATAACATGTAGCTCCACCACACTTCCCTGTCTGACAGTTCCCTCAGCCTCTCTTACAGGTCTGCACATCCCCTCGTTCTCCAGGAACCTGGCTGGTGTCGGCTATTTTCAGGACCTCGACATCACCACCACGTTCCGTGGACACGAGCGGTACACATTTTATACTAAGGCCGCCACTGGTGCTCCCCTCACCACGTTTCCCCGAGACCCGGAGTCTGGCCTGTTCACGCTGAACACTGCGTCCCCCCATGTGGCTACATCCCCCCAGGTGGTCCCGCCCTCCCAGGTCGCTGCGGCTTGCTCCGATCTCCGACCATGCCCATCCTCCATCCATCGGCGGTGCACTTGCCCTTGGCAGTAACGTCGTAGAGGACATGCAGTACGAGCTAGCTTTCCTTGCAGAGGCTGCTCCTCATCTCTGCTCCATGTTGCTAGCCCTTGGAGGTGACCCAGATGCTCTTGGCATCCCGACCCCGCGCACCTCCGCTGAGGCCTCTCAGTGGATAGCTGCCATGGATACAGAGATGGCATCTTGGAGATCCACCGGCACGTATGTCGACGCAGTTCCCCCACCCAGGGCGAACGTAGTCGATGGCCAGTGGCTCTTCGATATAAAGCGCCCGCCTAGAGAGTCGCCGGTGTTCAAGGCGCACTATGTTGCTACAGGCTTCAATCAGTGCAAGAGGGTTGACTTCTTCCAGACCTTTGCCTTGACCCCGAAGATGACCACTCTTCGGGCACTGCTTCACGTAGTAGTACAGCGCAACTACAAGCTTCATTCAATTGACTTCTCCATTGCGTTCCTTCAGGGCAGTCTGAACGAGCAGATCTACCTGCGCCGTCCGCCAGGCTTCACTAGCTCTTTCCCTCCTAGGACCGAGTGGTTCCTCCGGCGCCCGGCCTACGGTCTGCAGCAGGTGCCCCATGAGTGGCATGACACGCTGTGTGCTACACTAGCCGATCTCCAGTTCCTTCCGTCCTCTGCTGACCCATCTCTTTTCGTTTACTCAGGCCAGACTTCGTTCTACGTAGGCAACCTGGTATTTGCTACTGCAGATAGAGACGTGCTGGCCTCGGTGAAGGCCGAGCTGCTGAGGAAACACAATTGCACTGACCTAAGAGAGTTGTGCCACTACCTCGGGCTGCAGATCTCCAGGGACAGAGCTGCGCATACCATCACTCTCTTACAGTCACACTTGGTACGCCAGGTCCTTCAGAGGTTCGCCCTTCAGTTCTCCTACGCACAGCCCACCCCTCTACCTGTTGATCACAAGCTCTTGGCTCTAGTCCCTGACGAGCCGGTCGAGCCTAGTGGTCACTATGCAGAGCTCGTGGGCTGCCTCATGTACCTAATGACTTGCACTCGTCCAGATCTCACATACCCTCTCAGTATGTTCGCACGCCTTGTTGTGACAAGCAGACACCGACCTCAGCACTGGTCGGTTGCCAAGAGGGTGTTGCGATATCTAGCAAGTACATCGGGCATGGAGCTAGTGTTGGGAAGACGCAAGCAAGTGGTTCTCACAGGACACACAGACGCTTTGTGGGCGGACGACGCTGAGACGCTCAGGTTCTCTTAGGGCTACTTCTTTAGCCTTGGTGCAGGAGCTATCTCGTGGAGGTCCATTCGCTCATTGTATGTTGCACAGTCTAGCTGTGAGGCTGAGATCTACGCTAGTACCATGGCGGCACAGGAGCTCCGCCGGCTGACGTTCTAGCTCACAGACTTAGTTGAGCAGCCTAGTTCTGCCCCGGTCCTGTACACTGACAACAGGGCCATGATCCTCCTGTGTCAGGTGGCTCGATTAGAGGGCAGAGCGAAGCACATCGAGCTGCGGTACTTTCTCATGCGTGAGCTAGGCACGTGTAGTACACTTGGCCTCCGGTGCCAATACAGCTTATATCTTTACGAAGGCACTTGCGCCCAAAGATCATCGGCGGCACTGTTTGCAGCTTGGTATGGTTCCTGTAGCTCCTCACTTGCTAGGACCTTGATTGTGGACTCCTCTTATATATATATATTCCTTCTTGACTAGCCTTGTGGCGCTTGTCTAAGTGGCAGGACAAGTAGTGCCGCCCTAATTTACTCTTATTGAGTTCGTACTCTTGTTTACTGGTCTTCAGACCCCTACCTCAGAGGTTGGAGTAGTAGTGTCGCCCTGAGCTACGTGTCTCTTACTAGGCACTGCCCCTTTTCTAGCCTATGGGGTGTGTCGACTTATACATTTGCTGTGCATGTATAGTTATAGGCTAGATGGGTTCGTGCCCTTAAAGAGTACAACACCAAACCCTTACATCACCCTGTATGCCTTGCTCAACCTCACTTCGCTACTTTGACAACGCCATCTGAGGAACCGAGCCATCGAGCTCAACTAACAATACATATATGTCCTAGTTAGAATATATTTGTTAGTATATCCTAGCTAGGTCAGTTCTTAGAGGGGACAACTATTTGTACTTGTATCTTCCCTCCCCTCTTCCTAGTCACAATTTTTTACTTGCTGTTCTAACAGTCGTTCCTACTTTACACGCGCCCTAAGGGCATGGAACTTCGGAGACCGAATCCCAAATTTTGTACTTACCTCTATATGGACAATGCATACCCCCATATGCAAAATGGTGGGTCCAGGAAGAGTGGGAGAAGATCCTTGCAAAGGTTTGCACTAACCTTGTAGATAAAATGCCTAGGAGGGTGCGGGTGGTGATCAAGGCCAAGGGTCGGTGGACTAAGTACTAGAAACGCTCTTTGGAAGTTTGCTCTTTGTCCTGGGAAACAATTGTCTGGATGTACTCTTTGTATTTCTTTTGGCAGTAGGTTAGATCAAGTGTACTATTACAGATTTTAGTGTTGTGAATGCATCCATGATGTGCCCCTCCTAAAGCAGATCACAATTAAACATCAAGTCTTTATGCGCAGTTATAAAAAAGCCCAAAAACCATAATTAATGCAAAACATCCAGACAATTGTTTTCGTCACCGTATATGTGCATGTTAATGATTAAAGAACCGGTCACTCGATGGTAAAGTACCAAAAGACAAACTACCGGTACCAAACAAATCAGAAATAATTTCCCAAGTAAGCAAAATCTGTTACGGACGGATGGGCAGCCTCCGAAGGGGCGGCACTGGTGGCGTCGGAGAAACGAACCTGCGCATGCCTGCAGATTGTGCGGGCCTGCTAACGCTGATGGACGAGAGAGATGCACTTGTAAAGACTTGTTTCAAACATGTGGAGCAGAAGATCAGAAGAGCCACTGAATTCGCGAAGGCGGGAAGCACCACGACGACTGCTGTCCTTGAGGAAGGCTTGGAAAGACTTCCCAAAGAACCCTAAAGCCTCAAGGACCAAGGGAAGGATTTTAACATCAGGAGGGGCGCGCAGCGACAGGGTGTAGAGCGAGCTCTTCTCAGTTTCACGTGTAGCAGCGGCTGAACCAATGACTGTGGCAGCATTGGAGTGAGGGAAAATGTGTTGAGGATCAGCTACAGAGACGTTCAAAGCCAAGGTAGTTCCTGTCTGAACATCTCTGCAGCTAACATCAAGGCGCCGCCCTGGAAGAAGATGCTGGTCCTCCAACTGCGCAACGAAACTGAGGTCCAATGAGATGCGATGCACCTCATATTTGATGGCATCGTGTACCTTGGTGGGCTCATTATTTTTTGGACAGCGGAGAGGATGGGAATGGATAGAGGGGTCGGAGAATGGAGAGTTGCACGTGCAGGTTTTGGCAGAAGAGAGGTGAGGGATGGGG
Source organism: Closterium sp. NIES-67 (assembly GCA_027943415.1). Taxonomy (NCBI): domain Eukaryota; kingdom Viridiplantae; phylum Streptophyta; class Zygnematophyceae; order Desmidiales; family Closteriaceae; genus Closterium; species Closterium sp. NIES-67. Next base: position 203,876 of record BQMB01001151.1, on the reverse strand, counting down.
AGGCTGAGACGGACTGCAGCAGCAATGCACCATTCCACCATAAGCCAGTCCCCAGCATGCGGGCCTTGAAGGGAGGTTAATCGAGCCAAGTGGTCTGGGGAAGTAGCTGTAGCGCGCACCTTCTCAAGCTGAGAGGCCTCTAGCTGATGAGATAAGTGAGTGAAAAGCTTAGGAGGATAGCCAGGCTGAAGGTGGGACCAAGAGGGGAAACGGTCGCGAACCTCTTGAGGAAGCATGGTCATGGCAGAGGGGATGAAATCGTCAAGGCAATGAATAGTGTCCCACAAGAGGAAGGGGGTGAAAATCGTCATGTCGTCGTTGATAAAGTGAGAGGACAGTAGTGGCAGTAACTGAGCCTAACTGCAAAGGTAACTGAGGGGAGCAATGAGGGCAGAGGGAGGAAGACCAAAACCACCTAAGCGTATGGGGAGAAAAGCTTGCTGTTGGGTGGTTTTTCTCTGCTCCATATTTAGAATCCAGTAACATGGGCCGAAGAGTTGAGTAAAGTGATCCGGAAGGGCTGAATCCCAAGCAGTAAAGAGGTCATGAACCTCGGGAAAGGGGAGACTGTTCGAAGGAGGAAGGATGGACAGGCTGATATGCATTGAGTGAGGATGCGAGAGGCAATCTGAGGGTCTTGAAGCTGGTGAAGAAGGGGAAGGGAGGCTGTGAATGAATTGAGTTTGTTACGGACCTCCGTAATGATGTAGCCGTCAGAACCTATTGGGACTCCAGCAATCCTCATGCCACTGGGAGCAACTGGAACCCCAAGAGGGGGAGCGCAGTCTAGCGGCAGATCAAGGGGGCAACACAAGGAGCATTTTGAAGGTTGAACGGCCAGGCCCAACGAGAGAAGGTGGTCCGTTAGCGCAGTGAAGGTCGTAGAGATCATTGAAGGTGGACCGATGAGGAAAGTGTCGTCGACGTAGGAAGTGATGCAAATAAAAGGGGATTTCCGTTGGGTAAGAAGGGTGGGAAGTTGCTGCGTGAGGGTGTGCAAAAAAGGGCCACAAGGTTCCCTCTGGCGCACAGCAGAGGCGGACAACAAGGGGTGAATGGAGGGCCATTGGAGGGGGGAAGGGGAGGCATAAAATAGTCAGAATTAGGGATTGAGGGAGGAGAAAGGGAAGGAACGAAAGGCGTCAAACATGGCAATCCTGTTGAAAGAGTTGAAGGCGTTGACTACATCGAGTTGAAGCACTGCCCATTCAGGGTATAAAGAAAGGGCAGACTACACCGCGTGCACCATTACTTCAATCCCCGCAGGAACTGCCACGCCAAAGTGAAGGTAAGGGAGGAAGATATCCCGCATCTGCTGCTTGAATATAAGGGAGATGCAGTAGGAGAGGAGGCACGGGAGCACTTCCCCGATAGCGATTGGCCGGACCCCGCCGTGAGGCTTCTGCAGGGCAATGAGAGAAGACGACATGTAGAAGGGGCGGACCAGGACAGAAAGGTTGCCCTGCAGCCAGTTCTGGAGAAGGCGGAGGAGGGTGGGGAGGTGCTGCTGCACTATGGCAGCCAGGGTTGAGTCCACTGTCTCGTGGCACGGAGGCTGATCGGGGCAGAGCAGGGATGCACGTGATGGGGTAACTATCACTCATCGATGCATCCCGCTTTGGCAACGGTGCGGACCGGGCCACTCTAGGAGCTCCGGGAACTACAGCAAGAGCATTGGCGGGTCCCACGGCCGGATGCACTACTGTTTGGGAGTGCACAGCTGTTGGGCTATTCACAGCTAGCGTCTGTGGCATTCCAGGAGTTACATGTGGGGCTGGGCCCCCCTGGTAGAGCCAAGCCACTGTTCTTCCCATGCCCGTCGACGTCGTCTACCTCGTCCCGTAGTTGATGAGCATGGGACGAGGCCCCAACAAAGGGTCGTGTTGCCTGAGTGCTTCTCAAAGCTGAGGCAGGGCCCTGGATGGGCTGTGATGGTCGTCACGGGCGAAGGCAGCGCTAAGCTTTGGCCCCCCTGACCCTCGACATGCACGGGAGCGGTAAGCAGCTGCTGCACAGCCGAGTTCCCCAAATCGGCCTGACTCTCCTGGGTTGCTGCTGCACGTGCCGCCACAGCATCCACCACGCCTTTGACCAGGGCGTAGTTCCGTGAACTGTGCTCCCTTATGCTTAGTTGGGCAGCAAGTAGTACGGAGGGATTGTGCCTCTCGCAGCAGCAGTACTCTCGGTCGTTTGCATTGCAGAAGCGTGACAAGCCCGTTGGCGCAGAGGTTGCCTGAGGAAACAGTTGGAACTCCCCTCGGTGGCTATGCGGACGCGGCAGCAGCACAGCGAGCGGCAGCCAGTGCTGCCAGAACTCTGGCAGGTATGGCAGCGGCGGCGCTAACTGACGCGCCTGCCTTTCCTATCCCCGACGCACGCTGTGTTTGACACCCTGCGCGGCGTAATTATCTGGAGTGTTCGACAGTGTGTTCATGCATGTTTAACAACCTTCTCCTATACGCAACTCCCTCCCAATCGCTCCCCTCCCAGCCCCAGTCTGCTTGCCAGCCACGTTGACCATAGCCTCGATTTTCACTTTCTATTAGATGCCTGTGATCTCTCTGCGCCCCCCTTCCCCCCCTGGTGCTGCCCCGTCTCTTCTTTTACTGAATTGGACAAGATGATTTCATGGTTGGTTTCTAGTCTGAATCACAATTTTCCATCCTTTTGGTATCTTTGATTTTTTATTTTTTATTTCTCAAGAAATACTACGTTTTGAATGCTTGAACTTCACATAACAAGGAGAAACAAGAGTGCATGTTCAACTAACTCTAAGACAGCCCACCCCACAACTACAATACAAGAAGCAGCATTGATAACCACGCACAAAGCAACAAGGTTACGCGTCGCGATACGCTGCAAATGCGCAGTCTGCAGCGAGCAGAGCACTCGACTCATAGGAGCACGGGGTACCGTCCAGAAAAACTCTTCCCCTCTTCGCCATCAGCGGAGACAGCATGGTGCAGGATTGCAACCAGCTTCTAGAAATCTGCAGCCCTTTGCGCGTGGTCCGCGCGGTAAGTCTGCCCCAATACGCCGTGAACCGCATCCGTGTACGCAAATTCCGCCACCCCCACGTTGATGTGGACTTCCGCTTCAGTTGGGGTTTGGAGCTTCGGATGCACTACACGGAGCTTCACGTCAAGCGATAACATCCCGTCGATCTGCAGAGTGTAGTGATCCACATCATAAGGGCCTTTTTTCTCCAACGCCCTGAATGTTATCGTGAGATTGGTGCCATTAGATGGGGCAATCTTGTCGCCCAGTTTTATGCGCGGTTGCTTCTAGCTGTCGATTTCGATCGCCTTCATGAATCCATCCCCTCGAAGTTGCTCCATGCCATTCCGCACCACCAGGCGCGCAGTGTGAGTCGCACCATTCGGAAACCACACGATGCCGAGCTCCTTGTCAAGCAGAAAAGGGTTTAGAAGAACAAGGGGTTTACAAAAACGATGGATGAGGAATACGGAAAAAAGGGGGGGAATGATGGTTTGGAGTTGAGATGGTGACGTGTTCGACGACATACGCTAGAACTTTGACTCGTTAACGTAACATACTTGATCCACGTGTGCACAGCCTTCCCATTCACAACGAGCACAGCATTCTTCATATCCTCGCTATAATATCCTCGCAACAGCATATTCACGTGCAAATCATGGTCCATTAGGTAGCTATTATTTAGGGACTGTTGATTTGTTTATTTGTTCAGGTCGTGTATGTAATGCCTCATCCGGGATGAAGTAATAAAGTCGGTACAAAAGCACTCAACACTCGCACGTTGACCCGAGATTATTGCAAGTAGCATAATAACGCACATGGCGTGTTTCTCGGCAAAGTGTAGCATGCTATTTTTTGCTACACATGATCATGTTTGTTACTATCACAATATATGCTTGTGTTTTTGTCAAACAATTGTACGAAAATTTTTACAAATAGTGTAGCATCATTTTAGCAATAGACTAGGCTGCATTCTCCTATCGAACACTGGTTGTTAGCATAACAACCCCTTACCTCCAACTTCCCTTCAAACTCACGTTGTTATGCGCATTCAGGGTTACCTCCTGAGGGTGACCTCGAGGGTTCCCTAGGGTTGGTTGGAGGTTGAATTTTCTACCCTTCTTTTTTGGGACGAACAAAAGACTCTATTGAAGCCTTGGATTAGATCACGTTCTGAAGTTTGCCCATCCCACGAAGTTTGGCCAAGAGTTTATCTTACACAAGCATTAAGCCTAAGACAATAAAGCCCGCGGCCCAAATTGCAAGCCGTGGGCTTCAAACGCATTGAGTATGAGCGGGGGGTGGTAGGGGTTACTAGAACTGAAGTGGGATGTTTGCGATCAGTGAAAGTCCCTCAACAAACATGGAAGTTGAAACCGCCTGCGTTTTGGGACCAGGGCTTATGCTAACAGGGTAAATGCCCGTTCTTGACTGATTTTCAGGGATTTTTTTTATGCAGCTCTTAAGTTCAAATTTTACTCTCTCATTGGTTTTCAAGGACTTTTGGGTGCCAGCCTTTTCGTCCGAGAGAATTTTGAGGCTATCTGTAACCAGCCACCCCCTCCCCTCCCCTCCCCCCCCGCCCCCGAGAGAACTTCCTCCTCACCTCACGCGTGCTGCCCTGCCAATCTAGTCAGCTCGCGTGCCTCATCTCGCTCGTCCACCAGACATGTCATTTCAGCTCCTCCAATCAGATCGCCCCCCTCAAGTAATCTGGCCCCTCCTCCAGCAGCACAGTAGCATGCGAGAGAGGGTTTTTTATGCAGAATGTGATCAAGAGCTGGGGCAGGACCTGCCTGTCCAACGTGAGGCTTGCAGAACTCATGGCAGTGAAGATGCTTGATTATGAGATTGACTGGCTGGAGGTGTATGAGGAGTGGGATAAGGCGTTGGACAGGAGGCCGTTTCGTATCCCTGCAGATAATGAGTGAGGTTGGTGTGATGTGAGCTCTTGGCTAGCGTACCTCTAAAACTTTTTAAGAAATTGCATGCATTAATAACTTGGATTTTATGGGCACGTCATATATGCGATTCGTCATGCAACATTGCCTAGACAGATAAAAGAGCGTCTTTTAAGGCAGCTCGGATTTGGCCGAGCAGATCTGGTGCGAGGCCTTTTCGTAAGGACACGATTTTGCCATGCCGTTTTATTTCAGGGTAAGTTTCGAGCGGCGCACGAACCTAGCATAAGCCCTGTTTGGGACTCGGCAAACACACAGCACTTCTCTAAATCTGATGGTTAAAACCATTGACCCATAACGAAAGTTTTCACGTTCGAGATTATTAATCTTGAAAAAAACGAAAATGAGGTAACTGCGTAAGGGGTGCACCAAACCACAACCACCTGCAGCGACAAAAAGTCGCAATTTGATTGGTCACAAAGCCAAACAGGGGGGAAAGAGACAGAGGTTGGAGGGCCAACCCGCGGGACCGAATAGCTCCAAGAGACGCAACCACGAGCTCCACTTCGTAGGGGTAAGCACTCGCGTAAATCAGGTAGAGAGACGACACATCAAAGATGCATGCAGCATATAACGCCTCACTGGGTCAAAACGAGGTTACTTAGACGCGCAGCGGAATGCGTTTACAATCTCTAGGGTAATTTCTGTCTGCACACATTACACTCGTCCCCCCCTGGTGCCAACGTCCTCGTTGGATCAGGGAGTAAGCCCTCGCAAGGACCTCTCATTTCGCTGGTGCTCCAAGTCAGCGACTTCGTTGGTGGAGAAGGCCAACGGACAGGATCGTTCGCTGGGTTCGCAACAGGATACAACCGCAGCTGTATTTTCGCACATTGGAGTTCTCGCCATGACCTCAGCCGTGTGCGGAATATGTCCAGACGGGATTTGAACCCTAAGCTCTGAAACCATTATAACACCTCGCTACCCACAGGGTCAAAACGAGGTAACCCACAGGCGCAGCGGAATACATTTACAATCTCTAGAGTAATTTCCGTCCACAGACGTTACACAGCACGAGAGGAAAGCGTGAAACATCTCGCCGAGACTGGGTTTAGGACACGATAAGCATGCATTACAGAGCACCGACGTGAAGGAACGTGGTCACACGCTAAGTGCGCCGCTGGATGGCATTCGTATACAATTGCATGCCTACACGATTAGGGTTGCGACGTCAAAAGGGGGACACGACGCGACGCGACGCGTGACCGTTTACTGTGTCGACAGATGATGCCCAATTAGGAACAACAGCCATAACCGGCAGTGTTGAAACACCCCCCATGCTGGGTGAATTCCACGGCCTGATGCACATAAGCAAATCCCCGACCCATTGATTAGCTACCCGTTAATACGAGAAATGTGATTTAGGTAGAGCTCCTCTCACTCCTTATATTATTCCAGCCATCGCTTACTATGAGGCCCAATTTCTCCTCCGTCTCTTCCCCCGGGTCATCAGCGGCCAAACGGTAGTTGGAGTCGGAGCAGCGCATCTGGAATCCAGCCCTTCGCTGACATTACACTGCTGGCGCAGGGCACGTGCGCGCCTCATATCTCCCTCGCAGTCATTGACGCCGTCAAACGCCTAGGCAAGACTGGCGGACAGGGTAAGGGTGGCTATAGGTGCATATGATGAGTGAGCTGCAGACGGACCTGCGAGAACCAAGACACCCAACCTTGGGTGCTCTCCATATCCCCCAACGTACGTTGCTTTACGGCGTCCGTCTTTTATTACAACTCACCTGCACACGGACCTACTGTTCCTCCCATTTTTCTCCAGATTTGGGAGGCACCATCATAGACGGTGCAGCATTCAACATGTTCACCATCCTGGCAGTCGGTGTGCTCCTGCCGCTGCCTGGCACCATCAGGCACATCTCGGGCGTGGGCGAGTTTCTCGTGGAGTTCCTCTGGTCGCTCTGGGCCTATGTGTGGCTCTTCGTTGTGCTGCAGGTGAGGCCACCAGGATGTGCCTCAGGGATGGCTATGGGCAATGCCACAGCCACCATGTGAGTATGTGCATGGGGGGTTACAAGAGGGGATGATGCATGTGAGTGGAGGAACCGGAGCAACACAATATAGGGAGGGGGGAGGAGGGTGGGGGGGGGGGGTTTGGGTGACTGAAATGGGAAGGCCCGGCAGAAGGAGGGGAAAGTGAGAAGGATGGAAACGGGAAAGAGTGCAATTTGTGGGGGAGGGTGACAGGAGGGGGGATTCGGAATAGAGGGGGTTAAAGATCTGGGGAATGGGAGAGAGGATCAGGGGCAACAGGGGTGCCAGCGGAGCGACTAGAGGGGGGGGTCGGGGCACCAGGAAGAATATGAGGGCGAATGGGAGGGGGATTAGGGGCAGTCGGGAGAAGAGAGGCGGGCATATGGAGGGGTAATTTGGTGTCCGGATGGGTGGGTAGCAGGGATAGCGGGAAAGAGTCAGCAGCAGCAGTGCCTACAGCAACTAGAAGCTTGCATCATCAGCAGAAGCAGCTGGGGGACCCTTGGGGGCGAGCTCATCATCTGAAGACGAAGCAGTAGAAGCAGCAGAAGGCAAAGCATCAGAGCAGATAGTGAAGGAGTTTTGTGTGTGCCTTGTCTCCTCTGCTCACCTGGCTGGTATGCGGTGGATGGGGAGGAGATAGGGGTGGAGAGAAGGGAGGGGGGAGAGTTGGAGAGAAGGGGGGGAGAGAGAAGGGAGGGGAAGAGATTTGGAGGAGGCATGTGAGCTGAGTGCTGCAATACACCCCTGCAAAATAAGGTGTGGTGTAAAGATTCACAGATTTTTTGCTTTTCTTCACAACCTTGTTTCCTGCAAAATTATCCCTGCTTGTTTGCATCCGCCTCAAAAGTTGGGGGAAGGAGAAGTAATAGAATGTAAATTTTGGTCGGGCTCTATCCTTCTGATCAGGTTGCTGGTGCCTGATTTGTGACATTTATCTCTGCTCAATCTGCCCGTGAATCTTCACAGATGTGCAGCAAACAATGGGTGGAGAATCAGCTCACATCCACAGTGTGCCGCGATGTTATTGCACAACCCTACTGTTCTGTGTGCCGGCAATGCTATGCCAAATGGAGCCGGAGAGATCAGGTGAGACCGTCAGACAATGTGACCTTGCATTATCTTATTATTCTGTGTTATCGCATGATTCTGCTGTTCTACGTGCCAATGATGCTGAGGCAAACAGAACCAGGGAGAGGAGGTGGGTCCATGTGACCTAATGCTGTTGAGTTGACTCAAAATCAATCGGTGGAGCCTCGGTCCATATCTACAACAGTCAGCGGCAGTTACCGCGTGGTCCTGCTGTCCTGTGTGCTGATGATGTTGTGCCAAACAGAAACAGCGAGAGCAGGCAATTTTGTGTGACCCCTCAGTTACAAAACGACCCTGAGTTTTTGTCACCCTTCTGTTCCATGCACTGTTTATGCTGCTTCAAAGCAAACAAGAGAGATCAGGGGAGTCTGTGTGACCTCGTGTTCTGCTCCTGCATCACTTAGTGGCCCTGCTGTTCCGTGTGTTGCTAATGCCTGAGTTACGCATGACTTTGCAGGTACATACTTGTGTCTTGACAGTGCCTGTATTTCTCTGCAGGCCTCCTTCCCATTCCAGGTGCGTCCACTTGCTCCTTCTAGAAATATCCCCCGTGTGCACCAAACCATGCATTCCAGTGGCATTCCAAGGTGTGTGCTTGCAACCTCTCCTGCCATGCCTATCATCTGTACTCATCACCCTCTTGCCCCCACACACAGGAGCCTTAGGGTTAAAACTCTCACTAGCTTCATTCCCAACAACATCTCATCATCTCGTCTGATGGGATCATGATGGGGTCTCATGGGATCATGGGGTACGATGGGTTCATGGATTTTCATGGCCCGAAAAGCATTCAGTCTAAAGCCAGGGTACCAAAATGCAATGCGGTGGTGTCATGCAATGCGTTTCAGATGGCATCATCGGCATGGGGATGTCTATAATGATGTTGCAGAGCAACAACTCGCTGAAGTTAGGGAGTGAGTCCCGAACATGCTTTGCTGACGCACCGGCGCTGCCAGTCGGGGGAGCATGGATGGATGCCATGCTGACGTCAGCTCCAAATGGGTCAGTGTCAACGGCACTACCAATGGCTACTATGGCAACATTGGGACGTTCTAGATGAACCTGATCGCTCGAGCGATGCCTTGAGGAATGGTCAATGCGTGGCAGAGCAGCAGCAGCAAGGGCAACTGCTACACTACTCCAGGCTAACGCCAGCACGTTGATGGATGGTTCTCCCCTGTCTGGACAAGCGCCTGCATCATTGGCAGTAGTGGCAGCAGGGGAAGCAGGGGTGGATGGTACCTGACGTCAGCAAGTTCATGAAAGAGCTGTGGTCGGCCCACGAGGGCTCAATACCTCCAAGGGCGCCAGAAGCAGCTGTGTCAATGGCACTGGCTTTGTCAACAGCATGCAAGCTCCATGGCACCCTGGCAGAGTGAGAAACCCTGCTAGGACTGTCGCAGCCTTTGAAGTGACGGATTACTTGGCAGCGGCCGTAGTGGCTCTTGAGTCGGATGTGGGCTCTCACGCAAGCCAGCAGCACCATTTGCCAGACACATCGGAAGTTATGACGCTCTGACTGGCTCGGTCCCTCTGGCCCGCATTGCTTGCCCAACCCGCTGCCAGACCAACGGCCAGCATGGCGGATTGCTACATGAGGGTAATGTTGGAATTTCAGCACACACGTTCAAGCCTAGAGCTGGTGGCTTTTCCTTGCGCGAGTTGGTTGCTCTTTTGAAGGCTAAGAACGCATCTACCGTTTGCCAGCAGGAGCTAAGCTCGGTGGGTGGACAGCTTGGGCTCATGCAGAAGGCAGAATCTAGTCCGATTCTGGCCACATGTGTTCCAGGCTGTTCCACTCCCGTCCGTTCACCTGCTGCTGTTGCCGGCACAACGCAAGAAACCGCACAAGTAGCAACAGAAGGAGCAGTGCATGAAGACACAGTGCTAGCATGAAACGCAGCACACCCAGCCCCGGCACCACCCAGTGGCACGCCGCACGGGGTTGGGCGGCCACCTATTCACCAGCAGGGCGCCAAGGAGAAGATGAGACGACAAAGAGTCAGGCGTGTTGGTCATATGCTAGTGCCCAAACTATTACTTGGAAATTATTCCTCACACCGGTTGTTGTCGCCGCTGCTGGATATTGTGTCGATTGAATACACCTCGCTTTTCTTAATGTGCATACTGCTGTATCTCCTGTCCTGGGTCTCATCAAGTGACGGAATTCTGAGGCTGGAAAGGGCCATTCCTATGTCATGGATGCGTCAAAAGTACCCTGCCAATGCGGTTACACAACCTGACATGGCCTTGCTGTTACAAGCTGCGGTTGCTTGTATAGAGGAGCTGCAGGTGAGGGTTGCGAGAATTATATCATTATTGTATTGTCCTTGCGAACAGCTTCTTATCTTACGTCATGTGTTCGCTGGTGTATGACACTGCAGTGTGTGCAGGACCAAAGCCAACTGGCACAAGCTTTTATCCTGCACCCGCCAGCGTGTTTCAGTCAGCTTTGTCTTGCATTGGTTTGTTTTGTATCATATTGTGCTATTTTTTCGCTCTACCACAAGTACATCAATCAATCACACCCTACATTCTTTTATGCCCCGAACCATGAGACTAGAAACACACAGCAAAGTGGATGCGGCTATGAGCACAATACAGTTGTCTGGTACTTCGTCAATGGGTTGGTGTAGCTTTCACAAGCATTGGCCACATGGTAATGTGTTAATTTATACGTACCCGGTACACCTGTTTAAGCTCCCTGTAGTAAATGGTTGCTGTAATTTCCTCGTCCATCATTTTTGAGAGGATTTTTCATGCTGACCGCCATTAATATTTGAAGCTTCCATTTCCTTCATTAAAGGACAACAACATTGTTGTTGTGCCCTTATCTAAGTATCTTCTGATTGCTGAAGCTTATTGTGATTGTCATACTGTTTTTACAGAAATACTGTTTCTAGCGAGGAAGTGTGAGATCGTATGCCGCAATGAACCCTACCCAGCCCTTTTCGTTGTTTTCCGAAAATCTCTAGAACGCAAAGCAACGCACCTAACCTCACCTTGTGACGAATGATGCTGGAACTTCTCTCGTTTCCGCCTGGGCACCTCAGGTGCCATGTCAGCATACGCTCAAACCTACCAATCGCAGTGAGAGGTGAAACACTCGGGGCTGGATCCGTGGCAGTGCTCTGCTTCTGTGCCGCCCAAAGTGACGAACATAACCATAGGATGATGTACGACGACATGTAACTGTCGCCGATATTTCCGTAGTTCTCTCACAAGGTCTTCGCCAGCGTTTCGCGAATCCCGCTCGCACACGTGCTCATGCAGGGTTGATCCTCACCGCCTTTGCCTTTGCCTCTGCCTCAACGAACCAACGGTAATTTCTGCTCCACCGCCTTCGCTCTATTTATGACATCACATGACAGCATGATGCTCGTTTACTCCCTAGCTGCTTTCTTATTCTGGATGCCGATGTATCTGCCTCTTATTCTTCTTCCGTTCCTTCCTCGTCAGCAACCTGACGGATCGTGCCAGCCTCCTGCATCATTTTAGACAGCCGCGCAGCCCATAGTGCTTTGTGTCGTTCGTGACTAGCTAGCTGTGCGGCCAGTGCAGTCATTTGTCTCTAGGTATCGCTGACTTACCCCAGTGGGAACGAGCTTCTTGATCCCCACGTCGCTGCTCGGAGCCTACTAACTGAGCTCAGTTTCGTCGGGACGTGTTCTAAGTTCCAAGCACATCTCGGTTCGAAATGCCTTTTCTTGATCTGACCACAGTACTGACCGAGTCGGACTAGACCTCAGTTCAACAGCATGTGGAACATAGATCTCATCAAGCATAGGCTGGTTCTACCCAAGTCGAGATTAGAAGAACACACCACCGACTGTGCACCATAATAGACTCTATTTCAAGAAAGAACTAACGACAGACGACTGAGCAATCGGAGAGACGTTGATCAGGCATCCCTTACCGGCCGGAGAGACCTTGACGAAACTTTCTTCAAGAAAGTACTGTTCACAAGCCTTGTGCATTATCCTGACAGGCCTGATGGACCGCGTCTCACTCAACGCCTCGGCCTAGACCGTGCACGGCTGGCGCTGGCGGCCACGCGGGCCGTCTAGAACTGACGTCCCTCTTCTCTTCTCATTGAAGTAGGAGTGTGGGAGGGCTCCCCTCTCCTTCCCTTGTCAGGCTTTCATTGGTTCAATCCATGGCGCTACTAGATTCCACCGCATGCTGGGAAAGATATCCCATAGGTCCGAATGCCCGTTCCTCGAGAGGGGATCTCAGCCGCACGCGTGGCGCACATGCCAATAATGGCTTTCAGGAGGCCGTTCGATCAAGCAGGGGAGCCCATGTTTGTCAAAAGTGCACCCTTCGTTGGACTCGCCGGTCCAGAATGCACGTCGCAGGGCGGCGAGCGCTGCCATCCTTCTCAGCATCGTCATGATTCTGACAATGATCGTCATCATGATGCCGCGCATCCTGGGGTCCAGCAGGCCCGTTCGATAAGCACCCTGCACGCCTCCGAGCTGCACGCCTGCAGCAGCCAATTCAGCAGCCATTTCGGGAGCACTCGCTCTCCCTCGCTCTCCGGAAGAAGAGTTCCTGATGAAATCGTATTTTGACGCGGTTGTCCGCGGCTGCTTTGACGACGGTGCGGCAAAATATCAGGCTTCGAGGAGAGAGAGAAGACCCTGTTCTTTGTCACCCCGGCTATTGTTTCTGCTCACCTCACTTGCGTTGAGCGCTCACTTACATTCCGACATTTCAGAACCTTCTCTCTTCACCGTTTACTGCCATGAACAATCAGACGGCCCCATTACCTTTCTTCGACGCCCAGTGTTCGCCTGAGCGCTCTGTAACCTGTGCCGGGTTTCCTTTAAAAGGACGCTCCAGCAGATCCTAGGGGGCCTTCCAGAGTCCCAGGTGAACGCTGGCTCGGACGACGCCAGGGACATCACTGCATGGATCATGGGTCAGATGGGAGCATGGGGAAAGATGGCTTCAAGCCATCAGAGTTGGGAACTATCATGCAGAGTGACGAGCCTGGGATCACCATGCGATGCAATGAGGCGTTGCAGTCAAGAAATGACGCATCTGTACCAGCCGTTGCGAATTCGCTGCCCCTGGAAGCTTGGAAGGAAGTCACGATGACGTCTGCTCGCTGCGGCGCAGTACCAGTGGCAGTGGGGCCATCTGGGAGTGACGTCAGCGTGATGCTGGATGCTTTTGAGGCCTTCAAAGGCAATGGCCGCAGGTGGTGGATGAATCCTCGTTGAGTGTCCAAGGCGTGGCCGCAATTGCAGCAGGAGCAATGGTGTCGGTACCTGAAGTCAGCACCATGATGGGAAATTATCCCCCCCTGGTTGGAGAAGGCGTGGCAGCAATGTCAGCAGGCGCGACTGCCTTGGCACCTGACCTCAGGACGTTGCTGGATGAGATGTGGGTGGCTAACCAGGGCTCAGCACCAGAAGCGGCAGTGGCGGTGTTGGCATCCTTTGGGTCTGATGGCGGTTCTGCTGCTGGTTCAGCTTATGAGGTGATTCATGCAGTAGAGGCATCTGTGCTGGCACTTGAGGGCGATAGCGGCGGCCCTAGTGCCAACCAGCAGAACCAAATGTCTGCTGTCGTGGCCGTTTTGGACACAACACCAGAGATGACACCAGGAGCGCCAGAAGGAGCACAAAGGGCAGCACAAGCATGTGTGACACAAGTGACACAGGCTGCAGCGCAATTGGAAGCACAAGCAGCACCACACGCAGCAGCACATCCAGCATACGCAACAAGCACAACCCCGATGGCCCCATCCACTGGCACGAGGCTTGTGGTTGGACGGCTACCTATTCTCCGGCGGAGCACCACGGAGAAGAAGAGACGACACAGGGTCAGGTACGGTACTACCTTAACAGTAGTCAATGCTGCTTCTTGTGCTCTTCTTTCCCATGCTGGTGAGCGATTTAAAGGGAATTCAGCCTATCCTTTCTACTGTTGCTGCTGGTTTCATGCAGTGAGGGGTTCAGGCGGTTGGAAAAGACCATACCTCCATCGTGGATGCGTCAGAGGTACCCGACAAGCCTGGTTGCACGGCCTGACATGGCTTCGCTGTTGCAAGCTGCGGTTGCATTCATAGAGGAGCTGGAGGTGAGGTTACATGCGACATGTTATCTAATAGCCCGTTCCTTTAATATGGTGTGTTGAGACCTAAAGTGTTTCTCTTATGTGCTGTGCAGAACCACAAGGCTCAATTGTCACAAGCCTACGTCCAACAGGCAGCAACATGTTACTATTAATCCCAGCGTCATATTCAGAATAATCCACCCGTTGGGCACAACTCGTTGCAACATGCTAGTAACATGGAACACAATGGTTCATTTTGTCCTAACTTGTTTTGTACCATAACTTTTAAAGTTACACTCGGAGAACGAAAGAACAATTATCGGATATCACAGTATCGCTGAATGCAGCCGAGGGGCGTTTACCTGCACCTACCTCGCTGCCCTCTTTTTTAGGCACCTCTAAAATCTGCACTGCGCTTCCGCTGTTCAGCTAATCATTCGACGCGAGTTGCTGAGCTGAGAACCACGCTTATACTAATACCCAAAGCTCGTTATTATTTCCGTTCACGCTCGCACGAGTGCGGGCTGATTCGCCGGACGTTTCGCCAGCATTTTACCAAACTTTCGCCGACATTCGCGCTCCGCGCCGTACCTGACGTCGTCTCCTCGCTCCGCGTTCTTCGCTGCATCCATCGCATTGAAGCATCACGTGATTTTCGGTCCGCCCAAGAAACGAAAAAAACTATTGTAACGCACCACCCCGCATTTTGAAAACTAGGAACTTCATTTATCCCGCCACTATCCCTTATTTGAAGCACCATTCCTATTTCACCGCACAAGCCGTCGGCTTTTTTAATAATTCTCAAAAAACCCATTCCTATTCACCGCACCAGCCGTCGGCATGCCTAGCGCGCTCTCCTCGCATCACCCGCGAGGCGCCTTTTCCTCGTCGCCCTCGTCCCTACCCTCCGCATTTTGCGGAAACAATGGCCGCGTCGCGGCTCAGGCGCTCTGCATGCTCTTAATCCTCACGCTCTGCCTCGTCTACACCACCACGAACGCCACGAGCCGTGGAGGGGAAGAGGCGGGGTTGATCGAGCAGCGGGGGGGGGAAGAGGCGGCGGAAGGCGGAACGGGGGGAGGCGGGATGGGGGAGGGGCGGGAGGCGGAGATGCGGCGGGAGAAGGAGGAGGCGAATTTGGTGCGGCTGAATAAGCTTGCGGGCGGAATGCCGGGGAGCGACGTGCGCGGATGGATCCTCTCCCCCATGCACGCGGCTGCGGAACACAAGCTGGGGGGTGAGTGAGGGGAACGGGGGGGAACAGGGGGGCGGGCAGGGGAATGCCAGGAGTGACGTGCGCGGATGGATCCTCTCCCCCATGCACGCGGCTGCGGAACACAAGCTGGGGGGTAAGTGAAAAGTTTGGGGAGGGAGGGGGCAGGGGGTAGAGGTGGGGTGAAGAGAACAGGGGGAAGGGGGAAGGGGGGAGGGGGGGGGAGAGGGGGGGGGAGTGGGGGGATGCGGGAGGGTGATGTGCCCGGACGGATGCATCCTCTCCCCCATGCACTCTGCTGGAACATGGGCTGGGGGTGAGTGCGGTATGGGGGGGAGAGAGGGGTGGTGTAGGGGTATAGCCCATAGTGTGGTTGCTGACCCATTCTCGCATCGCATGCCACATACCGTCCTGCCTGCATGCATGCAAGCTCATCAACTTCCACTTACGTGCATTTTGAATTTCTACCCGCCCTTCAATGCTTTCCCAACATGCCACCCCATGCCATCACATGCCACCCCATGCCATCACATGCCACCCCATGCCATCACATGCCACCCCATGCCATCACATGCCATCCCATGCCATCACATGCCATCCCATGCCATCACATGCCATCCCATGCCATCACATGCCATCCCATGCCATCACATCACATGCCATCACATGCCACCCCATGCCATCACATGCCATCACATGCCATCAGGTGCAAAGTCATGTGTTGACGTGCATGTGGGAACAATAGGCCCGGGGAAGGTGCGAGGAAACCACCGCCACCACACCAAGAGCGAGTCATTCCTTATCTGGGGGGCAGACGCTCGAATCCGGGTGAGCATGTTTTGCTGAATGCACATCCATTTTAGAGGCGCCTCAAAAATAGACTCCTCACACATCCGTTCACATCGAGTGTGTATGTATGGCTGGATGCACTCATCACATGGCCTACGTCTAAGGTGACATCTGACTGAGTCAACTCAGAATACACCGCCACCACACCAAGAGCGAGTCCTTCCGTATCTGGGAGGCAGATGCTGGTATCCCGGGTGAGTATGTATGGTTGGCTTGTTAAATACCCTATCACATGTAGAAATGTTTTTTACTGTCTTGCCATACAGCACTTTCCAATGGGACTGTCGAATACTTTTCAAAAACACCTTATCGATGACCGTCTCCTCTTCCTCGGTATGGATAGGAGAAGGTAGAGGAACAACTTTTCTCTCCTCCTCGTCTGCAGCATCCCTCCCCCCAAACCCCCCCACCCCCCACCCACCCATCCAACCCCCTCCCTTGCCCCCCCCACCCCCCCCACCATATTGAAAACCCGTCGCTGCCGCCAGGCTATGCCGAGGTGATGCTGGATGCTGCTCCACAGTTCTGCATTGCTGGGAAACTAAATTTCCTACTCAACTGCCTTGGTCCCTTTCCCCATTGATCATCCTCCCTCACCCCCGCCAAACCCCCCCCTCCCCCCCCCCCCCAACACATCCTGTTCCCCCCCAGGTTGCGAACCTGTCGCTGCCATCAGGCTATGCCGAGGTGATGCTGAATGCTGCTCCACCCTCCTGCCACGCTTGAAAATCAGTTTTTTTTTTCCTCTCCCCCTCCGTCCGTCCCTTGGGCCATCACCTATTTTTCTCCCCCCGACACGTCCTCCTGGTTTCCCCGACACGTCCTCCTGGTTTCCCCGCCAGATCGAGAACCCGTCGCTGCCGGCGGGCTATGCTGAGGTCATGCTGGATGCTGCTGACGTGGCTGTCTTCACTGGGCCGGCAGGCAGGGCGCACGCGTTGGCTAATGTGGACAAGCAAGGCCGTACGCTCATTCTGTCAGCATGTGCTGATACGGAGTGGGACCCTGCCCATCCGGACACGGACTACCATATCTGGAAGGACCTTTGACACCGTGCGTGGCTCAGGTTACCTCTGCATGTTGTGCAGTGACAGTGACCTTGTATTCATGTGATACGGGCTGGGGCCCTGCCCATCCCATCCCGACACAGACTACCATATCTGGAAGGACCTTAAGTATAGTTGGAAAGTCGCAACCCGCGATCCTAGCCTGTGCTTCTAGCATTGAAGTCTTATCCTGTGTAATTTGTAGTGATTGCGATGGTTGGGGCGGGTAGGTTGGCGGTTTCTGCAACAGCATGATACAGTGCCCTCCCTGTACAGGGCTGCATCTAACACGTTGTAGGTCAGGCCAGGTATTGCAAGAGGTTTTATACACCAACCAGGATAAAAGAGGAGGTCCAAGGTTCAACCACCAAGGAGGTATGGATGGCGCCAATCAATGGGTTGTGGTCCATACTCCATACATATGGTAGTTGCCACCTGGGGCACTTGAGAGTATAACCTCATCGCTGTAACCCTGTGTGGAGCTTGCCCCTTCACCAGGTCCAAACGTGGCCCATTGTGCTGCATCTGCTGCTGCTGCTGCTGCTGGGGTGTAGGTGGCTTTTGAGTCGACGAAGGAATGCCCCTACAGCATGTCAGAACGTGGCCCATCCTGCTGCTGCTGGGGCATTCGAGCTTGAAGCAGGTGCTTTTGACGAAGCAGGTTGCGTTGTTGATGGGAGGGATGACTGCAAGCAGCATAGAGATGGGGTTGATGGGTAGAACACCACAACACAGCCAAAAAAAGGGAATGGTACAGGTGAACACTTGATAGGCACACCCACTCGGATCCAGATGGGTAATTTGGGCAAAAAGCAGGAAATTTTACCTTCAAAAGAAGAAAGAAAAGAAAATCACACGCGCGCACGCACACACATGCACATGCACATGCACACGCGCACACGCATGCGCACACGCATGCACACATGCACACATTCACACACGCACACATACACACATGCACACACACGCGCACACGCATGCATACAGGCACACATGCACACACACGCACACATGCACACACGCACACGCACGCGCACATGCATGCATACAGGCACACATGCACACACACACACATGCACACACGCACACATGCACACAGGCACACATGCACACGCACGAGCACACACACACACACACACACACACACACACACACACACACGCATGCACACGCACGCGCGCGCGCACACACACACACACGCACAAACACGCACACACACGCACAAACACGCGCACGCGCGCACACGCACACACACGCGCACGTGCGCGCGCGCGCGCACACACACACACACACACACACACACACGCACGCACGCACGCATGCACGCACGCGCACGCGCGCACACACACACACGCATGCACACACACCATTGCAGGCGTATATACACTGGACTTGCCCTAATTTGCACACGAATTCAATGACCACAGCTAAGCACCTGAATCTGAGAGAAGTCGGCAAATGCTCCCACTTGACCCCCTCCTGCTGGAGCTGAAACCGGAACTGCAGAAACCCCTCCTCCTGCTCCTCCTGTTGCTGCTGCGGCTGTTGCTGCTCCTCCTGTTGCTGCTGCTGAACGCCCACCGGACGCTGAAGATCGAGAAGAGGAGGAGGAGGAGGTACCAGGAGGCGCCAGGCGAGCGGTGCTGCCACTGCTGCCAGGAGGCGCCAGGCGGGCTATGCCACTGCTGCCGGGAGGGGGGGCGAGAATGCCTACACGGACGGAGGAGGAGGAGGAGGGTTTGGAGGAGGTGGACGTGGAGGAGGAAGAGGATGGCTTCTTCATGCTGATGCGGATCGTTTCGCCTTCCTGCACACCGGAGTCAAGAAAAACGCGCAAGTTTACGAGTGGGAAGAGAGCGGAACATTTACAGATGTCCCGAGAACGTGGTGCGGGAGGTTGGGGGAGGGGTAGGTGGGGAGGGGGATGTGGGGGGGGGGGGGGGGGGGGAAGGCTGCTTCATGATTATGCTGCATGCCAGGGACATAAGGAACATCAGGGTCATGAAAGGTCTTAGAGTTTCTTATATTGATTTTAACAACTTTGAAAACGAGCACGCAGAAGGAAATGGGCCGCGTTCGCTCCTGCAAGGAAGGCCACGCACTTGTGAGTCGACCGGCACTCAGTTGTGAGTCTTTTACAATCGCTCCGTTCAGGGTGGAGCAATCGCTCCTGCGAGGAAGGCCACGCAGCGTGAAACGCCATGAAGGCATTTCGCGATACAGGGGTTTTGAAAGACAAATTACCTTCAATTTCAGGTCCATTTTCATTTGCGAGTCCTCTCCACCCGAATCTCCTTCTCCTTCTCCTGACGTCACCTCGTCGGCTCGTTGCCTCCCATTCAGCACGTGCTTCTCGTGATCCATCAGAGCGACGTTAAAGACTTACCTTCAATTTCAAGTCCAGTTTCGGTTGCGAGTCCTCTCCAGCGGTCTCAGCTCCCCCTGACGCCACCTCGTCGGCTCGTTGCCTCTCGTTAAGCACGTGCTTCTCATGATCGGTAAGAGCGACGTTGAAGTCAAAAGCCGCGTTTCTCTCCGCGAATCCGAGGCCGATGAAGGCGTGTCGACCGCGACCGTCGTCGATTTTAAGTACGAAGTATCGCGAGCTGTCCGTGGCGGCTTCGACGGATGCGTCGCGTTGACCAGGAGTCACGTGGCACGCGGCGAAAAGTTCGCCGGTATTACTGTCCTCCAGGCGAATCTCGCACTTGTCGCCGACGGAGACTACGCGGAGGCGTCCCCCCCAAATCTTGTCGCCAACGAGCCACTCTGCGCATTTGTAACCACCTGACGACTGTCGCGGAGGAATTTTGTACACCGAGACTTCGCGAACGACCAGGAGCGTGTGCTCCAGAGGACCATCGGGTCCATCGTCAAGCGACATGGTCGAAGCTGAGAGATGCTGGCGAATTCGGGCTAAGATAAGACGAGCGAACCGGACGCGATGCTGACCACGAAAAAGGTGGATTAAATAGCGTTGCTGCCTTGTATGGTCGACTTGTGCATTCAGTACGAGAATGGCGGGGAGAGTGAGTGGGGCTTGAGTGCTATTAATCACACCAGGGTCTGTCAAGAGAATCTGTACTGGAGTGCCTGCTGTGTGATGCGGGGATCCTGATGCAGAATGTCGCTTTCTAAACAATCGCGTCAATATCCGTCACGATCAGTATTTCGCACGATCGCGAATCCATAAATTTGACTGGATTCCACATCCCCCACCCCATGGATGAACTCTCCATGCTGCTTGGGGGGAGGGAAGACGAGACAGGAGAAGAGAACCCGAGGGCGTATCCCCACCATCGCTTCATACCAAGAATCGATTTCAACATTCACGAAGCCTTTCGCGACATTTCGTGTCAAGGTGACAGGATGGCACGCTTACAGGGGCTCCATTGCCACAATTGCGACACGATAATGACATAACCTTGAAACGATATTCGTACTGTTTCACTACTATTGTTTGTTTGGTATCTGTGTGTGCTGGACTGTTCGACATAATGGTGGTCGTACATTTTCTGCAAGTCCTCCCTTACCCAAGATACCAAGGACTGCTTATTTTCTCTTCATAGTTGAAATAGTAGAAAGCAATACAGCACTGATGTTTTGTGCCATGCATAAGTGCTTGGCTTGTGGAAAATAGCACCACAGCCAGAGTCTAGTCAAATCAAATGCCAGGCCTTGTTTATCCACTACCACTAGCCACCTTTTCAATCCCCAGCGCCGACACAGGAGCTTCCCGTGGTTCACTTTTTAGAGGTGCTTTTTCTTCTGAGTCCGTAGTGGTGGTTGGGAGAGTAGGAGCCACGGGCAGCTTCTCCTTGCCTCCTGGTCTTGACGAAGCGTTGCCGTACCACACCATGCCCATTATGGAAAGCAGCATGCCGATTACGACCTGCACAAAGGGATGGTGGGTTGGGAAATGGGCAAATGACTTTCTGAGTCGGCTCCAAAGTCATTTCGACGAAGCGTTACCGTACCACACCATGCCCATTATGGAAAGCAGCATGCCAATCAGGACCTGTGAGAGAGGATAGCAGAGTGGATGGTAGTGGGTGGGTGAGAGTGTGTGTGTGTTTGTGGTGAGGGGGAGGAGGTTGGGGAGGAGAGAGGGGGAGAGGGGGTTGGAAGCAGTAAAGTTTTGTAAAAACCTCCTCAACTCACATGCTTTCCCTTCTCCCACCAACTCCCCCTCCCCCTCTCCACCAGGATTGTATGGGGGTGCCCTCTCCCTCTTTTCTCACACCCCCATACAATCTCAAGCTGAGCCCCCATTGTATCCCTCGAGCATATCCCTACACAAGCACACAGATTGTCTTCAACCCTTTGTGTCCTGGCATAGCATGGCATGGCTTGGCATGGCATGGCATGGCATGGCATGGCATGGCATGATATGCAACGTCTTACTGCCATGCTGAGCCCGTCCAAGCCAAAGAGAGCATATCCCAGCACAAGCATGCAGAGGATCTTCATGTGGCCCAACCCAGGTGCCTCAAACCTTCTCTCGCTCTCTGTCTCAAGCTGACGCATGGCATGCCCAATACAGTCCCTCACCGGCGCGCTGAGCCCGTCCAAGCCGAAGAGGGTGAAAACCAGCACGAGCACACAGATGGTCTTCATGGGACTCAGCCTGCATTGCGGCACCTCAGACCCCTCTCTCATAGTCTCTTACCGACACCCTGAGCCCCTCCAAGCCAAAGGGGGCGAATCCCAGCACGAGCATGCAGAGGATCTTCATATGGCCCAGCAGACCTTCACTTGCTCGCTCTCCCTCGCTTACACAGCATGGCATGGCATGGCATGGCATGGCATGGCATGGGCCACATGGCCCCACAAACACTTACCGGCGTGCTGAGCCCGTCCAAGCCGAAGAGGGCGTATCCCAGCACGAGCTCGCAGATGGTCTTCATGTGGCCCAAAGCCTGGAAGGTGCCTCAGACCTATAGGGCAAGGCATGCTTACAACAATCACTCACCGGCGCACTCAACCCGTCCAAGCCAAATAGGGCGTATACCAGCACGAGCACCCAGATGGTCTTCATATGGCCCACGCCCTGGAAGGTGCCTGGAGAGAATCGCCCTCTCTTGCACGGCCTCACATGGCCGAACGCATACAGTTACTTACCGGCGCACTGAGCCCGTCCAAGCCGAATAGGGCGTATCCCAGCACAAGCACGCAGATGGTCTTCATGTGGCCTAGGCCCTGGAAGGTGACGGCTGTGAATCGCCCAATGCAGATGAACTGACTCGCGTTGACCGCCACAGCTATCAGGCACGAGAGACCAATGCAGAGCTGGTTGGGGGAGGGAAAGGGTTTGTGGGGAGTGGGCGGGGGGGAGGGAGAGCACAAATTGACTCGCATCGCCCGGTGCAGATGAACCGATTCGCGTTGACCGCCACGGCTATCAGGTACGAGAGGCCGATGCAGAGCTGGTTGGGGGAGGGAAAGGAAGTGGGAAATGGAATGGGGAAGGGAGTGGAGAAGGGAGTGGAGTAAGGGAGTGGGAATGGGATTGGGAATGGGATTGGGAATGGGATTGGGAATGGGATTGGGAATGGGATTGGGAATGGGATTGGGAATGGGATTGGGAATGGGATTGGGAATGGGATTGGGAGGGGTATGGAGCATGAATTGACTCTACTCTCGTAGACCGCCACTGCTAGCAAGGCGTGGAGCATGTGAGTCAAACAGGGCTCGGGTTAGGGGTGTATTTTGAGTCGACTCAAAATACACCCTTGACCCAAACTGCTACCAAGGCGTGGAGCATGTGGGAGCAACAGACCTCCGGTTCGGGCCTTCAGAGGGCAGATGGGCAGATGGGCAGATGGGCAGATGGGCAGTCAATAGAGCCCAAGCTGTCAGCTCACCACGAGGAATGATGAAGTCACCGGAAGGGATGATGAGAGATAATTCTACTCACCACAGAGGGCACACTGAAGTCGTAGCTGTCAAAACGCGACCCACACGGATGCCAGTTGATGAGAATCCCCCAGCAGAACGAGCTCTTCTACTTGCACGCGCGATCTCCCATGGACAATAGACTCACCAGAGAGAGCATTCGCCACAGGGTGCTGTGATAACCCAAAGATGACAGACTGACCACAGAGGGCGCGGTGAAATCATAGCTGTCAACGCGAGCGCCAGGGAGAAGCCAGTCGATGAGGGGCCCCAGCAGAATGAGGGCTCCTGCTTGCACGGGTGTTTGCATGGGTGCTGCTATGTCGCAATATGCGATAATGCACCTCACCACAGAGGGCACGCTGAAGTCATATCTGTCAACAGTCAACACGAGCGCTGGAGCGAAGCCAGTCGATGAGGGGCCTCAGCAGAATGAGGGCTCCTGCTTGCACGGGTGCTGAGATGAATCGATAAGAGATAATGAGCTCACCACGGGGGATTGACCTATCAACTCACCACAGAGGGCACGCTGAAGTCGTAGCTGTCAAAGCGAGCGCCGGACAGCAGCCAGTCGATCAGCGGCCCCAACAGAATGAGGGTTCCTGCTTGCACTGGT
This sequence comes from Closterium sp. NIES-67, assembly GCA_027943415.1. Lineage (NCBI taxonomy): Eukaryota > Viridiplantae > Streptophyta > Zygnematophyceae > Desmidiales > Closteriaceae > Closterium > Closterium sp. NIES-67. The sequence goes on along the minus strand of BQMB01001151.1, from coordinate 180,155 downwards.
GCTGTGTGCGAGAGCAGATCAAACGAGCCCAGGCGATACTTCTTCTGCAAATATTGTACGTACTGTGGAGGGCGGAGTGGACAGGGGCATACAGGAGGAGGGGATCTGAAATGCGGAAGGGGGAGTCGATGGGAATCCATGTCAGGTCGAACGACCCCACGCGATCCTTCTTCTGCAGTTATTGCACGTACTGTGGAGGGCGGGAGGGAGGGAGGGAGGGAGGGAGGAGTGGGAAGGGGATGGTGAGAGTGAGTGAGGGATAGCCCCGCACGATGAGCTGTGTGTGAGAGCAGGTCGAACGATGTGCAACGAGCTGTGTGTGAGGCGGTACTTCATGGGAAGGTACTGCACGTACTGTGGAGGGGGGGGGGGGGGGAGGGGGTGCTGTGCTGTGGGGGTGGTGAGAGCGAGTGAGAAGGGCCCAGCGGAACGAGTTCTGTGTGTGATGCCACAGTGTAAGGTGAGGGAAGTGGAGACTGGACTACCACATACACATGGCCACAGCCGTGGGATTGCTGCCCATCTTTCCGTTCGCCACTGTCCCGTCGCCACCACCATCACACCCAAATCCAATGGCCCACTGGTGTCATCAGACAATAGTGCCGGAACATATGGCTTGGCACCTTAAACAAAACCGTCTAAAAAAAAACACTCGGATGCAGGGATGGAGTAAAAACGGCAACGGCAGCTGCGGCCATTCCCCTGGCGCTCACACTGCTGTTGGCGATACCCATGGCAACCCGTAGCAGCAACCACATACGTGGCAGATAACTCACGCATTGCTGTAGAGCTGTGGAGCGGAGCAAACTGCAACAGCAGCAGCGACCATGTCCCTGGCGCTGAGGCAGCTGTCCGCTATCGTGCGCATGGCAACCCCTATGAGCAACCCCTATGAGAAACCCATATGTGCACGTGGCAACCCCAATGAGCAACCCATATGTGGACGTGGCAACCCCTATGAGCAACCCATATGCGCATGTGGCAACCCATATGAGCAACCCATATGTGCACGTGGCAACCCCTATGAGCAACCCCTATGTGCACGTGGCAGCCCTAGGAGCAGGTGCTTTGAGGCGCCTGAAACTGTGACAGAGAACCCCTGCCCTGTCTGTGACAGGAAGCTCACATCGTTGCAGAGCAGTGGAGCAGACAGCAACAGCAGCTGCCACCATGCCCCTGGCGCTGAGGCTGCTGTCGGCTATCGTGCACGTGGAAACCCCTAGCAGCACGAGCAGCACGGGAGGGCGGGAGCCCCGGGAGCTGCCCCAGTATATATCTCTTCTACACTCACGTATTGCTGTAGGGCCGTAGAGCAAACAGCAACAGCCGCTGCCACCATGCCCCTGGCGCTGAGGCTGCTGTCGGCAATCGTGCACGTGGCAACCCCTAGCAGCACGAGCAGCACGGAGAGGCGGGAGCCCTGGGAGTATCGCATGCTGTCAAAGAAGACCTCGAGCACGCACGAAACAGGAATCATGCCCAGCTTGGCGATCTGAGAGGAGCAGACGGGGAGGAAGAGAAGCACAAGGAGGATGGAGAGGCGAGAGGCGGAGCCTGAGGAGCATCGCATGCTGTCAAAGTAGGCCTCGAGCACGCTGCTCGCAGGAAACAGGAATCGCGCCCAGCTTGGCGATCTGGAGGACAGGATGGAGCGAACGTGAGCACATGCGTGGGAAGGGGCGCATGGAAAAGGGCGGGGGAAGGGGTGCGGGGAGGGGGGAGGGGGGTTGAGACGGTCTTGAACGGATGAGGAGAACAGAGAGGCGGGGACCTTGGGATGGGAGTATCAAGTCCCATTCGATACAAGCACGCACCTGATAAAATCCGACGCTGTTCCACATGAGGCTGACGTTCATCCCCACGATGGACACGTTGGCGGTCAACGCGAACTTCACCTGCTCCATCAGCATGTAGAGCTCCCTTCATAGCCACACTCGAAAGCACACTCCATACAAGCACACTCGTGATAATCACACACCTGGTAGAATCCGACACTGTTCCACATGAGGCTGACGTTAATCCCCACGGACACGTTGGCAGTCAGCGGACAGAGCCCCTATCAGAATAACATTCGATAGAAGCACACTCGATACAAGCACCCACCTGGTAAAATCCGACGCTGTTCCACATGAGGCTGACGTTCATCCCCACGATCGACACGTTGGCGGTCAGCGCGAACTTCACCTGCTCCATCAGCATGTAGAGCTCCCTTCATAGCCACACTCGAAAGCACACTCCATACAAGCACACTCGTGATAATCACACACCTGGTAGAATCCGACACTGTTCCACATGAGGCTGACGTTAATCCCCACGGACACGTTGGCAGTCAGCGGACAGAGCCCCTATCAGAATAACATTCGATAGAAGCACACTCGATACAAGCACCCACCTGGTAAAATCCGACGCTGTTCCACATGAGGCTGACGTTCATCCCCACGATCGACACGTTGGCGGTCAGCGCGAACTTGACCTGCTCCATCAGCGGCAGCTGCGAAGGTTCCAGGTACCCGCTCAGCCGCAGCGCTGACGTCATCAGCGACGTCATGATGAAGTGGAGTCCGGTGAGCGTGGCGGCTGCATAAATGAGACATCGAGGAGAGAGGACGGCAGCAAGTGTACAGTGGCAACTCGCAACGACTTGCGGAAACTGCTTATAAAGGATATGATAGCGGGGGTTGAGGATCAGTTTCAGGGGAGAATGCGAGCGAGCGAGGGAGATGATGGTGTTAACGGAAAATGGAAAGTGAAGTACAAAAGACGAGAGACTACGACCGGGTCAGGAAAACATCCAGTTCCCAATTCGGGACAAATGCCCGTGATGAAGTCAGCAGAGCGAATCGGCATTGTGAATCGACATTGCGTTTGCAAGCAAGGGCATTGTGCTTGCAGAATAACACTTGTAATGGATGCGTGGATAAGGGATCCCACCGAAGGTGAAGTTGTAATGGGTCATCAGGTACTTGTTAACCACAATGATCCCGACGGATGTGACTACATTGAACACCCACGAAAGAACGTCCGTTACAAGCTTCTGATGCCGCGACACTGACGGCGTCTCCATGCCGATAAACTAAATGCTGATCAGGCAAAAATCGGACGAGAGCGATCGAAGCAATGCCGGACGAAGGGAGAAAGGCTGATGAAATTCTCTGTCCTGAATGTCTATAATTTGCCCATTCACCCAGCACAAATAGTTATCCTCGTCGGTGGATCGCGAGAAGCAGTCACGAAGGAGAGAGATTTAAGAATGCCGGACAAGCACGTGTCTCAAGGACGTGCAGCTAAGCTACCCTGCCTGGTCCTAACAAAGAATAGAACAGCCGCCTAACGCCGTCTCCGTCCCCCTTGGTTCTAAGAACCTCGGTCAGTCCCAAGTCTCTTTGCCCTATCGGCTCGTCCCTCCTCGAAGCCTTGGTTCTGAATCCTGATTGCTTCTACCCAATCCCAGGGCAGAATGTGCGAGAACCTTGGAGTTGGATCTGCGTGGAAAGCCTGTGGAGCCAAGTTAGGGCGCGCTCAAAACGTTCAGGCTCAAGCCCTTTTGTAACAAAGCAAACACATTCTGCCTTCAAATTCAGATGGTTTCGGATGGTTTTCGAAAAGAAATGAAGTTCTGCCGCCACCTGGTTTTCGGCCCCATACAATCGCGTTCCTACGTTTGACCGACAAACGAAGTTGCCCAAGAGTGTAGCTTTCATATGCAGTAAGCCTAGTGACCCTAATATGAACAAACTCGAGGACACCTTTCCACATATATAACAAAATTCGACTTCACGTCGGAAGGATTGTGTAGAATGTCATGCTACTGTTATTGGCATATGGTTTGTGAGAAAATTAGGATGACATCAACAACACATTCCCAATACTGAAGTAATGGTACCACAATGAGATTATAACATCAAAGATATATAAATATATGAGATATAAAATATCACATGTGAGATATACTAAACCATTATGCATATTATTTATTATGGTTTCTAACGAAAATATTTTATTTTCAAATTATGTTAAACCGTACAAATGTTTATCACACGAGGGAGCCGAAGTTGCACGATTGCAAGGTATTTTGTCATATAAATTGCAACTTATGTTGGAAATATCTCAAGGACTTGAGCGTTTCTGAAGTGTAACACTACACTCGAGGAAAGTCACAACGGGTACGCGAGTCAACGGAGGTTACACGAGGGGGCGGACAAAGAACACGAAAGGACACGAAGGGTCGCAACCGGAGGTTGCGACTGACCGTTACAACTGCAAGGATGGTAACAGAACCGTCAATCGAGTCGCTGTGCGACTCGATAAACCGTTCTCTTAACTGTATTCTACAACTGCTTTACTTTCCTACTTTCTATATATTGCTGTATGCTTGTTTCTTTTAATCAATCACTTGTTCTCACATACTAGTACAAGGGTTCAACTGTTCAACTTCCACTGCACTACTCAAGGTCTCCCTTTTACAACTCGGAACTTAGTCTCTGCAAAGATCCTAAGGGCATTTTCTCAGCCCAACATGGTATGAGAGCTGGTCAGAGACCAAACTCCAAGCAACTACGTTCTATCTACAATCAGCATACCAACGACTTCATTGATTACAAGTCATGGACAGCAAGGGCAAGAAAACCTCCACGGGCTCACACAGTGCCCAAGACACTCAACCCGTCAACTCTGGACTGCACACTTCAGGACTGCAAACCGAGACCGGTGCTGCTCAAGAAACAACAGGAAGAGCACCAGAAATGGTGACCTCATCACCCTCTTCAAGCGTGGACCCGAACCTTATGGAAAGGTTCTTCAGCTTCATGTCACACTTCGACCAGCAGCAGCAGACAAGGACACCTGCGCATTCAACACAGAGCAACGGAGGAAACATGGGATTAGCGCCGATGAGCCTCGACAACTCATCGTTCGGGCGACACAATCAAGCGCCTACCTTTGCGCCTTATCACTCTTCACCGGGGACGTTCGAGTTCATGCCGCCCCGTGCCCAACCAAGAGCAGCTGCATCACAACAAACACCAAACGAGATTTTAAGTCTCCAGGCGTAGTTTTCACACGTGATTAAACTGCAGACATCCTCACCGTTCAACGGACACGACTTCTTTACCTGGAGCTTTGAGTTCGAGCTGCTCATGGAGGCTGCGCATCTCTTGGGATACTTCAACGGGTCCCTGCCATTCCCAAGCAACGGCACTGCAAAAGAGCAAGATTTTTTCACGTATCAATCGCTGCTGGCGTACACATTTCTCCTGCGGAACCTGTCACCACAAGAACATCAAAGCATCAGAACGTATCGGAGCTATGGAAACTCCGCGGAACTCGCATGGCATCACCTCAAGTGTCTCTATCAAGCAAACGACAGCGTGACACAAAGCAGACTCATGCAGCAGCTGACAACAATACAGATGAAGACCGGGGAAAAGGCGATGCAGTATATGAGTCGATGCCAGACACTCCGCGACCGCCTGCGTCGGTGCGGAGGAACAATCACTGAAGAAAGCTTCGTGACACTTGTCCTTGCTGGGCTCGGGCCAGAATGGAGAACCACCCGCTCGCTTCTTCGCGCCCACGGACGAATCTCAGAGATGCACCTCTGCGCCGAGCTCCATGCTGAACAACAGGAGATGGACCTGTTTGAAAAAAGGCAACCAAGGAAACAGCAACCATTAGTCTTCTACACCCAACGAAGGAACGATAACAACTACAACCGACGCGGCAAACAAGATCAATGCGACAACAGAGGACTCACCATTGTGCCGCCGTTCTGCCATAGCTGCCAAACATCTGGACACTCCAAAGTCAACTGCACACGTCCCCGAGCTTATCGTCCAGCAGACCCACACGTCGCTTCCACTCAAGAAAGCCCGCCGAGGCGCTCTTCCACATCTGCACAAGGTACACCGAACATCATCAACTGCATGGTACACATCGACAATTGCGCACCTGGATCACCGCCCACTTACGCACCAGATGAAGAAGAACTGTCGCCGCCGCGTTCACAAGGACTTCAGGTCAACCCAACATACGCTGCAGTTGCCAACGCCGAACCCACCGGGCGAAACACCTGGTTCTTGGACAGCTGTTGCGGCCAACATATGTGTTCTTCCGGGTGCTTCGTGCAACGAGAATGACGTCTCAACCGAGATGTCATCATCACCGTCGCCAACAACGAGAACCTGAAAACAAACAGACAAGGAGTGGTTCAGTTACATTCCATGGAGACAAACGTTATACCGCAACTCAACAAAGTTCTCATCGTCGACAATTTGGGATACAACTTACTCAGTGTCAGCCAGTTAATGGCAAAAGGGATTCACCTGGAGTGCGACTCGGACTCCAACGAATTTCGCCTTTACCACGGGAAAGGCGGTCTCTTCATCGGTCGCGCTCTCCTGAAGTCCGGCGTCTTCGTGTTGGATTTCGTCCCCGACCGCGGTACTGCCGACAGCGATGGCATCGTGGCGTTTGCCGCCTGGACGCACCCGCAGGATCTTGACCCCGACTTCACCCCAGATGGATTCTGGTACTCCAACACCATACCTGCAGCGGAGAGAACACGAGCGTTAGCAGTCATCAGACAAGAAAGACAAGTACCAGCAAGCGTCCCTTCCCAGACATCACCTGCAGTAGCAGCAGCATGACCCAGCCGAGTACCATCACCAGCGATCCGAGGACCACCAACCGAAGCAGATCAACTTATGCCAATCACACGAGAAGTCTGCCGAAGTCCCGCCACGGTCGTCGCGTTCTTCTCCAACACCGACATGTACCAACGATCGCCCGGCCATCGCGCCCCTGACGACATCTGGCACCAACGCCTTGGGCATCCTGCAAACAGCACGGTACTACAAACCATCCAAGCCGAAGTGTTAGAACGAAACGCTCTTCTTACAACGAGCGGCCAAGAACTTCGATGACCTCGCGCACGGTGCTTCACGTGCCCTGAAGCAGATCTTCCCCACCAACCTTTTCCATCACATCACAATCCAAGTGCACCTGCATACGCACCGATGGAAAAAGTTTACAGCGACATCTTAAACATGCCTCGAGACGACACTGAAGCCGGCTTCAACTATGTCATCACGTTCATCGATGCAGCAACAAGATATGTTTGGCACTACAACCAAAAGACGCGAGATCAAGCTTTCGAAGCCTTCACGACGTGGCTCCCCATCGCTGAACGAGAATCAGGAACTAAGCTCAAGAGCTTCCAGTCAGACGGCGCACTGGAATACCAGGCACAATGATTCAGGACCTACTTGGCGGAAAGAGGAATCAAACGCCTGGTGTCTCTGCCCTACGCTCACCAGTAGCAGGGGGTCGCTGAAAGAATGAACCGGACCTTGCAGACGACGATGCGAAAGCTGCTCCTGGGGATGAGACTGCCCAACACACTGTGGCCAGACGCGATGACACATGCAGTCCACCTGCACAATTTGTTGTCCTCGTCCTCACTTCCCAACAACGCATCACTGCACCTGCTGTGGACAAGAAAATGGGGCAGCACAAAATTACTTCGGGTTTTCGGCTGCATGGTACAGTACAGACCCCACACAGCCCGAGCAGGACGCTTCACTCGACGAGCACGGTGGGGACTACACCTCGGCATCGCCAAACATTTTCAAGCATGGAAAATCCTCGACATACAAGACAAAAATACCGTGGCATCACGTGATGTGATTTTCTACGAACGACTAACGCTGAAACATTACCTAGACAACGTCGCCAACACAGACGACCCCACCGACGGCTTCGCAGGCCTTCGCTCCTTCGCCGACCGTGCTGCCGAAGCTGACGCAGCAGAAGAAGACGTACCTGGAGCTTCGGAAGCTGCCGGACCACTCCCTTACTGTTCCGTGCCTGTTCCACTCGACAACGACAATCCTCTCGATAGCAACAACCTCGACACCCTTTACCACTTCGCTGACCAAGGTTACGCTACACCTCATCCAGTCGACACGAATGTCTCAGAACGCATCGGCCCAAACTTCTTACCTGATCCAGAAGATGGTGACGAAGCAGCCTATTCCGGGAATGAAAATTCCCCTCGACACACACCCACGGGACTGCAGATACTCGGCTTATGGGTCTCCGTCCAGCACCCGCCGCCGCCGTCTCCGCTCGAGCCAACAACTCTGTCACCGGCTCTGGGGGGGGAACATAAGGCGAAATGAAAGGAGGCAATGGAAAAGGAACTGAAAGCTCTGCAAGACCGAAATACATGGGAGCTGGTACCTGCAACGAACATCAACGGGAAGAACGCACTCTCGAGAAAGTGGGTGTACCGCATCAAAACTAATGCGGACGGCTCCATTGAACGATTCAAGGCTCGATGGGTCGTACGAGGTTTCGATCAACGATACGGAACCGACTACACAGAAACATTCGCCCCAGTCTCCCGTCACACCTCCTTGCGCATCCTACTCGCCGTCGCGGCCACGAAGAAACTACCACTGCGCCAGATCGACGTCGCAAACGCCTTCCTGTACGCACCTGTGGATGCCGAAATCTTTGTCGAGCAGCCCCACGGATTCATCGACGACCCCACAAAAGTATGCCAGCTGATAAAATCCCTTTATGGGATCAAACAAGCTCCGCGGCTTTGGCAGCAGCATCTTCACGGTCGCCTCGTCAGAATCGGATTTCTACAGCTGCCGCACGACCAAGGGATGTACCGACTACAGAAGGAAAGGGACTTTATCCTACTCATCGTCTACGTCGACGACCTGCTCTACATCGGCTCCACTACCGACATCGCCACCTGGTTCGAAGGGGAGCTGAGAAATGACTTGACACTTACGGTGTCTGACACCGTGACCCTGTACCTGGGTCTGAACATCGTCGAAGACAACTCGGCGTTCTACCTAAACGCTGGAAAATACGCATTGTCGCGAAGAAATTCGGACTAACACCAACTACAGTCACGACTCCCTACCGCTACGGGAACAACAACGACACCTCCGCAAAACTCCCCGCGAAGCAAATCCAGGAGTATCAACAGAAGCTCGGCTGCCTACTATTCGCAGCAGTAACCTGCCGACCCGACCTATCTTACAGCGCGAGCCAACTGGCGACGCATCTAAAACAGCCGGAACAAGAAGATCTCGAGGAACTAAATAGAGCACTACTCTACTTCGTTTCTACGCCGACGACCGGACTTACCTACAGTAAAGCAACAACACCATCCGTACAACTACTCGGATACGTCGACGTCGATCACGCGGGAGACAGGGAAAATCGACGATCAAGGACGGGCTACATCTACCGACTAGAACCTATCGGGACTATCTCCTTGCAGTCGAGCAAACAGGAACTAATCGCACTATCTTCGGCTGAAGCAGTATATATCGCCCTCTGCACTGCGACCAAGGAAGGACTTTACCTGCGAGAGTTACTCGAGGAAGCAAAGATTGCAACCCTGCCCATCTTCTTACTCTTCTACGACAACCAATCTGCGATTAAAATCACGAACAAGGACGGCTTCGCCAACCGAACCAAGCACATCGCCCTGCGGTATTTCTTCGTCAAAGATGAAATCGCGAAGGGGAGACTTCAACTCAGTTACTGCCCCACGACAGAAATGGCTGCAGACTACCTGACAAAGAAACTGGCGAAAGCAAAGTTCAACTACTGCATGCTACTGACCGGGCAGATAAACGTCGTCGAATCTGGACACGTCAGCACTCCAGAAACGAAGGGGAGTGTTGGAAATATCTCAAGGACTTAAGCGTTTCTGAAGTGTAACACTACACTCGAGGAAAGTCACAACGGGTACGCGAGTCAACGGAGGTTACACGAGGGGACGGACAAAGAACACGTAAGGACACGAAGGGTCGCAACCGGAGGTTGCGACTGAACGTTACAACTGCAAGGATGGTAACAGAACCGTCAATCGAGTCGCTGTGCGACTCGATAAACCGTTCTCTTAACTGTATTCTACAACTGCTTTACTTTCCTACTTTCTATATATTGCTGTATGCTTGTTTCTTTTAATCAATCACTTGTTCTCACATACTAGTACAAGGGTTCAACTACTCAACTTCCGCTGCACTACTCAAGGTCTCCCTTTTACAACTCGGGGCTTAGTCTCTGCTAAGATCCTAAGGGCATTTTCTCAGCCCAACAACTTATATGTGATTTATGTTTGTACATTTTGGTTGTCAACTTATACATATGCTGTATGTAGAAGTTATAGGCTAGCATAGGTGTGTGCTTCTAGTGAGTACAACCCCAACAGGTATATGTTATAGGTTCCTTACACTAGTCACATCATTCTCTCTTTCTAACATGGTATCATGAGTAGGTTAGGTTCCTCTCGCCCGCCCACGCTTCCGCCCTAGGCCCTAGCTGCCCTCGTGACCCACCCCTAGCTGGCCCCCTGGCCGTGGCGCGCGCCCCTAGCTGGCCCCCTGGCCGTCGCGTCCGCCCCGAGCTGGCCCCCTGGCCGTCGCGTCCGCCCCTAGCCGGCCCCCTGGCCGTCGCGCCCGCCCCTAGCCGGCCCCCTGGCCGTCGCGTCCGCCCCTAGCCAGCCCCCTGGCCGTCGCGCCTGCCCCTAGCTGGCCCCCCTGGCCGTTGGGTCCGCCCCTAGCCGCCCCCCTGGCCGTCGCGCCCGCCCCTAGCTGGCCCCCTGGCCGTCGCGTCCGCCCCTAGCCGGCCCCCTGGCCGTCGCGTCCGCTCCTAGCCGGCCCCCTGGCCGTCGCGCCTGCCCCTAGCTGGCCCCTTGGCCGTCGTGTCCGCCCCTAGCCGGCCCCTTGGCCGTCGCGCCCGCTCCTAGCCGGCCCCTTGGCCGTTCGCGCTCGCTCCTAACCGGCCCCCCTGGCCGTTCGCGCCCGCTCCTAGCCAGCTCCCTGGCCGTCGTGCCCGCTCCTAGCCGCCCCACTGGCCGTCGTGCCTGCTCCTAGCCGGTCCCATGGCCATTCGCGCCCACTCCTAGCCTGCCCCTCCTAGCGCCCGCCCGGCCCCTTCTAGCGCCCGCCCGGCCTGTTCCGCCCGCCCGTCCCACACCGCCCGCCCGGCCCCACCCAGCGCCTGCCCGGCCCTGATACGCCCGCCCGGCTCCTGTAGCCCGCAACTCCCAGGGCCCGCCCGGCTCCTGCGGCTCCGTGTCTTCTGCTCGGCACGGTTCCTCGAGTCTCCGGCCTCGGGTCTTCTGATTGCCAGCGCTGGAGCGTCCTGCCGACGTCCCCCTGGAGCTGTGTTGCTGTGTCCCTGTGCCACTGTGTCCTGTGGAGCTCTGCCGCTGTGTCTCTGTGCCGCTGACCCTGCACGATGGCTGACTTCGTCCTCCGCCTAGACGCCGAGGGCCACGCGGTTGACTTCGTCGCCTGGCTGTCCGATCTCCGCCGTCAACTCACAGGTCAGCGCCAGGATGGGCACTCCTTGGTTCTCCATGCTGATGGCTTGCTCCCCCGCCCCCAAGCGCTTGCTCCCCTCCCTGCTGACCCCACATCTGCTGAGCTTGAGACTTTCTCTGCTGCTGCACTTGCTGTGCTGTCTGGGACTCTCGCGATGCAGCTGCTCAGGTCGCTATCAGTCACGCCCTCCCTGTGTCTGAGCGTTCGCGTTTTGCTACAGTTGATATAGCCAAGGCTTACTTAGCAGCTGTTGTTGCTCACTATTCCTCGCCTGCCTCTGCTACTGCAGGCTGCCTGCTCTTCCTTATGCTTTTCCCAGACCTTGCTTCCTTCCCTACTGTTGCTGACCTTGCCACTCACCTGCGCGCCCTAGATTCTCGCTACCGCACTGCTAGCACTGCTGCCCAGCTTACTGCGCTCCCTCCCCCCTTCTGCATGACCCTCTACTTTATCGCAATGCGCCTGCCTAACCGCCTTGCTAGTGCACGCGACCACATCCTTAGCCAGCACCCGGGTGATCTCACCCTGCCAGACTTTGTCACCGCCCTGACCGAGATCGAGACTCGCCAGCGCACTATCGCTCAGTCGAGCGGTGCGCCAGCAGTCTCTATCTTTCACGGCTATGCCCCCTCCCAGTGCACGTTTTCTGACGTTTCGGCTGCGGTCGCCACTGTGACCCCTCTGACCGAGACTGCAGCTGTGGTACACCCGCAGCAGCGCTCGCGCCACGCCGGTCGTGGCCGCCAGGGAGGGCGTGGTGGTGGAGCTGGTGGTAGTACTGGTGGTACAAAGGACAGTGGTTCTACTGAGGGGACTGCCTCAGCTAGTCAGGAGCAGCAGCCGTCGCCCCAGCAGCAGGAGCAGCCGCAGCAGCCGTCGCAGTCGTCGCAGCAGCTGTCCCACCCCCAGCCGTGGGCTCGTCTCCCCTCGGGTTGGCCCGACACCTCCGTAGGTGGTGACCGTGGTGGCGGCCCGCGCAGCTTGCCGTCTACCGGCAGCTCCGTTGGTGTGACCTGCCAGTACCAGCTTCAGACCGGGCCTCTCCGCGGCACTCTGTGCCGCCGCCCGCACCCGACTGCCCGCTGTTTCCGCCGCCTCGACGATATCTTTCGTCGTCGCTTTGGCCCGGCCTCGGACCTCCCCGACTGGCACAGCCTGCTTCGCCAGGGCGTGCCGATCTTTGATTTTGATATGGATCAGATAGGTGCTGCTTTGCATGCCTTGTATGCTGACGCTTCTAGTGTTGCTGGATCTTATTACCCTGTGTACTCTAGTTTAGGCATAGCATCTTTGTGTAGCTTAGCCTCCCCTGCTGCGTCAGGCGTAGGATTGCCTAGTTTGCCTAGCCTAGTCTCTGCACCGGCTTCGTTTCCGGCCTCCGCTACTGCCTCGCTGTCCTTCACTCTCGACTCCGGTGCTTCTGCCTGTTTCTTTCGTGACCGCTCCACGTTCACGCCGCTTGCTGCGCCTGCTTTTGTCACTCTCGCTGACCCCTCCGCGGGTCCTATCGTCGCTCGCAGCTCCACTTCCCTTCCCTGTCCTGCCGTTCCCTCGGGCTCTCTTACAGGCCTCCACGTTCCCTCGTTCTCCCGGAACCTGGTTGGTGTCGGCCATCTTCAGGACCTCGGCGTCACTACTACGTTCCCTGGGCACGAGCGGTTCGCTGTCTGTATTGAGGCAGTCTCAGGTTCCCCCCTTGCGACGTTCCCCCGGTACCCGTTGTCCGGTCTGTTTACCCTTGACACCACTTTCCCCCCGGTTGGTGCATCCTCCCAGGTCGCTGCAGCTTGCTCGTGTCGGTCCCTCACACACCTGTCCCTACTGTGGCACCACCGCTTAGGTCACCCTGACCTCCCGCGCCTGCGTTACATGTCTCAGCACGGTCTTGTCTTAGGCCTCCCCGAGTCGCTCCCCGCACTTCCCCCCTCGACTGCGGCACTGTGCACGCCTTGCGTCGAGGGCCGGCTCCGCCGTGCCCCTCACTCCTCCTCGCTTCGCCCTGCTACTGCTCCCCTTCAGACCCTGCACCTGGACGTTTGGGGCCCAGCCCCCGTCCCCGGACCGCGCGGTGAGCGCTACTTTCCTGTGCTCGTCGACGACTACACGCGCCACACCACGGTGTTTCCCCTGGAGCGGAAGGCCGACGTGCCCGACGTTCCTCTCCCGTGGGTTGTGGCTGCACGTCTTCACCGCGGTCTCCCAGTGTTGTGTCTCCACTCTGACCGTGGCGGCGAGTTCGCCTCTGGTCGGCTTGGACAATTCTGTCGTGCGGAGGGCATCACCCAGTCGTACACCTTGCCGGACTCGCCACAGCAGAATGGGGTTGCTGAGCGCCGCATCGGCTTGGTCATGGAGGTTGCTCGTGCCTCCATGATTCATGCCGATGCACCCCATTTTCTGTGGCCGTTCGCTGTCCGCTACACTGCTCACCAGCTTAACTTGTGGCCACGTTCCCAGCTGCCGCAGGTTTCGCCGACCCTCCTTGGGACCGGGTCCCCGGGTGTCGCGTCTGCGTTCCCCGTCTGGGGTTGCCTTGCTCATGTTCGTGCCTCTGGCACGGACAAGCTCACTGCCCGCACTGTCCCCTGTGTCTTCCTCGGTGTCCCCCTTGACTCGTCTGACTGGCTGTTCTACCACCTGTAGTCTCACCGCTTCCTTCACTCTCGTGACGTCACCTTTGACGAGTCTGTGGTCAGCAGAGGACGGAAAGAACTGCAGGTCTGCTAGCGTGGCACGCAGCGTGTCGTGCCACTCGCGGGGAGCCTGGCGCAGGCCGTAGACCGGGCGCCTGAGAAGCCACTGGGTCCCAGGGGGGAAGGTACCAGTGAAGCCTTGTGGTCGGCGCAGGTAGACCTGCTCGTGTAGGCTGCCCTGAAGAAAGGCAGTAGAGAAGTCAAGGGAGTGAAGCTCGTAGTCGCGCTGTGCTGCTACGTGTAGCAGCGCCCGAAGAGTAGTCATCTTCGGGGTCGGGGCGAAGGTCTGGAAGAAGTCAACCCCCTCACGCTGGCTGAAGCCTCTGGCCTCGTAGCGCGCCTTGAAGACAGGTGGCTCTCCCGGGGGGCGCTTCACCTTGAAGAGCCACCGACCATCGACTGCGTTCACCCCAGCTGGGGGAACTGCGTCGACGTAAGTGCCGGTGGACCTCCAAGATGCCATCTCCTGCTCCATGGCAGCTATCCACTGAGAGGCCAAGGGTCCCGAGATCGCCTCAGCGTAAGTGCGAGGGGTCGGGATGTTGAAGGCGTCTGGGTCACCCTCTGGGACTAGGAGCATGGAGCAGAGATGGGGAGCGGCCTCGGAAAGGAAAGCAAGCTCGTACTGCCTGTCCTCTAGAACGTCACTGCCAAGGGCAGGTGCACCCCCGACGGACGGAGGACGGGCAGGGTCAGAGACCAGAGCGGTAGCGTAGTCAAGGCGGCGGGTAGAGGCGAAGTCAGCAATAGCCGCGACAAGCGCGTCAAGGCGCGAGACAGGAACAGACGGGTCTGTAACAAGAGAGGCAAGAACCCGAGGGACAAGGGGACGAGTGGCACGGAGGTAGTCAGACAGCGGGGGAGGTGCAACAACAAGCGACGAGGGAGGAGGCGACGGGAGGAGGGGAGGACGAGATGAGTGGGAACGGAGCAACATAGGGTGGGAGCGCAGGACAAGAGAGACGGGACGAGCACGTGAGGGACGGCGAGACCAAACGTGGGACGGAGATGTAGGGTCAGGAGACAGTGGAGGGGACACAAAAGGGGAACGAGGAGGAAGATGGGCCGGCGACGAGTCCGGCGGCGGGAACACAGGGCCGGAGACAGGAAGGTGAGAAGGTGGTGGGGGAGACACCGCGAGCGGTCGGGAGAGGGAAGGCCGAGCAGGCGAAGAGCGGAGATCGGCTGCGACGGCTGTGGCGGCTGCTGCGGCGGACGGTGCTCGACCCGCGCACCGGCAGGGGCACGACGACCACCGGGAGAACACTCAACGGCAGCACCCCCAGAACCAACACCCCCAGAGCGAGAACCCCATCCAGCACAACCGGCACCCCCAGGCCCGCTGGGACAGACCACGCCAGGGGCTGTAGGACGAACACCCTCCTCCACGCCAGAACCCTCAGAGGCCAAGAGCGGCAGCGGCGGCGGCGGCGGCGGTGGCGGCTGCGACAACGGAGGCGGAGACACCAGGGAAGAGGGACGCAGCAAGGACGGGCCGGGGGGACCACCAGAGTCAGCAGACTCCTTAACGGGGACAACCGACGGGAGGGGAGTGACATGGGAGACACCAGACGGGGCAGGACGAGGCGGGAGGGGAGTAGGGGCTACCGGGAGAGAGGGAGCAAGGAACAAAGGGGGGGGGGACGCACTGGCCTCCGTGAAGGCCGAGCTGCTAAAGAGACACACCTGCACTGACCTTGGAGAGTTGCGTTGCTATCTTGGCCTGCAGATCTCTAGGGACAGAGCAGCACGCACCATCACTTTGACACAGTCACACTTGGTGTGTCAGGTCCTTTAGAGGTTCGGTCTTCAGTTCTCCTCCGCACAGCCCACACCTCTACCTGCAGACCATGGGCTCTCCGCTCCTGTTCCTGAGGAGCCAGTAGAGCCCAGCGGCCCCTACGCTGAGCTGGTGGCTTGCCTCATCTACCTGATGACTTGCACTTGCCCAGATCTTGCATACCCTCTCAGCACCCTGGCTCGCTTTGTGGCCACAGGCAGACACCGACCACAGCACTGGTCGGCCGCTAAGAGGGTTTTGCGATATCTAGCAAGTACATCAGGCATGGGGTAAGTGCTAGGAGGACGCAGGCCAGTGGTCCTCACTGGGCACACAGACGCTTCTTGGGCAGGCGACTTAGAGACTCTCAGGTCGTCTCAGGGCTACTGTTTTAGCCTTGGTTTGGGTGCTATCTCTTGGAGATCCACTCGCTCGTCGTCTGTTGCTCAGTCCAGCTGTGAGGCTGAGATCTACGCCGGTGCCATGGTGGCACAGGAGCTCCGTTGGCTGACCTTCTTGCTCACAGACTTAGGTGAGCGGCCTAGCTCTGCCCCGGTCTTATATACTGACAACAGGGCCATGATTCTCCTGTGTCAAGAGCCTCGGCTTGAGGGCAGAGCGAAGCATATCCAGCTGCGGTACTTCCTCCTGCGCGAGCTACAGCAGCGCCGCCAGGCCCGCGTAGTTCACTTGGCCCCCAGTGCCAACACAGCTGATATATTTACTAAGGCGCTTGCGCCTAAAGATCATCAGAGGCACTGTGTACAGCTTGGTCTTGTTCCTGTAGCTACTCACCTGTTAGGACCCTGATTGTGTACTCTCTATTATATATGCCTGTCTGACTGGCCTTGTGGCCTTACCTCCAGTGGCTAGACTAGTAGTGCTGCCCTGGCTTGCTTTAGTCTTGCTTGTACTCTTGCTGACTGGTCTCAGGACCCCTACCTCTGTGGTTGGACTAGTAGTGCCACCCTGAGATGTGTGCTTCTTGCCTAGCACCACCCCTCCTCTAGCCTAGGGGGTGTGTCAACTTATACATATGCTGTATATAGAAGTTATAGGCTAGCATAGGTGTATGCTTCTAGTGAGTACAACCCCAACAGGTATATGTTCTAGGTTCCTCACACTAGTCACATCATTCTCTCTTTCTAACATTGGTATGTTGAATGAGAAATGTATTGATCTGAGTTGGAGTTCATTGATAACTTACCAACCGCGCTAGGGTTTCTAGACTAGATATGTGCATGCTTTTGGAGGGTACAACACACAAGCATTATAACACCATGTATGCCACTGTCTAATTTATGTTAAATTATATATTGTGTTATATAATTGCTAGGCTTGGTAGGTTACCGAACTCTACTGTAGAGGGTACAATCCCCTCCTTGTATCCCTCTCCTTCTAGTCCAACTCTCTTTTCTCTCGTCAAACTTCCTCTACTAGTTCTCGTAGCTCCTAAACCTCTCGCCATTTAATGGTCGCCCTACGTTCCTAGCTAACCTAGCTTTATGACAAGGTTTCAGAGCGGGTCGTTTCTCCTGGGCCTGCTCCCCACGCTTCCGCCACGTACTCGTTCTTCGTTCGCCGCCTTTCGTTTTCGTGCCGCTGTGGCAGCTTCTCCGAGATGTCGCGACAGCTTCTTGGTGCGGCCGTCGCAGCACGCAGCCGTGACGGTGCCGTCTCGACGTGCGGCCATGGCGTCGACGTCCAGTCGTGGCGGCGCCGTCGCCGTCCAGCTGTGGCGGCGTGACGGCGCCGTCGGGCTGCCGTCGCAGCGTCGACGTCCCGCTGCGGCATCGACGCCATTCTGTGACAGCGCCGTCGGGCTGCAGCCGACCGCGCGACGCCTGTGACGCCGCCGCCGCCCGCACGCCGGCTGCCCTCCTTCCCCTGTGTCCCCTCCTCCTCGCCACAGCCGACGCCTGGCGCGTGGGGGACCCCATTGCCGTCGAGTTTGGACGTGCCGCCGAGAGGGCGGGGGTCGCTGCAGTCGCCTCTGATGTTGAAGCCGCCGTCGCCGTTGCAGTAGGCCGTTGCCGCCGCACGCCGTTGCCGACGCCGCTCTCGTCACTGTCGTGGTTACCACCATTGCCATCTCACAGGCCGTGGGGGTTGGCCCCACCGGAGTAAACGTGGCTGATGCTTGGTATGGGGGTGCTAGGTTAGGGGGTGTGGGTGTGTGTGGGCTTGTGCCTACCAAGCCTAGGGGGTGTGTTAAATTATATATTGTGTTATATTATTGTTAGGCTTGGTAGGTTACCGAACTCTACTGTAGAGGGTACAATCCCCTCCTTGTATCCCTCTCTTTCTAGTCCAACTCTCTTTTATCTCGTGAAACTTCCTCTACTAGTTCTCCTAGCTCCTAAACTTCTCGCCATTTAATGGCCGCCCTACGTTCCTAGCTAACCTAGCTTTATGACAATTTATTGTGCTATTCTGAGACCCTTCGTGATAGTGAGAGGCAAATATGAGGTTGGTATTGATAAATTATATATTATATATATAATTGTAGGCTTGGTAGGTATTGTTGGATCCTACTGTAGAGGGTACAACCCACATTCTTGTATCCCTCTCTCTTCTATTCCAACTCTCTTCTCTTTCGATACCTTTCTCCTTCCTAAAACCTCTCGCAATACCATGGCGCCTCTTCCTAGCTAGCTTATTTTAACATGGTTTCAGAGCAGGTCCGTCTGCTCGGGCCTGCTCATCACGCTTCCGCACATTCTGCTCCTTGCTCTTGTCCTTTCCGTGCCGCCGCCACGACCATGTCGTGCTGCTGTGACGGCGCCGTTATGCTGCCGTGACAGCGTTTACGCGCCAGCGCGCGGACGGCACGGACGGCAGTGGCCAGCGCTCGGTCTTAGCGTTGGCCAGCACGCCCGCATGCAGCCAGCGCGTCACACAGGGCGGCACGCTCATGGGCTCCACTACTGAAGCCTCGCCCCCTTCCTCTGCGTCCCCTCTTCCTCGCCGCAGCCGACGGCTGACTCGCGCCGGCCGTCCCACCGTCGCGGAGCCCGGCCACGCCTCCGAGTGCTGCGAGCTCCTCCGCCACCGCAACTGTCGTCGAAGCCGCCGCCGCCGCAGCTGGTGCCGCTGGCCATGCCGCCGATGTCGACGCGTTGGAACCGCTGCACTCGCTGTCGACGTCGCCGCCTCACGCGCCGAGGGGTTGACCATACTGGAGTAGCCGTCGCTCCTGCTGAGTATGGGGGTGCTAGGCTTAGGGGGTGCTAGGCTTAGTGTGATGTGTGTATGGTGTGCTTTCGGCTACCAAGCCTAGGGGGTGTGTTAAATTATATATGATATATATAATTATATAATTATAGGCTTGGTAGGTGTTGCTGGATTCTAATGTAGAGGATACAACCACCCTTCTTGTATCCCTCTCTCTTCTATTCCAACTCTCTTCTCTCTCGATACTTTTCTCCTTCCTAAAACCGCTCGCCATTCCATGGCGCATCTTCCTAGCTAGCTTATTTTAATAGGTATATCTACAGTGGAGAACAACTTTACAAACCGGGCCCAGTCGTATTCTAACAGTTTCCGCCGCTGCATCGGGCTTGCCATAACCAACTTCCGTGAAACACTGCTCTCCCTAGGTTTTTAATCGACGATTGAAATCATGCTTACAAGTTGGGACTTCATGTGTCCCTGAGTATCAGCCGTCAAATCCACGTTTGGCCCAACTTGAAATCACCCCAAATCAAACCAGGCCCAGCTTGCATACGAAAGCCTACGCGAAGTAACAGAATCCCAATCTTCGCACCCAATAGCACAATGTTTTTTCCACCCGCCCAGCCCAATTTCTGTCCGTTGACTTACATGAACTAATTTGGGATCTGGGCTTCAAACAACGACGCCTTGTAAATTGAAACACGTATATTTAAGCTCAGTAATTACATGCTACTTTGGTGCAATCCAATCAGGTTGCCACTTATAATTAACACATTAGTAGCCAACAAAAAGCGCTAATTCGTATGACATTATTCAACATACAATGAAAGTTGGCTCGGTTACGCCTGAGATTCTACATGTACTCATTCTCGCCAAGATGGTCACATTTCTCAGGGTCGTACGATCTGCCCCCGAAATCGCTCACCGCAACTCACGCTACGTACGAGTCTCCCGATCACCCATGTACGCATCCTACGTGGCTACACCTACTCCCGTTCCATTGCCCCGAAGCTGTACGATGCTCGTCGTACACATCCGCGCCGCGGTGGCTGTGGAAATTTGTGCAATCGCGGTCCGTGCTAGTCTGGATTATGCATCCCCAACAGCATCTCCTTCCCCAATCACTCCAAATCGAATTTGGGGGTATAAAACCACACCTTGATCTGAGTAACAACCATCCAGCAGAACTAAGCAAGAAGGCTCCCAAATCATACTGCAGTCAAATCCTGCTCCTGTTTCTGGTGGATCTCTGAACGGGACCATGGCCTCCGTCTCCGCTCTGTCATCTAGCCTTCAGGTAGTACCAGCCATAAAAGTCCACTGACCTTCTGAATGTCTGTTTTTTATTTTTGAATTCCTGGTCAAATCTCTCATTGCAATGCTCTGCCTGTCGACATCCTCTTATTTCCAGGCCTCTTCCGTTAGCACATTTGCGGGGAAGCAGCTCAGCGCCACTCAATCCCGGAGCAGCACCGTCAAGCTCACCGCCAAACGCGCTGCAGTCTCTGTGAAGGCCAGCAGCGAAAGCACATCCGCTGATGACGTCAGCCGCCGTGAAGTCCTCAAGGCAGCACTCGTTCTCGGCGCTGCTGTGCCCGCTTCTGCCGCTGGATTCCTCTCCTTCACCCCTGCCAGGTAACACTGCAGTCCTTGCGGTTTGGGATCCCATAATGTCCTTACTCGTAGGGTCTAGTGGTACAAGTAGCATTATTTTTCTGTTCTCAGAATGACTGGATGGATATTTCCGGTTTTTTCCCCTTTTTTTTTCTATTCATTCTGCAGCTCCGCGGACGAGCTGGTGGCGAAGGATCTGAGTGGCAAGGTAGTGATGGTGGACAACTGGCTCGCCACGCACAAGGCTGGCGACAGGACGCTCGTCCAGGGCCTCGATGTAAGCACATCCGCGGATCCACAGCTTCCGTATTTTCCATTTACCGTATCAACTCAAGTTTCAGGTTCCCTTTTGGATTTGCGTCCTTTGCTGCGAGAAATCCTTTCCTCTCATTCCTTTCTCTCTCCGTTCTCCCCCCTTTCTACTTCCTTCGTCGCAGGACGAGCCGGCGTACCTGGTGGTGAACAGCGACGGCTCGCTCGGCAACTTCGGCATCAACGCCATCTGCACGCACATGGGGTGCGTGGTGCCGTGGGTGGCGGAGGAGAACAAGTTCATGTGCCCGTGCCATGGCTCCCAGTACAACAACCAGGGCATGGTCGTCCAGGGCCCCGCCCCCCTGGTACGCTTCTCCTCGTTATTGAGCTTATGACTGTTGCAAAATCTTCTACATGGCTGCAGCTCTTCTTGCTTTCCTCTCCCCAGCAATTTCATTTATTGTCCCTGACCTCAATCTTGTGGTTCTGCTGTTTTCTTTTCCTCGTTCTTACCATGCCTATCCCTCGTCCCCCTACCAGTGTCTTGCTCTGGAGCACACCGATGTGGTGGGCGGAAAGGTAGTCTTCTCCACGTGGACTGACCCTTCGCTCCTCCTCTTTCCCCTCCCCTTCTCTCCCTCCCTCTCCCCTCCCCGCCTCAGTCTCTGGCTCTGGAGCACACCAATGTGGTGGGCGGGAAGGTTGTCTTCTCCACGTGGACTGAGACTGACTTCCGCACCGGCGAGGAGCCCTGGTGGATGGAGGACTAGACTATGGCTACATGGTTACATAGTTACATGATTCTGTCGTTATTGTCACCCCATAATATGTACAATGGTTTGGGTTGCCGCACCTCGCCTCAACCTTGCATGCGTCTTACTATTGTTTTTACAGAAAAATCTTATGGTACATCAGAGGTCACATTTGTGCACTACTACATGCCTTCTCTTAAACGTTTCTTAGTGAACAGTGCAATAAAGAGTGCATTGGTGTTGGAAGTGGGAGGGTCGAATCTGAGTGTGTGTGGTACACCACCAGGCCTGCATGGCCAGCCCTTAGCCTCCTCTACTTGAACGAGCTCTGAACATGGAAGGCAGAACACCGGGGTAGAAGAAAGGGCAGTTCTGTGAGAAGTGGGAGGGTCGGATCTCAGGGTGCATGGTATACCACCAGCCCTACATGGCTAACCCTTGACCTCCTCCACTTGAACGAGTTCTGAATCATGGTGGGCAGAAAAAAAGGGTAGGAAAGGTTGGCGGCAGAAAAGGGGAGGAAGAGATGAGGCAGAAAAGGGGAGGAAAAGTTGGAGCAGAAAAAAGGGTACTAAAGTTACACCTGCAAAGGGAGGGAAATAGCCAAGTTCTGGCAAGCACAGTAGGCCACACATGGCTGTACACAAAAAGCAAGCCACCCGGCTCGGAAGCTACACGATGCAGAAAGCACAAACATGCAGAACGTAAAGCAATGAAGAAACAATCTGGAGGACAGAGGGGTGGCTGAAACTGTGGCATGAAGAGATGTGCAGAGGCGGGTGGGGGCAATGGTGCGAGCGGCAGATTTGTGCTTCACGGGTGTGGGCAATGGTGCGACAATTTACAGTGATGCCTGTTGTTACCATGGAGCATCACTAGGACACACGTGTGAGCAACGCGACCATGATGTGGGCAATGGTGCGAGCAATCAGGTCTTGTGCCTCATGGGCGTGAGCAAAGGTGCTGCATGGGCGTGAGCAAAGGTGCTGCATGGGCGTGTGCAAAGGTGCTGCATGGGCGTGTGCAAAGATGCAACATGGGAGCAGAAAGCCTAGTGCTCCGTAATGGCATCATGGGTGTATGGCCTCAAAGGGGCAGCACTCTACAGTGATGCCAGCATGAAGCATCACCAGGAGTCTATTTTTGAGCCGCCTCAAAATGAGGCGCCTCAAAAATAGACTCCTCACGCATAGAAACGAGCATCACCAGGCGAAACTAGCACTCCCATGATGTGGGCTCTGTGTAATGAGTCGATTCTTGAGTCGACTCAAAAATCGACTCATTACACACGGACTCTACAGTGATGCCAGCATGAAGCATCACCAGGAGAAACGAGCACTCCCACGATGTGGGCTCTGGCGTTAGCCATGATCGAGACGAGCAGCAGTGTAAACAAAACGTTTAGCAAAAGATTGACAGTAAAATACTCAAAAGATTTACTGTCAATCTTTTGCTAAACGTTTTGTTTACACTGCTGCTCGTCTCGATCATGGCTAACGACACTCTACAGTGATGCCAGCATGAAGCATCACCAGGCGAAACGAGCACTCCCACGATGTGGGCTCTGGTGCGAGCAGCACTGACCTGCCTCATGGGAGTGTCTTTCCAAGAACCATCGCACCACATCCTCGTTCTGTGACACTGTGAGGCTGGGAGGGGAGGAAGGGACGGGTGGGGATGAGGAGGGGAGGAGGGGAGGAGGCGACAGGTGGGGAGGAAGGGACGGGTGGGGATGAGGAGGGGAGGAGGGGACGGGTGGGGATGAGAGGCACTTCAGTGAGAACAGGGGAGGGACAGACAGAGGGGACTTTTGAGTCAATCAGGAGTGTGTGATCGGGGGACTTTTGAGTCGACTCAAAATGAGGAGAGAGAAACAGAAAGATGGAGCAGGAAAATGAGGAGAGGGAAACTGTGGAGAGGGAGGTTTGACTCATGGTTCCTATTGAGCCCATACAGTCTCAAGGGTAAATTTGGTTTGACTCTTGGAACGAATTTCATAGGAACATGGCACCAGATCCTCTCTTTTCCATGGTGTGGAATAATAGCAGTATATTGACTTTCAGCGACTGGTGAAATTTGCACCAAAACCCAGTCCAGAATCACATGCTCTACAATATGAAAAAATAGAGAAAAAAATTATATGGATGAAAGTATACACTGCAGTCTCACCTGCACGTAGAGTACACCAGCCTTCCCCCCGGCTTGAGCAGCAGGAAGCCGGTTTCTAGCAAAGACCGCTGCAGCAGGACAGAGAAGGGGAGGGAAGGAGAGAGAGAGAGGGGCGGGGGGGGGGGGTTTAGGGGGGTCGGATCAGAGAGAGGGAGTGTCCCAGGCTTCCCCCCGGCTTGAGCAGCAGGAAGCTGGTTTCTAGCAGAGAGCGCTGCAGCAAGACGGGGGGGGGGGGGGGAGGAGGAAGAGGGAGGGAATGGGGGATGGAAGAGGAGGATTGAGGGGGGGTGCGAGAGAGGGAAGCTAGTTCCTCACCTGCAGCGCTGCCAGCGAGTTGAGCCTTTGGGGGTCCAGGAACCGCTTGCTGAGGGTGCGCCAGCCCCACGTGTCGTACTTTAGGATGTGCTTTAAAGGGGTAGCAAGCAAAGGCTACACGACTGCTACCCCAGTAGCTGCACACTGCAGTCCCGTGCTGCTCACCTGCAGCGCTGCCAGTGAGTTGAGCCTTTGAGGGTCCAGGAACCGCTTGCTGAGGGTGTGCCAGCCCCACGTGTCGTACTTGAGGATGTGCTTCAGGGAGCCATCATGTGTGCACTCTGCGTCCACGAGCACCTGGCAGAGCAAACATTGGGAAAGTAGTCACCAGCATTTGGTGTTGCAATGAAGAATGCCGAAGGGCCATACATGTTTCATTGCGCTGTTGTGCGTGCACTGCACTTTGCGTCCACTAGCACCTGGTAGCTGAAGCAAGGGAAGGGTGACACAACGAAAGGGTGACACAAGGGATGGGTGACACAAGGGAGGGATGACACAAGGGAGCGATGACACAAGAGAAGCAACCATAATGGCCATATGGTGGATGCGCCCATCCTGTTCTGAGGTGCTTCAAGCACCCTAGCTTCCTCGCTTTATCATAGCCATCCCTGCCACAACCAGCTCTGGTATCCTACCACTGCCATCCATGCCACAACCAGCTCTGGTATCCTACCACTGCCATCCAGTGCTCCCCACAAAACACAGGCCAAGACACAGCAAGGGCCTTCACCTCCCCACCTTCATGCCTCATGACTCGCCTTCCCACCTTCATGCCTCATGACTCTCTTTGCCGCACCCGGCATCCGCATCCCACCACTGCCATGCTGACCAGACCACCCACGGGGAACATACCAAGGCACAGCAAAGGCCTTCACCTCCTCACCTTATCGTAACCTTCTTGGCCGCACCCGGCATCCACATCCCACCACTGCCATGCCGTTCGCCCCACAAAGAAAAGCTCTGGTCGCTGCCCTCTCTGCCACTGCGCCGTTGCTGCCTCGTCTGTCGCTGTTAGTGCTGATGCTGCAGCTGTAGCAGCAGCGGCTGTAGCAGCAGCGGCCACAGTGTCTCGACATGCCGCCTCATACATTCGCAGGTGCTTCGCCCTCCTCCTCTCCTTCCTCGTCCTCTTCCTCCTCCCCACCCCCTCTGCCTCCTGCTGCTGCCCTTCCTTCTCCTCTCTCTCCTCTCCTTCCCCTCCCTCCTGCTCTCTCTCCTCCTCCTCCTCTCCCTCCTGCTCTTCTCTCCCCTCCTCCCACCACAGTCCTTCAGCCTCCTCCTCTTCCTTTCTCTCAGAAACCCCCTCTCTACCATCACCAATCACTGCCCTATCACGTGTCACTGCCCGACCACCTGTCACTGACCGAACGTCAGCCATTGCACCATCACCCATCACTGCACCATCACCCATCACTGCACCTCTTTCTACAAGCCTTTCCCTACCATCATCCGCTGCTGCACCTTGCTTCCCTGGAGAAACGGAGCGATGAGGCCGAATCTCATCTTCAACCCTCGGCTCAGCCATAGGAGGCGACCGTTGTTCAGACGCAGCCGCAGCCGGCTTAAACCCTAATCCATCGAATCCAATCCCCAGCTTGGCAGCAGGCGGGCCGAGCCAAAACGCTGTGGCATCCCCCAGGAACAGCCGGCATCTGTCAGTGAGCCGGTGCTTCTGGAGCAGCGTGCGGCATGCAGCCAGGCGGGAGGGAGACACGTCCACTGCTGTGACTGTCCCTGTTACAGTTATGGGATCCCGTGTGGGTTCATCAGTGCTGTCGGCAGCCTGATGTCGCACAGCGGAGGGGGTGGCTGAGAGACCATCCAAAATCAAGCAGAGCTTGGCTCCTGGTAGGAGGGTTGCAGGAGGGCAATGGGAAGGAAAGGCGGGCAGCTTGTCTCTGCGTGAGAGAAGTCTAGCTTTGAGGCTCCTCAAAACCAGACTTCTATCATGCAGGCGTGAAATTGCTGCTGTGCGACATGTGCGGCCGGGGAAGGGGAGGAGAAGAGCTTATCCAATGTCAGACAGACCTTGGCGGCTGGTGTATGGCACATGTACATATGACATTGGCTCCTTGCCAGTTGTGGTGGAGGGGGGATGATGATTGGATGAGAATGGTGATGGTTCTGGGAAATGTCGGGAAATGATTCAGGCAGGAGGCATCCACAACATGCCTCCATCAAAAAACGATTTTTTAAGGCGCCTCAAAAATCGTCTCAGTTTTTGAGGCGCCTCAAAAATCGTCTCAGTTTTTTAGGCGCCTCAAGAATGGTTACAGGGTGTTGGGAAATGATTCAGGCAGGAGGCATACACAACATGCCTCTCTCAACACCCCCCCCATCTCGCCCCTCCCACCCCAAACCCCAGCCCCCTCTCCTCACAACACGCCGAAACAGCTGGTTGATCAAGTGTCAGACGCCCGAACTAACAGGCAACCAGCCTGGAGCAACAAGGAATCTGACATGACAAGTAGGACTCCCAACAGTTTTTGAGGGCGCCTAAAAAATAAACCAACAGGCAACCAGCCTGGCTGGACCAACAAGAATCTTCCCTGATGAAGCACACAGGCACCCACCTGTCACCCACCTGTCACCCACCTGTCACCCACCTGGCATCCACCTGGCATCCACCTGGCATCCACCTGGCATCCACCTGGCATCCACCTGTCACCCACCTGGCATCCACCTGTCACCCACCTGGCATCCACCTGGCATCCACCTGGCATCCACCTGTCACCCACCTGGCATCCACCTGTCACCCACCTGGCATCCACCTGGCATCCACCTGGCATCCACCTGTCACCCACCTGGCATCCACCTGTCACCCACCTGGCATCCACCTGGCATCCACCTGTCACCCACCTGGCATCCACCTGGCATCCACCTGTCACCCACCTGGCACCCACCTGTCACCCACCTGGGGCGGCACAGAGGTCGAGGACGTGGCCTGAGGGGGTGCTAGTGATTTCGTTTGGAGACGTCTCGAAACGAAATCACCAATCAACACACATCTTACACCTGAAGAAGCAGGGCTTACACCTGAAGCAGCAAGGCTGACACCTGAAGAAGCAGGGCTGACACACACCTGGGGCGGCACAGAGGTCGAGGACGTGGTCTGTGGGGGATAGCTGCAGCGCTGCCACTGCCGCTCCTGACGCTGCATCCATGCCAAATATCTGAGAGGGGTGGGGAAGTGAGAGGAGACGCGCAGGAGAGGCAGTGGGGAATGGGGGAGAAGAGCAACAGGGTAGCTGCAGCATTATTTATTGCTACTGATGCTGCATACATGCCGAATATTTGAGGAGGGCGAGTGGCGGACGAGGGCATACAAGGGGAAAGGGAGAGATGGGAGTGGGGCGAAGCGGAAGCTTGACGGCAGATGCCCATACATTATACATAGCATAGTGTGCGGGCAGGAAAGGGGAGGGGGAATGCTGGTTTTTGAGAATTCTAATAACCAGCTCATATGCCCATGCATGGTCTACTACTGTGCAGGCAGGACAGGGGAAGGGGGATGTGCTGCTCATGGTGTATGGTGCAACACCCATGCCAGAGATATGCCACCCTCTCTCACACTCACTATCGCCCTTCGCCAGAATCACCTACCCTCGTGGCCAAATATCACCCTGAAACCTCACCTGGCCTCTCCTGTATGCGCTAGTGCCTGAAATGTTGAAATCTCCCGGGAGGGAGAAGAAACCTGGCAGCCATGGTACTTCCGCCATCCCAGCAGCTGCTGCTGCTGATTCTGCTCTTGCTGCTGATTCTTCTCTTGCTGCTGATTCTGCTCCTGCTGCTGCTCCTGCTGCTGCTGATTCTGCTGCTGCTGCTGATTCTGCTGCTGCTGCTGATTCTGCTGCTGCTGCTGATTCTGCTGCAGCCAGCAGCCCTGCAATCTCCTCCTTCACCTCGTGCACCTCGGCGTCGCTCAGCCCTGCTCGAAGCCTGGCAGAAACGGAGGGAGGATAAGGAGAGGGTGCATTGCACTCTTGTGATAATATTAGGGGCTCCTTTCTTCAGCAGCCCTGCAAGCTCCTCCTCCACCTCCTTCTCCTCTGCCATCTCATTCACCTCTGCCACCTCATTCACCTCTGCCACCTCATTCACCTCTGCCACCTCATTCACCTCTGCCACCTCATTCACCTCTGCCACCTCATTCACCTCTGCCACCTCATTCACCTCAGTCACCGCTGGATCGCTCAGCCCTGCTCGAAGCCTGGCAGGATAAGAGGGCAAAGCCGTGTATTAATAATTTCGTTTTGACACATCTCAACCATAAACGGAACAGTCTTGTACTATGCCAGATTTTCCTTCAAGATAATTTCTGAGAATTATTGAAAATCATCCGCGGCAACACCATGACCGGAACAGCCATGGTTGGACCAACCTTTGAGCCGAAATTCTCGGTGTTGGCTGGCTTAAAAAAAAAAGAAAAAAAAAAAAGAAAAAAAAGGCCCATATATCAGGTATGCAAAAGGAAATCCGTGCCTGATATATCTGGGCAGGTCGGCATGGCGACTGTAGATGCTCGGGTCGATCCCATTGTCTTCCAGAAACTGCAGAAACTCGCGAGGAAACGGCTGCTGCTGCTGCTGCTGCTGCTGCCGCTGCGATTCCTGCTGCTTCGTTTCAGTCTTCCCCTGAGTAGTCGCATCCGCTATTATCCCGCCTTCACTACGCATTGCGGCTTGGCGCGCAGCGGTTTGCGCGCGACTGCTGCGGCGGAGCAGGAGTTCAGGCGGCGGAGAGCGCGGATGTTGAGGGATTTGGCGCGCAGAGCAGTAGTACAGCGCAGGGGGAGGAAAGCGGGAACGACGGGGAGAGGCGCGCGGAAAGCGCGACGGAGGAGATAGATGTGGACGACTGAGCAAGAATAGGTTGCGACGGAATTCGATTGTATGCGACAGAGTGCGACAGAATGCGACGTCGTAAACGGCGCGAGAGGATGGAAGGAGGGGAGAGGCCATGCGAGCACCGAGCATTTTTTGGACGTCTATAAACACTTCATATCCATGTTGGACGGATCAAGTGAGCGGGATAAACGGAGGTAAACGAAGTGGGGAAGGGAGGAGGGAAATAGTCGAAACTTGGGTACGCGATAGAAGGCGGATCAACGAGGCAGTTTGTAAATGCTGGAGGCAACGAGTTTACGACAGCAGCAAATTCCACAATCCCAGCAATCAACTAATTTAGCTTACACAACAACAATGACACTTCTCTAAAAAATAGCTCTACAATCTCGCTTAATAATTGCATATTTCAAATCCATGCCATACATTGTACACCAAAACCCGACTTGAAGCCACATTGCTTGTTCCTCCACATCTACAGCAGCTCTTTTCAAATACAATTATATAGGCTAGCTAGTTAATATTTGTTATAGCCTTAATTAGGTCAGTTCTTAGAGGGTACAGTCCTACCTTTGTAACCCTCGACATTTTCCCTTAGTTCACTATTCTCTCGACAATCTAACATGGCATCTAGAGCTAGGTCTCGACCTCTACTCACGCTTCCGCCCTAGCACACCCTAGACTAGCACGCCTCGGCCCTATTTGCGCGCCTTGTAGCTCATCCCCTCCCCGCCCTCTCCTCTTCGTAACGTAGCTCACGCCAGCCGCCACTGGCCCGCGCCCGCCAGGGCCTTAGTTTGTAGCCGTCCCACCTCCCGCCACCCGTTTGTAGCCTGCGCCAGCTCGCACCAGCCCGCCTGCTCGCCTGCTCATCAGCCCGCCAGCCCGCCTGCTCGCCAGCTTGCCCGCTCGCCCGCCCGCCTGCTTGCTTGCTCGCCTGCGTGCCAGCCCGCCTGCTTGCCAGCCCGCCTGCTTGCCAGCCCGCCGGCTCGCCTGCTCGCCAGCCCGCAAGCCCACCTGCTCACCAGCTCGCACGCTCGTCAGACCGCCTGCTCGCCTGCTCGCCAGCCCGCCAGCCCGCATGCTCACTAGCTCGCACGCTCGCCTGCTCGTCAGCCCGCCTGCTCGCCAGCCTGCCAGCCCGCTTGCTCGCTAGCCCGCCAGCCCGCCAGCCCGCCTACTTGCCAGCGCGCCTGCTCGCTAGCGCTTGTGCTCGCCAACGCGCCTGCCCGTCTGCTTGCCCGCTCGACTGCTCACCAGCCCGCCTGCTCGCCTGCTTGCCAGCAGCGCCAGCAGCCAGCTTACTGGCTCACCAGCGCCAGCAGCCGGCAGCCAGCGCCAGCTCGCTCGCACCACCTCGCTAGTACCAGCAGCCAGCAGCAGCTAGCTTGCCAGCGCCAGCTAGCTTGCAAGCGCCAACCAGCGCCAGCAGCCAGCAGCGCCAGCAGCCAGCAACCAGCTTGCTGGCTCACCATCGCCACCAGCACTAGCAACCAGCAGCCAGCGCCAGCCGCCAGCCGCCAACAGCCCACTGCCAGCAGCTAGCATCTAGCGCCGGCTGCTGCCACCCACTATCACTACCGCAGCTACTACTGGCCGATGCCGCCCCGCTGCTGCCTATTGCCGCCCACTGTCGTTGCAGCTGCCACTACCGTAGGAACTGCTGCCGCCACTGCAGCCACTGCCACCGCTGCCGCTACAGCCGCCGCTGCAACTCCTGTTGCCACTGCTGTTGCCCACGGTCAGCTTCGGCCTCCAGCAGCCAGCCACCAGCCGCCAACACCAGTCACCAGACGCCAGCAGCCGACCGCGACCCTCAGCCGTCAGCCGCCAGCTGTCACCACTTGCGGCCAGCCGCTGACCACCAGCCGCCAGCAGCAGCCGGCCGCCAGCCGCCAGTCGCCAATCGACCGCCTGCCACGTGAGTCTCCCGTGCCCTGTGGACTGTCCTTCGTCCTGTGCCGCCAGTCCTAGTGCCTCCTATCTAGCTCCTTGGCATACTGCTCCTAGTAGATCCTCTCCCGCATACTTCCTCCTCGTTTGCTCCCCACTCCTCCTAGTAGCCCCTAGCCTACAGCCAACCGCCAGCTAGCCGCTACTGCCGTCTTACTATCACTAGCCATTGCTGCTACCCGCCTCGTGCTCGCTGCCACTGCTCTGACCACAGTCTCCACTGCTACTACCTCCGATTGTACTCCTCTAGTACCTAGTGCCTCCCACTAGTCTCCTCCTCATTTCTAGAGTTCCTCGACGTCTCTCCTCTTGGCATGATGGTCTCGTTCGGGTCAGTCCCTCGGCCAGACCGTCGGGCACTTCCCTCCACTCTCCGATTTCTTGCTCACCGTCTACAGCTGGGGAGCCTGCACCTAGACTGCACGCCCCTAGAGGATCACATTAGTTACCTCATAGGCTTCTGGCTCCACGACCTCGACGTCTGCTTTCGGGCTCTCTGCCCAGTGCCGCAACCTCAGCAGCAGCAGCAGCAGCGGCGGAAGTAGCAGCAGCAGCGGTAGTAGCCTCAGTGGGGTCTTGGGGGTGCTGGGTGAGGTGGAGGCACTGGAGGTGCGGCCCCGGGGCGGTCACTGCCCTGGGGCCAGTGTGGCTTCTCTGGAGGACCGGGGGCCTTGTGGCTTAAGGGTCTAGGTCCCACCACTGTGTCTTGTCTAGGAGCCTCTACTACGTGTCCATTAGGCTCCTCCCCTGTCCCTCCTGAGGTGGCCCTCTCCTTTATCCTTGACTCCGGTGCGTCTCGTTGCTTCTTTAGAGACAGCACTGCTCTCACCCCTCTTCATGCGCCTGTCCGCGTTGCACTGGCAGACTTCTCCACCACAGCTGTCGCACGTAGCACCACCACTCTCCCTTGTCCAGCTGTCCCCTCCGGCTCCCTCACCGGTCTACACATCCCCTCGTTTGCCAGGAACCTAGTGGGTGTCGGTCACCTTCAGGACTGAGGCGTCACCACTACGTCCCCTGGCCATGAGAGACATGCAGCTTGCACAGACACAGCCACCGGTCGGCACTTAGCCATACGTTTGAGCTTTACCCATGGTCACGTCACTTTACATTGCATAGTGAGTCCCCCGCCAACTACTGCGTCTGCAGCGGTTATCGCATCCTACTCCTGTCGCTCCATAGCCCACCCGACTGTTCTTTGGCACCACTGCTTAGGTCACCATGCACTCCCGCATCTTAGGCACATGTCCCATCATGGTCTAGTCACTGGTCTCCCTGCGTCGCTTCCCGCCCTACCTACGTCGGTCGAGCCACTGTGCATCTCCTGCGTCGAGGGCCAGCAGCGCGCCGCCCCTCACTACTCCTTGTTTCATCCTACTACAGCGCCACTACAGACGCTGCACATGGACGTTCGGGGCCTTGCCCTGGTTCATGGTCTTAGTCGAGAGAGCTACTTTTAGTCATCATTGACGACTTCTCTCGCTTCACCACAATGTTCCCGTTGGAGCGGAAGGCCGACGTGCCTAACGTTCTCGTCCTGTGGCTTCGTAATGTTCGCACCAACCACCGCCTGTCTGTAGGTCGCTTACACTCTGACCGTGGTGGCGAGTTTGCCTCTGGCACTCTAAGACAGTTCTGTCGTGCGGAGGGCATCTGCCAGTCGTACACACTGCCAGACTCCCCACAGCAGAATGGGGTCGCTGAGTGACGCATCAGCCTGATCATGGAGGTAACTTGCACCTCCATGGTCCATGCAGGTGCGCCCCATTTTTTGTGCCTATTCGTCATGCGCTACGCTGCTCACCAGCTTAACCTATGGCCGTGCTCCCAGCGGCCACAGGTTTCAGCGACCCTCCTCTAGACCGGGTCTGTTGGTGATGCGTCTGCGTTCCACATCTGGGGCAGCCTTGCTCATGTTCGCGACACTTGCGCGGACAAGCTCTCAGCTTGCACCCTTCCTTGTGTCTTCCTACGGTTTTTTCTTGACGCCTCTGATTGGCTGTTCTACCACCCATCACACCATCGCTTTTACCACTCTCGTGATCTTCCCTTTGACAAGACGCTCCACTACTACCGACGCTTCCTGCACCACAGCGCTCCTATGCCTCCTGCTCCTCTCTTCCTTGTCCCTGCCCTATCTGCCGCTCCCCTCCCATCCCGCCCGGCCCAGTCTAGTGTCTTCCACGCCACTCAGTTCCCCTCGGTTGCACCTGTGGGGGAGTCGGCTTAATCTGGGGGGTGCGCATGCTGTCTCTGTGGCGCCTCCCCCAGCCTCGATAACCCAGGCACCTCAGCCGCCTCCTCCCTTGCCTCAGCAGCAGCAGCAGCCGTTGCAGTAGCAGACTCAGCGGTCGCAGCAACAGCAGCAGAAGCAGCAGGGAGCAGTGGGCTCTGGGGGTGCTGGTGTTGGTGGAGTTGGTGTTGGGAGTTCTGGTTTTGGGGGTGCGAGCTCTGGGGGACCTGACCCTGGGGGTGCTTGTTCTAGGGGTGCGAGTTCTGGGGGTGCAGACTCCGAGGGTGCTCGTTCTATGGGTTGTGCGTCCGAGGGTGCTAGTCCTGGGGGTGCTGTTTCGCGGCGTGCCGGTGGCACCTGCGGTGTCACTGGAGGTTCTGGAGAGGACAGGGAGCAGGTGCAACCGCAGCAGCAGGCACAGCCATCGCAGCAGAAGCAGCCGCAGTCTGCCCTTCGTCTCCTTGGTCTTGCTACAGGTTCCCCTGTCCGCCCACCTGTTCCCCCTCTGGTGCGTGACCCTGTTTACGGCCCGTTGTTTCCTCCTCCGGACTCCTCTCCCACTCATTTTCCCCTGCGCTCCCCTCCGTCCCCTGACTTGTCCCCCATTCCCCCTCGTCCCCAGTTCCTCGTTCTTCCCCACTGGGTCTGTCGCCCCTCTGGTGCTCGTCCTTTCTCTCCCCGTCCCAGTATCCACCCTATGGTCCTTCGTTCACGTGCTCCTCCTGTCACAGTCCTCCCGTTGCCTCCCCCATCGTCGCTCCCATCGTTCCCCCATCCTTGCTCCGACGCTACTCGCACTGCTCGTCCTACCCTCTCGCGCCTGCTTGCGTTGCTTGTCACTGACCTTACTGCTCATCCTGAGTTTGTCTTTGCGCTTGTCGCTGTACTCGCTGACTTTGTTGGTACTGCCTGTCCTCCGTCCGCCAGGGATGCACTGCCCTTGGCAGTGACATGCTAGAGGGCAGGCAGTACGAGTTGGCTTACCTTGCTGCCGCTGTTCCCCTTCTCTGCTCCATGCTTGTATCCCCAGAGGGCGACCCAGATGCTCTCGACATCCTTTTTCCGCGCTCTTACGCTGAGGCGGTGTCGGGGCCCTGGGCAGCCCAGTGGATACAGGCCACGAAGGCTGAGATGGCATCCTACATATCCACAGGCACTTACGTCGAAGCAGTTCCCCCGGATGGGGCGAAGGTAGTCGATGGCATGTGGATCTATATGGTGAAGCATGCACCTAGAGAGCCTCCGAAGTTCAAGGCGCGTTACGTGGCTAGAGGCTTCAGTCAGCGTAAGGATGTAGATTTCTTCCATACCTTCTCCCCGACCCCGAAGATGACTACACTTCGGAGCCTTCTTCACATAGCCGCGCAACGTGACTACAAGCTTCACTCACTCGACTTCTCTACAGTGTTCCTGCTGGGTAGTGTGCACAAGCAGATCTACCTTCAACGCCCTCAAGGCTTCTTTGGGTCCTTCCCACCTAGAACCGAGTGGAGCTTGCGCCGTCCTGTCTACAGCCTTCGTCAGGCACCCCGTGAGTGGCACGATACACTTCGCACCACTTTTGCTGAGCTGCAGTTCTTTCCGTCCTCTACTGACCCCTCTCTCTTTGTTCGCATGGGTCAGACACCGTTCTACATCTTAGTGTACAGTATGTAGACGATCTTATCTTTGCTATTCCTGTCAGAGTCGCACTGGCCTCAGTGAAGGCCGAGTTGCTTAAGAGACACACCTGTATAGACGTGGGGGAGCTGAGGCGTTATCTGGGCTTTGAGATCTCTCGTGATAGCGCCGCTTGCACGATCACACACTCTCAGTCGCATATGGTGCAGCAGATCCTCCAGAGGTTCAGTGTCCAGTTCTCCTCAGCACAGCCCATCCCCTTGCCGGTGGATCACATGCTCTCTGCTCCTGTTCCGGCTGAGCCGGTCGAGGCTAGTGGTCCATACGCAGAGTTGGTGGGGTGCCTCATGTACCTGATAGCCTGCACTCGACCAGATCTAGCGTACCCTCTCAGTCTCCTAGCTCGCTTTGCCGCGACAGGAAGGCACCGACCTGTCCACTGGTTGGCTGCCAAGAGGGTACTGCGGTATCTGGCGAGCACATCAGGATTGGGGCTTGTGCTAGGAGGACAGGAGCCAGTGGTGCTCACTGGACACACAGAAGTTTCGTGGGCCGACGACTTGGAGATGCTTAGGTCATCTCAGAGCTACGGCTTTAGTCTTGGTGCTGGTGCAGTCTCGTGGAGGTCTACCAAGTCGTTGTCTGTAACTTAGTCTAGTTGTGAGACAGAGATCTACACTGGGGCCATGACCGCTTATGAGCTCCGCTGACTTAGGTGAGCAACCCAGGTCTGCCCCGGTCATGTTTGCTGACAACAGAGCCATGATCCTCTTGTGTCAGGAGGCTCGACTTGAGGGCAAGGCGAAGCACATCCAATTACGGTACTTCTTGCTGCGTGAATTGCAGCAGCGCGGTCAGGTTTGTGTAGTACAGTTGGCCTCAGAGGCCAACACCGCTTATATATTCACCATGGCACTTGCGCGTCGTACCCATCAGCGGTTCTATACTCAGCTTGGTCTAGCCTCAGTAGCAGCACCACTTCGTGTATCCTAAGTCATACTACATCTGCTTGTACTTGTTGTTCTATACTTGCTTGTCTTGCTACACTTGCTGACTGGCCATGTGGCCTCTTGTCTTAGTGGTCAGACTAGTAGTGATGCCTTGAGTTTTCTTATTACACTCACCAGAGGTCAGACTAGTAGTGGTTGGGCTGAGAATAGCCCAAGGATCTTTTCATAAGGTTAAGTCCTTATAACAGAGTGCTTGATAGTACAGCGGAAGTCTTGTGTTTGAACCCTTGCACTGGTATGTGAGAACAAGTGATTGATTATAGCAAAGGGATACAGAGTTTATGTAATAATACAAGAGAATATGAAGAGTCTAACTGTTTGTGCACTTCAAAGGGTACAGTACATTCCCTTTTACGACTCGATAAGGCAACTCAGGTAACCACCCGTACTATAATATCGGGATGGTTATTTGTCCTTATTGTCGCACTGGCTCCTGACTCTTCCGATTCTGACTGTTGGGTTGCACGGTCAACGGTTTGCCACCGTTGCCCTTTCGTAACCTCTGCGGGGTATCGTCAACCCGCGTCAAATGTCGGTAGTACTTTAGCAGTATTGACTCGGTGATCCCCGTTGTTACAGTCTTCGAGTATTCGTACACTCATGCGAGACTCCGAAAATGCCTTAAGTTCTTTTATCCTTTCCAACACCCTCCTTCATTTCTGAAGTGTCGATGTGGTCGAGGTTGCTGCCGTGTTGCAGTCCAGTCAACAGCATGCAGTACTGGAACTTCGACTTCATCAGCTTCTTGGTCAAGTAGTCGGCTGCCATTTCAGTGATGGGGCATTAGACCAATTGGAGACGACCTTGCTTGATCTCGTCCTTCACGAAGAAATAACAAAGCGAGATGTGCTTAGTCCTGTTCGCGAATCCGTTTTTGTTGGTGATTCTGATTGCTGATTGGTTGTCGCAGAAGCGAGAGAAGCTCGGTAACTTGGCAATCTCCGCTTCTTCGAGCAGCTACAGTCCTTCATTTGTGGCTGTGCAGAGGGCGATATATTCAGCTTCAGCAAATGAGAGAGCGATTAGTTTCTGTTTTCCCGAGTGCGAGGAGATAGTGCTGATAGGTTCCACAGGGTAGATGTAGCCAATACGTGAGCGTCGGTTGTCCTTATCGCCAGCGTGATCGGCGTTGATGTAGCTGATAAGTTCGGTCTTTGTAGCAGCGTTTTTTTTGTAGGTCAGGCCGATCGTCGGGGTCGAGACGAAGTAGTGGAGCGCACTATCGAGTTCTTGCAGATTCCCCCTTTCAAGTTGCTTAAGGTAGGTAGTGAGTTGGCTAGCAATGTAGGAGAGACTAGGACGGCAGGTAACGGCAACAAATAGCAGACATCCTAGTTTATGCTGATACTCCTGGATCCTGGCTAGTGCGAGTAGCGAGACGGTCGATGCAGGTGCTGGCGGAGCGTAGGTGTATGGAGTAGCGATTGGTAGTGGGGACAGATCGAACCTCCGAGTGATGGTCTTGGCGTACTTTGAAGCCGAGAGGTGGATATTGTCGGGGCAGTCGGTGACGTTGAGGCTGAGGTAATGCGTCACGGTTGGCGATACGGTTATCGTTAGCTGGAGTTCCAAATCCCCTTCGAACCAGACGGTGATTGAGGTGGTGGAGCCAATGTAGAGCAAGACGTCCACGTAGACAATCAGCAGGACGTAGTCGCCCCTGCGTGACAGGCTGTACATGCCTTGGTCGTGAGGGAGTTGGGCGAAGCCCATGCTAGTTAGGATCCGGTGCAGGTACTGCTGCCCCAGGCGTGGGGCCTGCTTGATCTTGTAGAGGGATTTGAGCAGTTGGCAAACCAACGTTGGGTCGTCGACGTAAGCGTGGGGCTGCTCGACGAAGATGTCGGCATCGAGAGGGGCGTAGAGGAATGCGGTGGCGACGTCAATTTGTCACAGAGGAAGGCGGCGGGCGTCAGCGACGACGAGGAGTATGCGAAGGTCTCAGGGTAGTCGCTGCCGTACTGCTGGTCGAATCCGCAAACCACCCATCATGCTTTGAATCGTTCGATGGTCCCATGTCCCTTGGTCTTCACTCAGAAGACCCACTTCTCGGAGAGGATGGTCTTCCTCTTGGTCTGAGAAATCGGTATCAGCTTCCAAGTGTTTCGTTCGTGTAGTGCTGCTAACTCTCAATCCATTGCCTCCCTCCATTTTCCCCTATGAGGTCCTAGCAGAGCTCGCTTGACAATCTTTGGTACCTCAATTGGTGGCGGTGAGGATGAGGGATGTACGGCTGCGACGAGTCTGAGGATTTGCAGGCCAGTTTCGGTGTAGCGAGGGAGTGTTGGATCCTCGGGATAGACTACTTCGTCTCCCGCTTCAGGATCAGGTACGAAACCTAGTCCTACTCATTCTGAAATGTTGGTGTCGACGCTGTTGAGTGTTACGTAACCAGTGTCGGCGAAGTGGTAGTAGGCTTCAGCGTTCGCGCTTTCGCGAGAATTTTCTTCGTCCATCGGCATGTCGACGGAGCAGTAAGGAACTGGTCCTGCACCTGCTGATGCATCATTGAAATTCTGCTCCTCCAGGTCAGCTTCTTCTTCGGTCGAGGCGAACGCGCGTGCGCCAGCGAAACCACCGGATGGGTCTTGATTGGTGGTGATGTTCTCTAGATAATGGTTGAGAGTGAGGTCCTCGTAGAAAATCACATCACGTGCCGGTACTGTTTCCTTACCTTCCACGTTGTAAATTTTCCACGCCTTGTAGTGTTTTTCCACACCGAGGTGTAGATCCCATCTTGCCTGCAGTGAGAATCGTCAAACTCGTGCAGTGTGGGGACGGTACTGTACCATGCAGCCGAACACTCGTAATAATTTTGTGCTGCCCTGCTTCCCTGTCCACAGCAGATGCGATGATGCGTTGTTTGGCAGGGAGCTTGACGACAGAAGATTCTGCAGCATGATGGCGTGGTTCATCGCCTCCGGCCACTGCGAGTTGGGCAGACGCATCCCAGTCAGCAGCTTCCTCATGATGTTTTGTAGGGTTCGGTTCATCCTTTATGCTACACCATTCTGTTGGTGAGCGTAGGGGAGGGTGACGAGCCTCTTGATTCCTCTCTCAGTGAGGTAGTCCCTGAATTGTTGTGAGTGATATTCCATCGCCAAATCTCTTCGCTCGCCTTGTGTCCCATAGATCGGCGGTACAGGTCCGAGTTGGCGTAGAAGGCGGAGACAGTCGTAGCGCTTTGATGCTGCTCTTGAGGATGCACTTTCAGCTGCTTGGCGTCAGTCGGTGGTGGCTCAGCAACGGGTTCCGTTTCAGGTGGAGCTTCTTCGACGGGTGGCGCCGACGAAGTCCCAACGATGGGACTTGCAGGAAGTGGTCTTGTCGGTGCTTGTGGTTCTCCTGCGTACTGTATTTTTGCGTCTTGTTCTTCTGCTTCCCGCATCACTGCTAATGCCCATGTGCTCTCTGCTTTAGGGATGGTGTTTGAGTACCAGAAACTGCCGCGGTCGAATCCAGGGTCAAGATCCGGCGGGTGCGTCCAAGGCGCGAAGGAGACGATGTTGCCGCTGTCAGTAGTCCAGCAGTCGGGAACAAAATCCAAGACGAAGACCCCGTGCTTCTGGATGGCTCTGCCGATGAAGAGACCGCCCTTCCCGTAATAGAGATGGAACTCTCGATTGAGGCTGTCACACTCCAGGTGAATACCCTTCGACATTAGCTGGCTGAAACTTAGTAGATTGTAGCCGAGGCTATCGACGCCGGGTTGTAGTATCATGTTTGTCTCGCTGGATTGTAACTGAACGACGCCTTCCTTCATGTGCGCAGGTTTTGGTTGTTGGCGATAGTGATGACGACTTCACGGCTCAGATTCTTCTCTCGCTGGATGAAGCACGTTGAAGAGCACATCTGTTGTCCACCGCAGCTATCAAGAAACCATGTGTCGCGGCCTGACGGGTCGTCGCGAGCTATTGCAGCGTAAGTTGGGTTCGGTTGGAGTCGAGTCTGTGTCGGAGTTGGGGGTTGTTCGTCGAGATCACCATGAGGCGGGGAGTTGGGTACACATAATTTTGTCTGTGCCATGCAAATGACAACATTTCGTGCGTCTTGTGCAGAGCGGTTTGCCGGAGCTGGTGGGCGATGCTGAGTTGAAGCGACCGGTCTCGATAACGGACGTGGCGCTCGAGGTTGGTATGCGAGAACTGCGGCTGCTGCTGCTCCTGCTGCTGTTGCTGCCTTGGGCCGTTGAAGCGCGAGTGTCCCGTTGTGCAGCATCGATGTCAGTATGGAGGCGAGTGTTGCTTCTGAATATAAGTGTTATGGTTGCGCCCGTGCATGT
This sequence comes from Closterium sp. NIES-67, assembly GCA_027943415.1. Taxonomy (NCBI): domain Eukaryota; kingdom Viridiplantae; phylum Streptophyta; class Zygnematophyceae; order Desmidiales; family Closteriaceae; genus Closterium; species Closterium sp. NIES-67. The sequence continues at coordinate 140,101 of BQMB01001151.1, read as the reverse complement.
AGAACGCGAGTTGCTGACTCGGTTTCTTGGCGTGTCGTTCTTCGTACAGGTCCAGTCTTGGTGTTTGGCGTGGAGCTCCACGCACAAGTGCATCTCAGAGATCCTCTCGTGAGCGCATAGAAGGGAACACGTCGTACGCCACTAAGGACCGAGACCGGCAAGAACAACTGTGATGAACGAATCCTCCGATAAGTGCCCTCCGCTTCGTAGAAGCTTGTCGCGTAAGCCTCTGCAGCGATTGATGTAAGGCATCGCCTTTTCTCCTGGTTGCATATGGATTGTCGTGAGTTGTGCCATCAGTCGGCTCTATGTCACACTGTCAGTTGCTTGGTAGATGCTCTTCAGATGACATTATGCCAGTTTGGCTGAGTTGCCGAAGTTGCGATATGTGCGAATGCTTTGCTGCTCCGTTGCTGTCAGGTTGCGCAAGAGGATGATGAAGGCTATTACCTACTGATAAGTGTAAATCTCCTTCTCTGAGTAGTCCCGTTTGCAAGAAAAGGCCATGATCTGGCGAAGAAGCCGAGGATTTGCACGCCGTCCATCTGCAACTCAAACTCGAAGCTCCAAGCGAAAAAATCATTCCCGTTGAAAGGTGAGGACGCCTGTAGTTTCAGTATGTTGTTGAACTGTTGTTGCATGGTGACAATGTCAGTCTGCTTGTCAGCTGTCTCCGAGTCCACTGCCGGCGCGGGAGTACGCAGGAAGGTAAACGAGCCTGGCGAGGGCTGGTAGGGTTGGTGATGTATAGGCTGTACGCCTCTTGCGTACGATGCGTCGTCGAGGCTCATTGGGACTGCCCCACTGTTGTCGTTGCTGTGTGCCGATTGAACAGGTTTCAAAGGCTGCTCGTACGTCGACATGAAGGAGAAGAAATTCTCCATTAGATTCGGGTCCATGCCCATGGAGGAGGCCACTGGTTGCATGGAGGCTCCTACAGCTGCGACTGCCTCAGTCTGTAGTCCAGAAACTGGGGGTGCAGAGGGGGATCCAGTAGAGGATCCATCGCCCTTAGATGGCGCCATGTCTTGTAATCTTGAATTGATGAGCTGAAGTTGTTGCAAGTGATTCTTCAGACGAGTTAGAAACTTATTGAGGGAGTTAGTAATAGGAGCGTAGCTTCTGACTAGCTCTCATACCATGTTGGGCTCAGAATAGCCCAAGGATCTTTTCAGAAGGCTAAGTCCTTGTAACAGAGTGCTTGATAGCACAGCGGAAGTCTTGTGTTTTGAACCCTTGTACTGGTATGTGCGAACAAGTGATTGATTATATCAAAGGGATACAGAGCTTATATGATAATACAAGAGAATATGAAGAGTCTAACTGTTTGTGCACTTCAAGGGGTACATTCCCTTTTACGACTCGATAAGGCAACTTGGGTAACCACCCGTACTGTAATATCGGGGCGGTTATTCGTCCTTACTGTCGTGCTGACTCCTGACTCTTCCGATTCAGATTGTTGGGTTGCACGGTCAACGTTTTGCGACCGTTGCCCTTTCGTAACCTCTGCGGGGTGTCGTCAACCCACGTCAAATATCGGTAGTACTGTAGCAGTGTTGACTCGGTGATCCCCGTCGTAACAATCTTCGTGTATTCGTACACTCACGCGAGATTCCAGAAATGCTGTTTTATCATTTCCAGCAGTAGTGCTGCCTATGAAATTATATATTATATATTATATATTGTATATTATATATATATATAGGCTTGGTAGGTGTTATTGGAACCTACTCTAGAAGGTAAAACTCCCTCCTTGTATCCCTCTCTCTTCTAATCTCATACTCTTTCCTCTCGACATTTTCTCCTAGCCTAAACCCTCACGCCACTTCCATGGCTTCTCTACCTACCTAGCTACCTAGCTACTTCAACATGGTATCAGAGCGGGCCATTCTACTCGAGCCTCCGCATCACACTTCTGCAACGTTCGCCCTTCCCTCTCCCTCCTGTCCTATCCGCGCCGCCGCCATGGCCATGTCGTGCAGCCGTGACGGTGTCGTCGTCCTGCCGTGGTGGCGTCGACACACCACCGCACGGACAGAAGTGGCCAGCGCCCGGCCTTAGCGCTGGCCAGCACGCCCGCATGCAGCCAGCAGAGGCGGAAGCAGGAGTGGAGAAGTGCTCAACTATTGCAGCGAGGAAGTCCTTGGCGTTCGCGACAGCGGTGAAGCGCAGGCGCTTAGACAAGGGAAGGGCATGTCTAATGGCAAGTTGCGCTACAGAATCACGAGAATCCCAGACAGCGCGAGCGAGTGCAGCAGCAGCAAAGGCCTCTCTCTCAGCAGTGGTGGGGTTAGCAGGGAGGGGATCAGGCGCAGAGGGGCGGGGAAGTAAGCCATCAACATGCATAGCCTGTGAGTACCCATCCTGGTGCTGACCTGTCAGGTGATGTTGGGTGAGGGACGCTGGCAGGTACTTGTCGTTTCTTGTCGGATGACTGCTAATGCTCGTGTTCTCTCTGCTGCATGGATGGTGTTAGAGTACCAGAATCCGTCTGGAGTGAAGTCGGGGTCAAGGTCTGGCGGATGCGTCCAGGCAGCAAATGCCACGATGCCGTCGCTATCGGCAGTTCCACGGTCGGGGATGAAGTCCAGCACGAAGACGCCCGACTTCAGGAGAGCGCGACCGATGAAGAGGCCGCCCTTCCCGTGGTAAAATCTAAATTCGTTGGCGTCCGAGTTCCATTCCAGGTGAATCCCCTTCGCCATCAACTCGCTGACGCTTAGTAGATTGTATCCCAAGTTGTCGACGATGAGAACTTTGTTGAGTTGTAGTATGACGTTTGTCTCCATTGACTGAAGTTGAACCACTCCTTGTCTATTTGTTTTCAGGTTCTCGTTGTTGGCGACGGTGATGATGACATCGCAGGTGAGGCGTCGTTCCCGTTGCACAAAGCGCCCAGAAGAACACATGTGTTGGCCGCAGCAACTGTCCAAGAACCAGGTGTTTGCCCGCAGCACGGAGCAACCAACACCATGTGGCACATGTCCTGTATGTTCCACATGTGACATGGTGCACCATGTCATGGTGTCATATACACACATGTTACCATATGTCATGGTGGGACATGGAACACCACATGGCACATGTTTGTCATGGTGTGTATGTTACAGCATACACCATGTTACACCCATGTTACATGTCCATGGTGTTTGTGTTTCTGTGGTGTCGACGGGTTCGACGGCAATCGGTCCTTCGCCGACCGTGCTGCTGAAGCTGACGCAGCAGAAGAAGACGTACCTGAAGCCTCGGAAGCTGCCGGACCACTCCCTTACTGCTCCGTGCCCGTTCCACTCGACGACGACAATCCTCTCGACAGTAACAACCTCGAAACCTATTACCACTTCGCTGACCAGGGTTACACTACACCTCAACCGGTCGACACAAATATCTCTGAACACATCGGACCCAATTTCTTACCTGACCCCGAAGATGGTGACGAAGCAGCTTATCCCGAGAATGCCAATTCCCCTCGACACACACCCACGGGCCTGCAGATACTTCGACTCTGGGTCGCCGTCCAGAGCCCGCCGCCGCCGTCGCCGCAAGAGCCAACGACTCTATCGCAGGCTCTGGGGGGGGGAACACAAGGCGAAATGGAAGGAAGCAAGGGAAAATGAACTGAAGGCTCTGCAAGACCGAAATACGTGGAAGCTGGTACCTGCAACAAAAACCAACGGGAATGTGCTCTTGGAGAAATGGGTGTACCGCATCAAGACTAATGCGGATGGCTCCATCGACCGCTTCAAAGCTCGCTGAGTCGTACGAGGATTTGACCAACGATACGGAACCGACTACACGGAGACAATCGTCCCAGTCTCCCGACATACCTCTCTACGCATTTTGCTTGCCGTCGCGGCCACGAAAAAGCTACCACTGCGCCAGATCAATGTCGCCAACGCCTTCCTGTACGCACCTGTGGACGCCGAAATCTTCGTCGAGCAGCCCCATGGATTCATCAATGACCCCACAAAAGTGTGCCAGCTGGTAAAATCCCTCTACGGAATTAAACAAGCCCCGAGGCTCTGGCAGCGCCACCTTCACGACCGCCTCGTAAGGATCAGTTTTCTGCAGTTGCCGCACGATCAAGGCATGTACCGACTACAAAAGGGGGGGGACTTCGTCCTACTCATCGTCTACGTTGATGACCTACTCTACGTCGGCTCCACGACCGACGTCGCCACCTGGTTCGAAGGGGAGCTGAGGAGTGACTTAACACTCACGGTATCGGACACCGTGAGCCAGTACCTAGGTCTAAACATCGTCGAAGACAACTCGGTGTTCCACCTACACGCCGGAAAATATGCAGGCGTTGTCGCGAAGAAATTCGGCCTAACGCCAGTCACAGTCGCAACTCCCTATCGCTACGGGAACAACGGCGAAAACTCCGCAAAGCTCCCCGCGAAGCAAATTCAGGAATATCAACAGAAGCTCGGTTGTCTGCTATTTGCAGCAGTAACCTGCCGACCGGATCTATCCTATAGCGCGAGCCAACTGGCGACACACCTGAAGCAGTCGGAGCAAGAGGATCTCGAGGAGCTAAATCGGGCACTGCTCTACTTCGTCTCTACGCCGACGACCGGACTTACCTACAGCAAAATAACACCATCATCCGTACAGCTACTCGGGTACGTCGACGCCAACCACGCGGGAGATAGGGAGAATCGTCGCTCCAGAACGGGCTACATCTACCGACTAGAGCCTATCAGGACTATCTCCTGGCAATCAAGCAAGCAGAAACTAATCGCGCTATCCTCGGCTGAAGTGGAATACATCGTTCTCTGCTCAGCGACCAAAGAAGGACTCTACCTACGGGAGCTACTCGAGGAAGCGAAAATCGCGACCATGCGTGTCTTCTCGCTATTTTGCGACAACCAACCCGCGATCAAAATCGCAAACAAAAACGGGTTCGCCAATCGAACCAAGCACATCGCTCTACGGTATTTCTTTAAGGATGAGATCGCGAAGGGGAGACTTCAACTCAGTTACTGCCCCACGACAGAAATGGCTGCAGATTACCTGACGAAGAAACTGGCAAAGGCAAAGTTCGATTGCTGCATGCTGCTGACTAGGCAAATAAACGTCACCGAATCCGGACACGTCAGCACTCCAGAAACGAAGGGGAGTGTTGGAAATACCTCGAAGACTTAAGCATTTCTGAAGTATAACACTACACTCAAAATGTCGTATCGAGTACACGAGTCAACGGAGGTTACACAAGGAGGTTGGACGAAAGAACACGAAAGGACGAAGGGACTCGAAGGGTTGCAACCGGAGGTTGCCACCGACCGTTGCGACTGCAAGGATGGTAACCGAACCAACGATCAAATCGCTGTGCGACTCGATAACCGTTTCTTCAACTGTATTCTACAAACTGCTCTATTTCCTATCTTCTATATATTCCTGTATGCTTGCCTTTTTAATCAATCACTTGCTCTCACATACTAGCGCAAGGGTTCAACTACTCAACACTTCCGCTGCACTACTCAAGCACTTCATACAAGTGGGACTCAGTCTCTGAAAAGATCCTAGGGCTTCTTCTCAGCCCAACACGTGTAACACACGCGAAACACAGAAAGAAACACCTGGCAGCATACACCATGTGCCCACCTGGCACATGTAACACACCTGACACACATATGGTGTCACATGTGTGCCATGTGTGACACCATGTCACATGACACATGTTTACCATATTTGTTATAGCCTTAGTTTATATTTGTTATAATCTCGCTTAATAATTGCATATTTCAAATCCCTACCGTACGTTGTACACCTGAACCCGTCTTGAAGCCACATAGCTTGTTCCTCCACATCTGTAGCAGCTCTTTTCAAATACAATTATCTAGGCTAGCTAGTTTATATTTGTTACAGCCTTAATTAGGTCAGTTCTTAGAGAGTACAGTCCTACCTTTGTAACCCTCTACATTTTCCCTTAGTTCACCATGTCAAACATGTGTATTTGTTATGTTTGCATAGACTGTATAGGGTCACCTCTTAGAGGGTACAATACTTAGGTATATCTATCTGTACTCTCCCTCTACCCAATCATTCACTCCTTACTTTGTTATGGTATCACGCGTAGGTTAGGATCCCCCACCTACCGCTTCCGCCCCTACCCTAGCTAGGCCCCGTCGCGCCCCTCCTAGCTCAGTCGCGCCCCTCCTGGGCCCTGCCGCGTCTCCTAGCCCCGTCGCGCCCCTCCTGGGCCCCGTCGCGCCTCCTAGCCCAGACGCGCCCCTCCTGGGCCCTGCCGCGCCTCCTAGCCCAGTCGCGCCCCTCCTGGGCCCTGCCGCCCCTCCTAGCCCCGTCGCGCCCCTCCTGGGCCCCGTCGCGCCTAAAGCCCAGACGCGCCCCTCCTGGGCCCTGCCTCGCCTCCAAGCCCAGTCGCGCCCCCCCTGGGCCCCCGTCGTGCCTCCTAGCCCAGTCGCGCCCCCTCCTGGGCCCTGCCGCGCCACCTAGCCCAGTCGCGCCCCTCCTGGGCCCCGTCGCGCCCCTCCTGGGCCCCTCCTGGGCTCCGTAGTGCCCCTCCTGGGCCCCGTCGCGCCCCTCCTGTGCCCCTCCTGCGCCCCATAATGCCCCTCCTGGGCCCCGTAGCGCCCCTCCTGGGCCCCGTCGCGCCCCGCCTCGGCCCCTCCTGGGCCCCGTAGTGCCCCTCCAGGGCCACGTAACGCACCTCCTGGGCCCCGTAGCTCCCCTCCTGGGCCCCGTCCAGCCTTCAGGCCCCGTCGCGCCCTGCCCGGCCCTGTCGCCCCCTGCCCGGCCCCGTCGCACCTGCCCGGCCCCGTCGCACCCGCCCGGCCCCGTCGCACCCGTCCGGCCCCGTCGCGCCCGCCCGGCCCCGTCGCGCCCGCCCGGCCCCGTTGCGCCCCTGCTGGGCCCCGTGGTGCCCCTCCTGGGCCACCGTCACGCCTGCAAGCCCCGTCGCACCTGCCCGGCCTCGTCGCACCGGCCCGGCCCCGTCGCACCGGCCCGGCCCCGTCGCACCCGCCCGGCCCCGTCGCGCCCGCCCGGCCCCGTCGCCCTCGCCTGGCCCTGTCGCACCTGCCCGGCCCCGTCGCGCCCGCCCGGCTCCGTCGCACCGGCCCGGCCCCGTCGCACCGGCCCGGCCCCGTCGGACTCGCCCGGCCTCGTCGCACCGGCCCGGCCCCGTCGCACCGGCCCGGCCCCGTCGCACCGGCCCGGCCCCGTTGCGCCCTGCCCGGCCCCTGCGCTCATCCCTGCCCCAGCCCCTTCATTCTCACTGGTACGGTTCCCCCCCCCCCCCCCCCCCCTCCCTGCACTGCCCTGCACAGCCCTGCACCGCCCTGCACTGCCCTGCCCCACACTGCACCGCCCTGCACTGCTCTGCTTTGCACTGCACTTCACTGCACCGTACTGTCCCGTCCTGCACTGCCCCTGATGGCGGCGGAGCTTCGCTTCGACGCTGAAGGCCAGCCTCTGGAGTTCGAGGCGTGGCTTGCCGACCTCCGGCGCCAACTCACTGGCCAGCGGCAGGATGGTGAACCGCTTTCCGCACACCTTGACGGTACGCTCCCCTGCCCAGACCCCCCAGCTATTCTGCCCGCTGACTCCACACCCACTGAGCGCGAGTCTCCTGCTGCCACTGCCCGTGCGTGCTCTATCTGGCTTTCTCGCGATGCTGTCGCCCAGCTTGCCATTAGCAACGCCCTTCCCCCGTCCGAGCGCCCTCGCTTTAGGTCCCTCACTACTGCTCAGGCATACTTAGATGCTGTCATCAAGCGCTATTCCACCCCTCCTGCTGCCTCGGTGGGTCGCCTGATCCTCCCGATGCTCTTTCCTGACCTTGCATCTTTCCCCACTGTCTCTGACCTCGCTGCCCACCTGCGCTCGATAGATGAGACCTGGCGCGCTGCCTACACTGACGCACAGCTTAGAGCCCACCAGCCGCCCATTACCTCTACCCTTTACCTGCTTGCCACCCGCCTCCCTGACCGCCTTGCTGTCGCCCGCGACCGCTTCCTTAGCATTCACCCCGCAGACCTCACCCTCACTGACTTTGTCAACACCCTGACTGTGATTGAGACCCGCCACCGCTCCATCGCCCAGGCGAGCGGTACCGTGCCGGTCCCTATCTTTCAGGGTTGTGCCCCCGCTCAGTGTTCCTTCTCCGACGGTTCTGCCGCTGTGGCTGAGACTGCTGCTGCAGCGCAGTTTCGTTCGGGGAAGGGCCGCCGCCCCAAGGTTGGGCGCGGCGGAGGAGGGGGGGGTTCTGGAGGGGGTGGTGGTGGAGTCGGGTCGTCTGGTGCTGGAGCGGACGAGGGGACCCTGCCCAGTCCAGCTGAGCAGCAGCCGCCGCAGTCGCAGCCTTCGCAGCAGCCGCAGCAGCCGCCGCAGCCGAGGCAGACGAGTGTCCTCCCGCCCGGGTGGCCCGGCGCTGGCGGTGGTCGGGCGCGTGGTGGTGTACCGAGTGGTGGTTCCGGGGGCGTGCGTTGTCAGTACCAGATCCAGACCGGTCCTCGCCGCGGCTTCGTTTGCGGTAAGATCGGTCATTCCACTCCCCGTTGTTTTCGTCGCCTGGACGACCTGTTTCGTCAACGCTTCGGCCCGTCGCCCGACCTCCCGGACTGGCACAGCATGCTTAGACGTAGTATTCCGATTTTTTACTTGGACATGGATGCCATTGTTGCTGGTCTGCATGTGATGTATGCTGATGACTCTAGTGTGCTTTCCGCTTGTTACTCACTGTCATCTAGTGTAGGTGTGCCTAGCTTAGCCTCCCTTGCTGCGTCAGGCGTAGGATCCCCTGCTTTGTTTAGTCTTGGTGCTTCCACCGTCGACCCGACGCCAGACGCCTCTGCTTCGCTTTCCTTCACCTTGGACTCTGGCGCTTCCCGGTGCTTCTTCCGCGACTCCACTACACTGACGCCGCTCCCTGTTCCTGCTGCCATTTCTCTTGTTGACCCCTCCGGCGGTCCGGTAGTCGCCCGCAGTTCCACCACCCTTCCCTGTCCGGCGGTTCCTTCGGGCTCTCTCACAGGTCTGCATATTCCCTCGTTCTCCAGGAACCTAGTTGGTGTCGGCTGCCTCCAGGACCTTGGCGTCACCACTACGTTCCCTGGTCACGAGCGGTATGCTGTCTGTACCGAGGCCGCCTGTGAGAGTACGACTCCGTTACACCACTTGGCCTTTTCCATATTTCATCTTCATTTCATTCCTCTTTTTATCTCATCGCCTTTTGCCTCATATTCCCCATTTTCCATTATCCTTTGGTTTCTTCCTTTATTATTATTATATCACCGACCAGGCATGGAATGTTCTAGACACGCTATCTAGCGTAATCCTGCCGTAATCTCTTAAAGCCAATAGCCTCGCGTGGCTATACGCAGGGTGATTCTATCTTCTAGAAGGGTCTATTCCCTTAGGATAAGATAAACCTGGTTACTTGATGTACTCTGGAAGTATAAAAGCGCCTTGTACTGATCGATAGTGCAACCTTTCCTCGACACATTCGATCCTGTGACACTTGGTAATCAGAGCTTTTCTCACTCGGCCGCGCTCCGCTAAGCAGCAGCAGCGGGGATCCTGCCTCGAAAAACCGCCGGGGGCGACCAATTCGACGCCGATTCTGGTAAGCACCAGCTCCGCGATTTTCGAATTACCCCCTCCGTGCGTGTTTTGAACAGGATGGCAACCTTCGACAACGCCGAGGTTACCCAGCAGCTCTTCGCGCGCATCGCAGCCCTTCAGGAGGAAATGCGAGCGGATCGCGAAGCGTGGCGAAACCAGTTCGAGCGAGTAACTCGACTCGCCGGAGCGCAGCACGAGACGACAACAGCGACGACGCAGCAGTCGCAGCAGTTTCTCGAGGCTCCGAAACCGCGCCCACCTGAGCCGTTCGATCCGAGCGATCGAAACTCCGACGCCCGCAGATGGATCGCCGGGATGGAGATCTACTTCGCAGCCGTCGGATGGAGCTCGCCAGTCTGGGACGGTCAACGTGTACGACTCGCGGCGACACTGATGCGAGGGCCGGCACTCGAGTGGATTGGCGGCAACAGTACTTTCATCCACGGTGAAGCCACGTGGCAGCAGTTCCGCGCCGACCTGCTGAAACGCTTCGAACCGATAAATTCGAGTTTCCTTGCCCGGGAAAAAATTCATCGACACCGACAGTTCGGGAGTGTAGCACAGTACACGCAGCAGATGGAGGAATTTTATAACCGCATTCCCGACCTGACCGAAGGGGAAAAAGTACAATCGTACCTCGCCGGGCTGAAGACCGAAGTCAAACGACAAGTCGCTGCGTCAAACTACACGAGCTACAGTGACGTCGTTTCGGCCGCGGAGCGCTTCGACATGGTCAACGCCGGAACACGACGGACGCACGTCGGCAGTACGCGACAGGGCGACCGCTCGGCTCACCCCACGTTTGCCGACCCGATGGAAGTCGACAGATTCGAGGGGCGGCCACGTCCGAAAAACACCAACTACACGTGTGATTTTTGCGGGGTGCCGGGCCACCGAATCTTCGACTGCAACAAAATGAAGGCCGCACGCGCAGAGTATCGGGCACGCAACAGTGGCGGAAATCTTTCGGCCAATCAGAAGACAAAAAACGGGAGTCGCCAGTGATTGCGGATCTAGCTGGCGAAAATAAAAAGATCCGAAAGCGGCCGCGGGATTCCGGAAAAATCAACTTCGACGAAGCTGATTCGACGCGAGGAGGAGGAAATGATGGGGGAAAATCTCCACCCCACGACCAGTCTTCGCCAGGGAAATTCGCCGAGGAAAAATCAGACTCCGCGAAAAAAGTCTCTGCCGAGACGGGGAAACTCCTTGAAGACCCAAGAAATTATAAGAATTCGTTAAAGCTATCCTATAAAGATGGTTTAATGAAAACTTATGATTTTCGAGGAGCTAGAGCCTTGGAGAAATTTCGGGAGGGACTCCAAAAGAAGCAGACAGCTGTGGAGACTATACCGGTACCGGACAACTTGGGGACCAAATTAAGGAGTGTGGAAAGAAGCCGACCTTTCCACGGAGTCAACGTCCTCTCCCGACACCAGCCCACAACGACTACCCGCTCCCCAGGGAAGACGTCGGTGGAGCTGAAGCAGCTCAAGAGGAAGCTGGGGGTCTACAAGAAGCTGCACAAACCCCGAACTCCTTCTACGGATGCATCCAGTTCTTCGGCATCAATGACGCGCACAGTCGTCAAAGAAACTCCGGGCCCTGGAGAAGAGCCGTTCTCCAAGCAGCCTTGGCCAGCTGCCAGCTCAGGAGTAGACAGCAACACCAAGGTGTGTACGGAATATTGGGATGTACCCTATGACCCAATCACTGAAACTATCTTTGGGTACTCCGAGCAACGACTGCCCCTCGTGCTCGAGGTCATCTGCAAAGGACGACGCCTCCAAGCACTCGTGGACAGCGGAGCGTCACACACCGTCTGCGACAAGGCAATGATCGACCGACTCCGGGAAGAGTACAAGCCTTCAGGATTCTCTGCAACGATGGTGGACGGCAGCAAGTTACCAGTACACGGCGAAGCAGTGCTACACCTACAAATTGGACCACTGCGCTGGAGACCTGCACTCCCCATCACCAACATCAAAGGGCTTGACTTGATCTTCGGGCGAGACTTCCTGAAAAGATTCAACCCCGAGATCAACTGGGTGAACCGCACCGCAAGCATCTACAACAATGGACGGAGAGTACAGCTACCCAACTGGGACGATACTGGAGATATCCCAGTGGAGACACTCGCACGATTCGAGAAGGATGTGAAGCGGACCGACACCGGGTTCCTGGCGATAGCAACAGAGGTGGAGAATGACGGAGAGAAAGCCTCGAAAACTCCAGAAAAAATCAAGGAATTACTAAAGGAGTTCCAAGACATTCTTCCTGACGATCTTCCGAACGAGCTACCGCCATACCGAACGCATCAACACGAGATCGTGGAGGAACCGGGTTCGAAGCCGACCTTCCGAGCACCATACCGGCTCAGCCCTACGGAGCTGACCGACATGAAGAAGCAGATCGAGTATCTCCTAGCCAAAGGACTCATCCGACCATCTACTTCGCCATACGGTGCCCCAGTACTCTTCACACCGAAACCGGACGGAAGCCTGCGCATGTGCATCGACTACCGAGCTCTTAACAAGCAGACCATCAAGAATAAATATCCGATACCGCGAATCGATGACCTGCTTGACCAGCTTCGGGGAGCTACGGTATTTTCCAAACTGGATCTGCGGTCCGGATACTGGCAGATACGGATGGCGGACAACTCTATCCACAAAACTGCTTTCCGAACTCGGTACGGATCGTACGAGTATTTGGTCATGCCGTTCGGACTCACCAACGCGCCGGCAACGTTCCAAGCCGAAATGAACCACATTCTACGACCACTTCTGGACGAATGCGTGGTGGTGTACCTGGACGACATACTCATCTACTCGCGCGACATGAAGCAGCACGTCGAACACCTGCGACGCGTCTTCGAAATTCTTCGACGGGAACGATTCTACGTCAAACTGTCCAAGAGCGAATTCGCCCTGGAGAAGGTCCAATTTCTAGGCCACATGGTGAGCGCTCAAGGAGTTCACGTCGACCCCAAGAAAATCGAAGCCGTACGTACGTGGAAGACACCCGAGAACGTGAAGGAGTTGCAGCAGTTCCTAGGCTTCGCTAATTACTACAACAGGTTCGTGCCACAATATGCGAAACTCGCGGCACCACTCACGAATCTGCTGAAGAAGAACACGCCCTACAAATGGGAGACGAAGCACCAGGAAGCCGTGGAGCAGCTGAAACAAGCACTAACGTCCGCACCGGTGCTCATCTTGCCAGATCCCGAACGCGACTACGTAATCGAAGCTGACGCCAGCGACCAGGCAGTGGGAGCAGTCTTAATGCAAGACCAGGGGAATGGACTGCAACCAATTGCCTACCTCAGCAAGAAACTGCACGGGGCAGAACTCAACTACCCGATACACGACAAAGAGGCTCTTGCTATCATCATCGCCTTCAAAGCGTGGAGATGCTATCTCGAAGGACGAAGAACGACCGTCTACACCGACCACTGCAGCCTGAAATATTTGAAGACACAACCCAACCTTTCCAGGCGGCAGGTCCGGTGGATCGACTTCCTCGAGACACACTTCCACTACGACATCGTGTACAAGCCCGGCCACAAGAACAAAGCAGACGCTCTCAGCCGGCCTGCACACGTTGCCGCGATTCAGGTCGAAGGGATGAATCCACTACTCAAGGGACTCTTCACCCACGGGTACGCCATCGACCCCGAAATTCCCTTGGCAGAAAAGCGACATCTGCTACAATGGGACAGTGACATCGCGTACCGGAAGGGATCCACAAAAATCTGGGTACCCAATTACCCTCCTTTGCGCCAGTTACTACTCGAAGAATACCACGACGTCCTGTACGCCGGACACTTCGGTAGCAACAAGACGCTCACCGGTATCGCCAAACACTACTACTGGCCCCATATGGCAGACGACGTCCAGAAATTCGTCACCTCGTGTGATACATGTCAGCGGATGAAGAGCAGCAAGCAGAAAAAGGCGGGACTACTGCAGCCTCTTCCTGTCCCAGAACAACCATGGCAAGTGGTTAGCCTAGACTTCATCACCGGGTTACCACCTACCTCCAGCGGTCATGACGCCATCCTTGTCGTCATTGACAAGTTCTCCAAAATGGGACACTTCATCCCGACACACACGACGGCACGCACCGAGGAGACAGCACAGCTCTTCGTTCGTCACATCATCTCACAGCATGGCATCCCAACTACACTCATCTCCGACCGAGACCCCAAGTTCACTAGCAAGTTCTGGAAGGAACTTATGTCTCTGCTCGGCACCAAACTCGCCATGTCATCCGCATACCATCCGCAGACAGACGGACAGACCGAGCGCCTCAACCAAATTGTTGAGCAACTCCTCCGAGCAGCCTGCAAGGACGACATCTCCAAATGGGACTTGCACCTGCCCGTACTCGAGTTTGCTTACAACAATGCCACACATGCCGCTACTGGACAGACGCCGTTCTTCCTCTGCTACGGACGCCACCCACTCACACCACAGAAACCGACAACACCAGCAACAGTCCAACCTGCACACGACTTCATCACAACCATGCATCAGCTTTGGGATCGGACCCATAAGCGCCTCCTTGACATTCAACAGCAACAGAAGCGCCAGGCCGATCGCCATCGCAACGACCACACCATTTCCGTGGGAGACCAGGTGCTCCTCGACACCCGCAACCTGGACATCAGCCATCTCCCATCTAAACTTCGACCTCGCTTCTGCGGGCCTTTTCTCGTTGAAGCACAGGTCACTCCTGTTACCTTCCGCTTACGCCTACCAGCTACCTGGAAGATTCACAACGCCTTCCATGTCCAACTTCTGAAGCCCTATCGAGATCCTAATACGATCTTCGTCGGACGCCAACCGCCGCCGCCGCCACCCGTCCTCGTCCAAAATGAACCCGAGTACGAGGTCGAGTCCGTGCTCGCACACCGCCGTCGTCGGAATGGCACCGTGGAGCTTCTTATCCGTTGGAAGGGTTATGATCCTTCTGAGGACAGCTGGGTCTCTGAGTCCGACATGGGTAACGCCCGTCGTCCTCTGCATGACTACCTTGTCAAGCAGGGTGTTACTTCTACCACCCAGCTTTGAGGGGGGGAAGTGTGAGAGTACGACTCCGTTACACCACTTGGCCTTTTCCATATTTCATCTTCATTTCATTCCTCTTTTTATCTCATCGCCTTTTGCCTCATATTCCCCATTTTCCATTATCCTTTGGTTTCTTCCTTTATTATTATTATATCACCGACCAGGCATGGAATGTTCTAGACACGCTATCTAGCGTAATCCTGCCGTAATCTCTTAAAGCCAATAGCCTCGCGTGGCTATACGCAGGGTGATTCTATCTTCTAGAAGGGTCTATTCCCTTAGGATAAGATAAACCTGGTTACTTGATGTACTCTGGAAGTATAAAAGCGCCTTGTACTGATCGATAGTGCAACCTTTCCTCGACACATTCGATCCTGTGACACTGCCACTGGTGCCCCCCTCTCCACGTTCCCCCGGGACCCGGTGTCCGGCCTGTTCACTCTGGACACCGTGACCCCCCCGGCTGGAGCGCTCACCCAGGTTGCTGCTGCCTGCTCCTGTCGGTCCCTCACTCACCCGACTCTCCTTTGGCACCACCGCCTAGGTCACCCTGCACTCCCGCGTCTGCGTCACATGTCCCAGCATGGTCTTGTCCTTGGTCTCCCAGGTTCTCTCCCTGCGTTTCCCTCCTCCCCAGCCCCACCTTGCACGCCTTGTGTCGAGGGTCGGCTTCGCCGTGCCCCTCACTCCTCCTCGTTTCCCCCTACCGCCGCGCCGCTGCAGACCCTGCACCTGGACGTCTGGGGCCCCGCCCCCGTCCCTGGGCCGCGTCGAGAGCGCTACTTCCTTGTCCTTGTCGACGACTTCACTCGTTACACCACAGTCTTTCCCCTGGAGCGTAAGGCCGACGTGCCTGGCGCTCTCATCCCCTGGCTTGTCTCTGCCCGTGTCCACCGCGGTCTCCCTGTCTTGCGTCTTCACTCCGACCGTGGTGGCGAGTTTGCCTCAGGTGTCCTTGGTCGCTTTTGTCGTGCGGAGGGCATCACCCAGACGTTCACCCTACCGGACTCCCCACAGCAGAATGGTGTCGCTGAGCGACGCATCGGTTTGGTCATGGAGGTGGCTCGCACCTCCATGATCCATGCCGGTGCACCCCATTTTCTGTGGCCGTTCGCTGTGCGCTACGCTTCTCACCAGCTTAACTTGTGGCCGCACCCTCAGCAGCCGCAGGTTTCGCCGACCCGTCTTTGGACTGGGTCTCCTGGTGACGCGTCTGCGTTCCACGTCTGGGGCTGCCTTGCTCACGTCCGTGCCTCCGGCACAGACAAGCTCACTGCCCGCACCCTTCCCTGCGTCTTCCTCGGTTTTCCCCTTGACGCGTCCGACTGGCACTTTTACCACCCGCCGTCTCACCGCTTCTTTCACTCTCGTGACGTCACTTTTGACGAGTCCGTCTCCTACTACCGCCGCTTCCCCCACCGTGGTCCCCCGGTTACCCCCCCCCTGTTCCTGGTCACCCCTTCCCCGGTAGTCCCTGCCCCTCCTCCTCCTCCTCCCCGTCCCGCCCCCTCTGGTGTCTCCCACGTCACCCCCCTTCTGTCGGTGGACCCGGTTGAGGAGTCTTCTGACTCTGGTGGCCCTGCTGCGCAGTCCTCACCGGCCGGCCCTCCCCCGGCGTCCCCTCCCCAGTCCCCTCCTCCACCGCCTCTGCCGCCGCTGCAGCCGTCGTGGTCGCTGCCGCCGCCGCCGCCGCCGTCGGAGCACCCGTTCGCTGACTCTTGGGGTGCTCGTCCCGGTCGCCCTGGGGGTGGTCCCTCTGGGGGTGCTGGTGTGGAGTGTGCCGGTGGTAGCCGAGGAGCAGCTTGCGGCCCAGGTGTCGCCGTTGTGTCGCCGCAGCAGCAGTCCCCGCCGGTGTCAGCACTTCGCCTGCTCGGCCTTCCGTCCCCCGACCCTGCGTCTGTTCCTCTCCGACCGTCTCCTCCTCTTCCCGTCTACGGCCCTGTGTTCCCTCCGCCGGACTCGTCCCCGGCCCGTCTTCCCCCTCGTTCCCCTCCTGTGTCCCCTCCCCTGTCTCCTGACCCTTGTCTCAGAGGTTGGACTAGTAGTGCCGCCCTGAGCTGCTTGTTTAGGACATTCCCCTATGCAGTCTAGGGGGTGTGTCAAACATGTGTATTTGTTATGTTTGCATAGACTGTATAAGGTCACATCTTAGAGGGTACAATACTTAGGTATATCTATCTGTACTCTCCCTCTACCCAATCATTCACTCCTTACTTTGTTACACCATTCTCACGACAATCTAACATTCCTGACAGAGGTTGATGCCAATCGCCTGGTAGAGCAGGATGACGATATCCAGCTTCCTAGACAGCCATGGCCTGCTCTGCAGGAGCTTGGGCTTCCTTGAGATTGGTAATTTACACTGCAACAATTTGCTCTGTAGAATCACATTCTCAAATCCATACCATACATGGTACAGCTCCTACTTCCAGCCACATGACCTGTTTCTCCGCATACACAAGAGCTCCTTTCAGGGCTTGAAGGTGGTTTGCTGCCAGAGGTTGATGATATCCGTGGCCTGGTTGAGCAGGATGATCACGCGCTTCCTCGACAGCCACGGCTTGCTCTCCAGCAGCTCGCGCAGCTCCTCCCACGCGTCCTTGCGCGGCCAAAACATGTACGAGCTGACGGGAACAGTGCCCTGCCCGGGAATCATCTGGTCCACGGCAATCCCAATGTTCTTCTCTGGAGGGGGGCGGGTGAAAATGGGAAAGGACAATTCAGATTGTGAGAGCAGCAGGATATGCAAATTAAATAAGGAATTGAGACAGCGAAGATATGCATGTGCTCCACGGCAATCCCAATGTTCTTCGCTGTGAGGTGGAAAAAAGGCATACGGAAAGAACAGTCCTGAGGAATTCTTCTAGAGAAAGCGGCAATGGGTGCAACAGAAAAAGCCTGCAGGGCCAAGGCAATCTTTGGGTTCTTCCATGAGGGAAAACAGGGGTTTTGAATGAAATGGGATACGTTGCATTGAATGAAAAGGAAAAAAGCTGCAAGCAAACGTGAAGCGAGTCCTACTTAAACAGGGAACGGAAGGGAAAGGGGGCTTTGGGGGGGGGGGAGGGGGGGAGGAAGTTAGGGGAAAATGGAAGAGGGAACTGGCAGCCTAAAAAAGAGTGGGGTGAGGGAGGAGGCTCTGCAAGGAATGGCTGCGAGAGATGAGAAGAGATAGCTGAGAGCGCTGCGATCCGAGGTTGGAAGGACGATTTAGGCCTAAACGACAGCAGCTTTCTTAGCCAGCAGGCCAGATACTCAGCCACGATGCAGAGGCATTAGGGAGACCGCCCACCCACCACACATCGGCCGACCCCATGGATGCCTAATGGGGTCGGCCCACTGCTGGCTACGCTGACGCCAACGTCTATGCCTGTACCTACGCCTACGGCTGATAGGGATGCAGAGCGCAGGGTACCGATGGCCAATAACCATTGTGTACAAGCGTTCGAATCCAACCTGTCAACACATTTCACTACGAGAAAAGAGCTCAAGGGAACTTTCTCGTGACCAAGTAAGCCAACGTGAGCTTCGCCTCAACAGCGACTGACAGAGACCATAGCCCTTTCTAGTAGCCTGGACTACGGTTCTACACGTCCAGAAGGGCCGCTCCTTATATATCCTGCATTCACTTGCAACCTTCTGGAAACGCCGATAAGATCCGCGCGATTCAACCTGTGAGCCGACCATGTGCCGCCACAAATCCGCGATAAGTGGGCAATCCGCTAATCCATGTTGCTCTGGGGTTGCTCTCGAGTAGCGCGTTCTGGGGTTGTCCATGGCGCAAACATCACTCCAAACGAACTACTCGAGAGCAACCCCAGAGCAGTTACACGCCCGAGCCGTTACGTGCTAAGAAACGTCAGCAACTCGCGGGTCTCCGTAATCCGTGAGGCAATGCGCTCCGATTACGTGTGCAAGGCCGGCGTACGCAGCAAGACCGTCAGGATGAGGAAATCGACTCCACCGTGGATAATCACCATAGCTGCGACGCATAAGACGATATTTTAAGCGCCTCAAGCAAACGATTACTGAAGGGCCTCAGAAAATTGGCTACGGCGTGGAAGAAACCACCGCTGCTACGAATTACGTTAGCTAAACCCGGAACCCTTGTAATGGCATTGGCTTCCTCCTGGCGTTTCGTCCGCTTTTGAGAGAATACCCACAGATTGCCTTGGTCTAAAAGCCCCGAGGCGTGAAATGCGAGACGCACCGAGCCAGACGAATTTAAGGAGCAGTCGTTGGTTGCCCTCCTTTACCGACAGCACCTTGACCTTCTTAGGCTCCTCCGCCGCCGCCTCGCTCCCCGCCTCCGCCACCGCCGCGCGCGGAGCGACCACGCGCTCCACCCGCGCGGGGAATGCGCGCACGGCGGGGAGGGCTTGCGCGGAGAAGGACGGCGTGCGGAGAGAAACGCGCGCAGAGCAGGCTGCAGCGCGAGCGGCGGGCGCGGCTGTGTAGGCTGCGGGGAAAGCTACTTGGGATGTAACGGCAGCCATGGCTGTTCGTCTTTTTCTGAAAAATCACAGGATAAACAGACGCGCCGCGTAGGGTTAGGGAGAAACAACCAGTGGGTCGGAAGAGTCGTTTCTCTTCGACTTGAGTGTGAGGGCTGGGAGGAGGTAAGAAAGAACTGTAAGTGCAGTGGGCCAGTCAGACCACGAAGGGAAACTGCAGAAATTCAGGGACGGGTAATAAATGGGTGAATGGGGTTGCAGAGGATTGCAGAGCGGTTGAGCTAGTTGAAAATGGTTGAAGCTGAAAGAAATGGTTTTGGTTGGGATGGGGTACGATGAAGAGGTTTTGGTTTTGGTTGCAGGTATGCGGACGGAGAGGTGGGGGCAGAGAATGGCGGGAAATGCGGCGAGTATGGAAGGGCTGGGCGCAACATGTGACGTGTCAGCGGAGTGATGGGCGACGAGTCATCCGAAACTCCACTCTAGCTGCTGACGTGTTGGCCATCCAGCGGAGCTGCGAAGATCCGTGGTAGCTCCGAGGTTTCGTTCGGCCTCAAGTAACGGTATTTCGTTACGTCGAAGGTTAGATATCCCACAATATCTAGGCCTTCTGCTAATAATGCTAAATAGTTACCACCATAGTTACCTGATTGTTTAATAAAAGACATTATCGATTACGTGTCATAGTTTTACACAACAAACGGATTCCCCATAACGGTTCCTCGATGTTCATATCAGAAATGTCGTCAGAACCATTACCTAGGCCTTGGGACTGCTTTTGCCGCCAAATTCCTTCAACCTGACAACGAACATCCCGCTTCATCGTTTCCAACGTCTACTATACGGTAGTTCTGTATGCTATTCTTCAATAGTCGCTCCATCCCGCTTCCCTCCGCCCTGCGCCAAGCCCTGATTTTCTAGGACACGCGCATTCTAGAGGCGTCTCAGAAGTGGAGATTAATTCACCTGTTACCAGCCACTCCTCGGCCTCCAAGCCGCCGTTAATCTCGTCCGCCGGCCTCAGCGCGTACTATTTCCCTGCCTCGGTGTCTCGCGATGGCTCGCCAATGAAGGCATTTCACGTGGCTCCATCCGATTCGATGATAGACTGCAGTCGCCTCAGCTTGCACCGATCTCATGGCCGAGTCGCTGATCTCTCCCATTCGCCCAGCAGCCACATCTTGGCCACGTGGCTCTGCTGGATTTGCGGCAACCCACGGCTCATCAACCTCAGCCTCTATCCGTTTGCTTTCGCTTGATTCTCCGACGTCTCTAGGCTGTTCAAGATGCAACTTAATCTGCACGTTAAGTTGCAATCAGGCGGTTCAGCATACAACTAGTAGTCCCGCCTTCGGACCGCAATGCTCTCCGCAATGCTCTCCGCGCGCAGTTTTCGGCGCGGGCGGGATTCACTCACGCACACCACAATTGGAAGCGTCTAGAATACATCGTGTCGTGAGACAGACGTCTCTAAAGCCTCGTAATAGTGCCGTGAAAGGGTCATCTAGGAACGCTATAATCGCAGCAGCTGCAGGGCGTGCCACTCCACAGGGGACTTCTTCCCCTCGGAAAGGGCCCCTTTCCAACAGCACTAGTAGTGGCTCGGAAGGGTCATTTCGGAACGCTGTAGCAGCTGCCGCTACAGGGCGTGCCGCCACTCCACAGGGGTCTTCTTCCCCTAGGAAAGGGCCCCTTTCCAGTAGCACTAATAGTGGCGTGGAAGGGTCATTTAGGAGGAACGTTGTAGTGGCTGCCGCTGCAGGAGGTGCCACTCCACAGGGGCCTTCGTCCCGTAGGAACGGGTCCTTGCTTTATAGCACTAGTAGTGGCGTGGAAGGGTCATTTAGAAACGCTGTAGTGGCTGCAGCTGCAGGGCGTGCCGCCTCTCCACAGGGGCGTTCGTCCCGTAGGAACGGGTCCTTGCTTTATAGCACGAGTGGTAGTGGCGTGGAAGGGTCGTTTAGGAAGGCTATAGTGGCTGCCGCTGCAGGGCGTGCCACCACTCCACAGGGGCCTTCTTCCCCTCCCGACCCTCCTCCCGATCCGCCTCTTTTCTCGCTGTGGCCCAGACCTCCTGGCAGTGGTAAGATCCGAGCCTCTAGGCTTGGTTTAGGCCCTAATTCTCAGTGTTTGAGAGAGGCCAATCCATCAGGCTTGGCTGTTCTCCTTTTGTTTCCATCTCCAACCCTTCACCCGGCCGGCCCTTTCCTCCCCTTTCGAGTTTTCCTCCCCTCCCCTTTCGCCTTCCCTTCCCCTTTCGTTTCCCTCCCATCCTTGCCCTCCCATGCCCCTCCCCGGCGTGTCCCTGCAGATGAGGAGGCTAGCAATATCAGTGGTAACCCCAGTGACGATGATAACAGTGACGATGATAACAGTGACGATGAGAGCACCACCGATAACAGCAGGGGTGTCCTTTACCATGCCATCCGATCCTTGCCCTTCCCATGCCCCTCCCATGCAGATGTGGAGGCTAGGAGTAACAACGGTAACCCCAGTGACGATGATGGCAGCAGTGACAATGAGAGCACCATCAGCAGCAGCGGTGCCCTTAACCATGCCATTCCCCATGCCCCCCCCATGCAGACGTTGAGGATGGAAGTAGCAGTGGTAACCCCATTGACGATGATGACAGCAGCAGTGACGACGAGAGCACCATCGGCAGCAGCGGTGCTGCCGCCAGGGCGAAAGGCTTTGGAGCGACAGCAGCAGGAAAAGCACCAGGGAAGAAAGGCGGTGGCCGAAGGGGGGGAGGAAAACGGGCGAATGCCCCTCAGGCAATGCCTAAGGGGGCGGTGTCCAGAGCACAAGTCACGGATCCACGTAAAAGGGTTCCTCCTGAGTCCGTAACCAGGGTAGGCAGGGTAACCGGGGAGAAAGGGGAGGGGGAAGAGGTGAACATGATAGATGCGTTTTCAGACCTTAGTTATGATCAGCAGGTGGCGGCAGCTTGGTACTTGGGTCTGCCGATACCCACGAGGGCGGACGGGAGAAGGCCGAGCGATGCTGAGATGTTTCTCCGAGTGTTCGGCGGCAGTCTCAAGCTGACTGGGATCAGCATCGGCAAGAGGAAGGCGAGTGGCGGCGATGGTAGTGGTGGGAGTGATGGTGAGGAGGGGAGTGACGGCGAGAGGGGGAGAGGCGGAGAGAAGGGGAGAGACAGCGGGGAAGTCACGGTGCGGAGTGGGGAGCGAGAGTTTGTTCTGATGAGCGATAGGAATGAGCTTAGTGAGGCGGATTTGGCGGCTATTGAGGCGGATCTTGCGGCTTACGTTGACTTTGCAAGCAGTATCGATTTTGAGCCTGGCAGCAAGCAGGGTGACAGGGACAGGGGGGGGGACACCATCAGCAACAGCACCAGTGGAGTCAGTAGCAGTGGCAGCAGGAGCACCAGCAGCAGCAGCAGTAGCACCAGCAGTGGTGGCAAGGGATTGTTTGGGTTTGGGGGAGACGTGGCACGAGGATTATCCGACGCCGTTCAATGGTTCAAGTCTGTTACCGCTCCTGACCCCACAAGACCACTTGAAGCCACCACTGAACCGCCCCTCCCGTCCGATCCTACCAAGTTGCAAATCCCCATCGCTGATCCCCGCTCCCAGTCTGCTCCTGCCAAACCACCACTTGAAGCTACCCTGGTGACTTTTGAGTCGACTCAAAAGTCACCTCGGTCCCAGTCTGCTCCTGCCAAACCACCACTTGAAGCTACCCTGAAACCGCCCCTCCCATCTGACCCTAGGAAGGCACTTGAACGGACCACAGTTTCCCCTAGTTCGTCTTCCGACTGTATCCAACCGACGGAGGCTGCTGCTATCTCGTCGCCATTGCCACCTCCATCTGTGCCCCCCTTCCCATCGGACCCTAGCACACTTGAACGGACCGCAGTTTCCCCTAGTTCGTCTTCCAACCGTACCACTGAGAATTCAAAAAAATACCCGACGGAGGCTGCTGCTATCTCACCAACGGCGCCTCCGTCTGACCCCAGTGAGTCACTCGAACTGACAAGTGAATCCCCCCTCACGTCTGATCCTGGTTCATCTGGCCGCGTTACCCTGGTGAAGGGTCCTATTGACTCGCCAATACCACCTCCATCGGACCCCAGCGAGTCACTCGAACAGGCAAGGAAACCCCCCCTCACTCCTGGTCCTACGAGCCCGTTTGCAGCAGCAAGTGAGACGGCCTTACGATCAGAGCCTAGCACCTCACGTGGTGCCACCACAACCGGACCCCCCCTCATGCCTGGTGGCTCGACTGGCCCCTTGGGAGCTACAGGTGAGCCGCTCACACCATCCGGCCATAGCACCGCGCATGTTGCCACCACAACCGAACCCCTCCTCATGGCCTCACCAGCAGCAGCCACGGAAGCAGCAGCTTCATCGGTGGTAGCAGTGGCATCGGGAGAAGCAGCGGCAACGGAAGCAGCAGCAGCAACGGCGGCAACAGAAGCAGCAGCAGCAACGGCGGCAACAGAAGCAGCAGCAGC
This sequence comes from Closterium sp. NIES-67, assembly GCA_027943415.1. Taxonomy (NCBI): domain Eukaryota; kingdom Viridiplantae; phylum Streptophyta; class Zygnematophyceae; order Desmidiales; family Closteriaceae; genus Closterium; species Closterium sp. NIES-67. Next base: position 116,507 of record BQMB01001151.1, on the reverse strand, counting down.
AATGGTGGCAATGAAAGCTGCAGCGGCAACGGCATTAGGAGCAGCAAGTGTATTAGAGGCAGCATCGGCTGGAAATCCGCGGATTGGAGAGGGGAAGGTGCAGGGAGGGGGGTCAAAAGCAGAGGGGAGGGTGGAAGGAGAGGGAAGGGGGAAAGAAGAGGAGCAAGGAGGTTTAGATATTCAATGGAAGGGGCCTTTTGATGTGACTGTAATGGAGGGTGTTGCAGAGGGGAAGGGGATAAGAGTGGTGGCCGAGGGAGGTGTGAGGGAGGGGGAGAGGAGGAGAGGGGTCGTGGAGGGAAAAGAGGAGAGGAATGGGGAGGAGGAGGAGAGAGAGGAGGGGGAAGAGAGAGGAGGAGGAGAGAGAGAGGAGGGGGAAGAGAGAGGAGGAGGAGAGGGAGAGGAGGGGGAAGAGAGAGAGGAGGGGGAAGAGGAGGAGAAAGACGAAGTGGGAGCAGAAGAGGGAGAGGAGGAAGGTGGGTTGGTGGCAACAGCAGATAGCAGTTCGAAGACTGCGGGTGCGCAAGAGAAGCGGAAGGAATGGTTGAGGGCGGAGAGGAAGGAGGCGAGAGAGGAGGAGAGAGAGGAAGAGGAGGAGGGAGAAGAGGAGGAAGAGGAGGCGGACGAGGAAGAAAGTGGGCCGTTGGCAGTAGCAGATGGCAGTCTGAAGGGGCGAGAGAAGCAGAGGGGGTCGAGCATCGAGTGGCTGAGGGCGGAGAGGTTGGAAGCGAGAGAGGAGGGGGGGGCGCAGGATGGAGAGGAGGAGGCGGAGGAGGAGGAGAGTGGGTTGGTGGCAGTGGCAGACGGCAGTTTGAAGCAGAGGCGCGGGTCGAGCAAGGAGTGGCTGAGGGCGGAGAGGAAGAGAGAGAGGCAGAGGGAGAGACGAGTGGTGCTGCTGGCGGCACAGCTGAAAGAGGAGCTGGAGAGACAAGGGCGGGAGATGCGGAGTGAGGTAAGGAAAGGGGGAGACGTGAGTGAGGAGGGATCTTCAACGAGTGGTGTAACCGAGAGGGAGGTAAAGGAGGTGGTTAGGATCCAGGAGCGGATGGAGGAGGAAGGCGAGGTGACGAGAGATTTGAGAGGAAGGCGCGGCGGAGGGACAGGCTTCAGGGAAGGGCTGCTGCTGGCAGCACGGAAAGACGGGGAGGATAGGGAGGTTGGGGAGGTTGGGGAGGTTGGGGAGGGTCGGGAGGGTGGGGAGGATTCGCCTACAGGTGCCAATGCAAAGGGCGAAAAAGGGGGGGCGGATGCTAAGGGAATGGGCGAGAAGGAAATGCAGGCCATTTCTAAGAGAAAAGGGCTTCTAGATGTGGAGGAGTTGAGAGCGGTGGATCTAGGTCAGGTGGCTCTGCTGCTGGGAGCGATTGAGGGGCTCAAGGAGGTTCAGGATCTGCCGAAGCTGATGAGCTGGCTTGGCGGCGTGTCGGAGGAGGGGGGTGGAGAGGTTGGCCCTGCTGGAGGGGGATTGGGCGGCGATGACGTGTCACTGGGCAGTGCTGAGGTGTCGCAGGTGCTGTATGAGCTGGCGATTGCGGAGGAGAGTGAGAAAGCTCTGGCGCTGCTGAGGTGGATGGAGGGGAGAAGGGAGAGGGAGTGGGGGGAGATGAGTGAGAAGGCACGAAGAAAGTTCCTAATGGCGAGAGAAAGGGAAGGAGTGGAAAGGGTGGGGAAGCAGAGAGAGGGGATGGGTGGGAGAAAGGTGAGTGGAGGAGAGGAGGGGGGATTGTTTGGGCCGACTGGCACTGCGTATGGTGCTGTTGTGACCATGCTGCTTAGGGTGGGACGGGTGGAGCAAGCTGGCGCCATGGCCATGGGGCAGCACAGTCGAAGCAGGAGCAGAAAGAGCAGCAAGAGCAGCAGGAGCAGCGGCTGCAACAGTCAGAGCAGCAGCACGAGACAGAGATCAACCAAGCAAGCTCCATCAGGCGTCCCACAAACCCCCCTCCACCACCTCCTCCTCCCATCCCACCCCCCCCTCCCATCCCCATACCACAATCCGTGTACTGCCAACTGATCGGCGCGCTAGTGGGCACGGACAAGGGCCTGAGAGCCCTCGACGCGTTCCTCAAGATGCGGAAGGGACAGGGCAAGGGGGAGCGGCCGTCCCTGGCGCTGTGCCACCTGGTGATGAAAGGGTGCCTCAAGGAGGGCGGGCGGGGGGGACTGGACGGGTGTGGAGTGATGGTGGACGAGATGACCAGGCTGGGCGGCAAGCTGAAGCCCACTGCGGTGAGTATTTGTTTTGAAAGAAGAAACATGGCATTTTATTAGGTTTGCTTGTTTTTCAGTTTTACAGTTCCGCTTTTAGGGCAAGGGAGTGCTGCGCTGAAAAGAGCAGGGCAAGGGGGAGCGGCCATCCGTGGCGCTGTGCCACCTGGTGATGAAGGGGAGCAACAAGGAGGGGGGGAGGGACGGGCGGCAGGGATGTGAAGTGATGGTGGATGAGATGACCTCGCTGGGCGACAAGCTGAAGCCCACTGCGGTGAGAAATGTCGAGGGTGGTTGTTTGTTTCCGCGTTCCAAAACCACTTGGTTCTCTGTAACTACGGTGGCAGGGGTGCCTTTTGAGTCGACTCAAAAGTCAACTCATTGTTTCCTTGTTCCAAAAGCTCTTGCTTCTCTGAACTACGGTGGGCGGCAGGGGTGTGAAGTGATGTTGGATGGATGGGATGGGATGGCCAAGCTGGGGTAGAACCTGAAGCCCACTGCGGAGCTCATTTTTAGGTTTTTTTTTTTTTTCCCCATTTTGATTGTTCTCCTTACTAGTCGAACCTTGAAGCCATGTCCTTGAAGCCCTGTCCTTGAAGCCCCGTCCTTGATGCCATCGCCCATGATTGGCAGCTGGCCTTGAGAACACCCACTTGGTGGTGGTTTTAGCCATACGTGGTAGCGGGCTGTAAAACACTGTTGTTTTAGAACAATTCTTGCTCAGAAAAACTCTCGAGAATTTGTAGGGAAAAATTTATGGTAACTAGTTTCGGCAGGTGGCTGCCTTCATCAGACCATGAGCCACCTCAAAATAGAGGGAGGCTATTTTTGAGCCACCTCAAAATAGGGGGGGGCTATTTTTGAGCCACCTCAAAATAGGGGGGGGCTATTTTTGAGCCACCTCAAAATAGGGGGGGGCTAGTTTTGAGGCGCCTCAAAAATAGGGAGAGGCTATTTTTGAGGCGCCTCAAAAATAGGGAGAGGCTATTTTTTAGGCACCTCAAAAATAGGGGGAGGCTATTTTTGAGGCGCCTCAAAAATAGGGGGAGGCTATTTTTGAGCCACCTCAAAATAGGGGGAGGCTATTTTTGAGCCACCTCAAAATAGGGGGAGGCTATTTTTTAGCCACCTCAAAATAGGGGGAGGCTATTTTTGAGCCACCTCAAAATAGGGGGAGGCTATTTTTGAGCCACCTCAAAATAGAGGGAGGCTATTTTTGAGCCACCTCAAAATAGGGGGGGGCTATTTTTGAGCCACCTCAAAATAGGGGGGGCTATTTTTGAGCCACCTCAAAATAGGGGGGGGCTAGTTTTGAGGCGCCTCAAAAATAGGGAGAGGCTATTTTTGAGGCGCCTCAAAAATAGGGAGAGGCTATTTTTTAGGCACCTCAAAAATAGGGGGAGGCTATTTTTGAGGCGCCTCAAAAATAGGGGGAGGCTATTTTTGAGCCACCTCAAAATAGGGGGAGGCTATTTTTGAGCCACCTCAAAATAGGGGGAGGCTATTTTTTAGCCACCTCAAAATAGGGGGAGGCTATTTTTGAGCCACCTCAAAATAGGGGGAGGCTATTTTTGAGCCACCTCAAAATAGGGGGAGGCTATTTTTGAGCCACCTCAAAATAGGGGGAGGCTATTTTTGAGCAACCTCAAAAATAGGGGGAGGCTATTTTTGAGCCACCTCAAAGATAGGGGGAGGCATGGATGCAACTGTTTTCAGAGGATTCTCAAAGGCTAAAATCTCTTCTCTCTTCCATCCTCCCGATCCCACAAACGGGCCGACCCCCTTTCAGCTGACCTTTTCCTTCCTGATCCGCGCACTGCTGCAAGAAGGGGACCTCAAGGGAGCCAAATACGTGATGCTGACCAGGATGCCTCATGCTTGCCTGCTCTGAACCCTCTCCCACCCACTGCAGCTGACCTTCTCCTTCCTCATCCGCGCACTGTTGCAAGATGGGGACCTCAAGAGAGCCACATACGTGATCTTGAAGAGGATGCAACGGCGGGGCCTGGTGCCGCGGCTGGAGGACGTGCATGGAGTCATCAAGGGGTGGCTAGGGACGGGAGGGGCGGCAGGGGTGACGGAAGCTATGGCGATTATGGATGCGATGCTGGGGATCACGGCGGATGGAAGAATAAAACTCAGTGCTTCTGTGATGGTGCAACCCTCTGAGGTGAGTCAAGAGGGGCCATGGGGGTGGCTGTGAGGCTATGGCGATTATGAATGCGATGCTGGGGTCACGGTGGAGGGGAGGAGAAACCCCCCTGCTCTTGTGATAGTCAAGCTCACTGAGGTGAGTCCAGCCCACTGAGGTGAGTCAAGCCCGCTGAGGTGAGTCAAGCCCGCTGAGGTGAGTCAAGCCCACTGAGGTGAGTCAAGCCCACTGAGGTGAGTCAAGCCCGCTGATGTGAGTCAAGCCCTCTGAGGTGAGTCAAGCCCACTGAGGTGAGTCAAGCCCGCTGAGGTGAGTCAAGCCCACTGAGGTGAGTCAAGCCCTCTGATGTGAGTCAAGCCCACTGAGGTGAGTCAAGCCCTCTGAGGTGAGTCAAGCCCGCTGAGGTGAGTCAAGCCCACTGAGGTGAGTCAAGCCCGCTGAGGTGAGTCAAGCCCACTGAGGTGAGTCAAGCCCTCTGAGGTGAGTCAAGCCCGCTGAGGTGAGTCAAGCCCACTGAGGTGAGTCAAGCCCTCTGAGGTGAGTCAAGCCCGCTGAGGTGAGTCAAGCCCACTGAGGTGAGTCAAGCCCGCTGAGGTGAGTCAAGCCCACTGAGGTGAGTCAAGCCCTCTGAGGTGAGTCAAGCCCACTGAGGTGAGTCAAGCCCTCTGAGGTGAGTCAAGCCCGCTGAGGTGAGTCAAGCCCACTGAGGTGAGTCAAGCCCTCTGATGTGAGTCAAGCCCTCTGAGGTGAGTCAAGCCCGCTGAGGTGAGTCAAGCCCGCTGAGGTGAGTCAAGCCCGCTGAGGTGAGTCAAGCCCTCTGAGGTGAGTCAAGCCCTCTGAGGTGAGTCAAGCCCTCTGAGGTGAGTCAAGCCCGCTGAGGTGAGTCAAGCCCGCTGAGGTGAGTCAAGCCCACTGAGGTGAGTCAAGCCCGCTGAGGTGAGTCAAGCCCACTGAGGTGAGTCAAGCCCTCTGAGGTGAGTCAAGCCCGCTGAGGTGAGTCAAGCCCACTGAGGTGAGTCAAGCCCGCTGAGGTGAGTCAAGCCCACTGAGGTGAGTCAAGCCCGCTGAGGTGAGTCAAGCCCACTGAGGTGAGTCAAGCCCTCTGATGTGAGTCAAGCCCACTGAGGTGAGTCAAGCCCTCTGATGTGAGTCAAGCCCTCTGAGGTGAGTCAAGCCCGCTGAGGTGAGTCAAGCCCGCTGAGGTGAGTCAAGCCCGCTGAGGTGAGTCAAGCCCTCTGAGGTGAGTCAAGCCCTCTGAGGTGAGTCAAGCCCTCTGAGGTGAGTCAAGCCCGCTGAGGTGAGTCAAGCCCACTGAGGTGAGTCAAGCCCGCTGAGGTGAGTCAAGCCCACTGAGGTGAGTCAAGCCCTCTGAGGTGAGTCAAGCCCGCTGAGGTGAGTCAAGCCCACTGAGGTGAGTCAAGCCCGCTGAGGTGAGTCAAGCCCACTGAGGTGAGTCAAGCCCTCTGAGGTGAGTCAAGCCCACTGAGGTGAGTCAAGCCCTCTGAGGTGAGTCAAGCCCGCTGAGGTGAGTCAAGCCCACTGAGGTGAGTCAAGCCCGCTGAGGTGAGTCAAGCCCACTGAGGTGAGTCAAGCCCGCTGAGGTGAGTCAAGCCCACTGAGGTGAGTCAAGCCCTCTGAGGTGAGTCAAGCCCACTGAGGTGAGTCAAGCCCTCTGAGGTGAGTCAAGCCCTCTGAGGTGAGTCAAGCCCTCTGAGGTGAGTCAAGCCCTCTGAGGTGAGTCAAGCCCGCTGAGGTGAGTCAAGCCCTCTGAGGTGAGTCAAGCCCTCTGAGGTGAGTCAAGCCCGCTGAGGTGAGTCAAGCCCGCTGAGGTGAGTCAAGCCCGCTGAGGTGAGTCAAGCCCGCTGAGGTGAGTCAAGCCCGCTGAGGTGAGTCAAGCCCGCTGAGGTGAGTCAAGCCCTCTGAGGTGAGTCAAGCCCGCTGAGGTGAGTCAAGCCCACTGAGGTGAGTCAAGCCCTCTGAGGTGAGTCAAGCCCGCTGAGGTGAGTCAAGCCCACTGAGGTGAGTCAAGCCCGCTGAGGTGAGTCAAGCCCACTGAGGTGAGTCAAGCCCTCTGAGGTGAGTCAAGCCCACTGAGGTGAGTCAAGCCCTCTGAGGTGAGTCAAGCCCTCTGAGGTGAGTCAAGCCCTCTGAGGTGAGTCAAGCCCTCTGAGGTGAGTCAAGCCCTCTGAGGTGAGTCAAGCCCTCTGAGGTGAGTCAAGCCCTCTGAGGTGAGTCAAGCCCGCTGAGGTGAGTCAAGCCCGCTGAGGTGAGTCAAGCCCGCTGAGGTGAGTCAAGCCCGCTGAGGTGAGTCAAGCCCTCTGAGGTGAGTCAAGCCCGCTGAGGTGAGTCAAGCCCACTGAGGTGAGTCAAGCCCTCTGAGGTGAGTCAAGCCCGCTGAGGTGAGTCAAGCCCACTGAGGTGAGTCAAGCCCGCTGAGGTGAGTCAAGCCCACTGAGGTGAGTCAAGCCCTCTGAGGTGAGTCAAGCCCACTGAGGTGAGTCAAGCCCTCTGAGGTGAGTCAAGCCCTCTGAGGTGAGTCAAGCCCTCTGAGGTGAGTCAAGCCCTCTGAGGTGAGTCAAGCCCTCTGAGGTGAGTCAAGCCCTCTGAGGTGAGTCAAGCCCGCTGAGGTGAGTCAAGCCCACTGAGGTGAGTCAAGCCCTCTGAGGTGAGTCAAGCCCGCTGAGGTGAGTCAAGCCCACTGAGGTGAGTCAAGCCCTCTGAGGTGAGTCAAGCCCACTGAGGTGAGTCAAGCCCTCTGAGGTGAGTCAAGCCCACTGAGGTGAGTCAAGCCCTCTGAGGTGAGTCAAGCCCTCTGAGGTGAGTCAAGCCCTCTGAGGTGAGTCAAGCCCTCTGAGGTGAGTCAAGCCCGCTGAGGTGAGTCAAGCCCGCTGAGGTGAGTCAAGCCCGCTGAGGTGAGTCAAGCCCGCTGAGGTGAGTCAAGCCCGCTGAGGTGAGTCAAGCCCACTGAGGTGAGTCAAGCCCTCTGAGGTGAGTCAAGCCCTCTGAGGTGAGTCAAGCCCTCTGAGGTGAGTCAAGCCCTCTGAGGTGAGTCAAGCCCTCTGAGGTGAGTCAAGCCCGCTGAGGTGAGTCAAGCCCTCTGAGGTGAGTCAAGCCCGCTGAGGTGAGTCAAGCCCGCTGAGGTGAGTCAAGCCCGCTGAGTGAGTCAAGCCCGCTGAGGTGAGTCAAGCCCTCTGAGGTGAGTCAAGCCCGCTGAGGTGAGTCAAGCCCCGCTGAGGTGAGTCAAGCCCGCTGAGGTGAGTCAAGCCCTCTGAGGTGAGTCAAGCCCGCTGAGGTGAGTCAAGCCCACTGAGGTGAGTCAAGCCCTCTGAGGTGAGTCAAGCCCGCTGAGGTGAGTCAAGCCCACTGAGGTGAGTCAAGCCCGCTGAGGTGAGTCAAGCCCACTGAGGTGAGTCAAGCCCTCTGAGGTGAGTCAAGCCCACTGAGGTGAGTCAAGCCCTCTGAGGTGAGTCAAGCCCGCTGAGGTGAGTCAAGCCCACTGAGGTGAGTCAAGCCCTCTGAGGTGAGTCAAGCCCGCTGAGGTGAGTCAAGCCCTCTGAGGTGAGTCAAGCCCTCTGAGGTGAGTCAAGCCCGCTGAGGTGAGTCAAGCCCTCTGAGGTGAGTCAAGCCCGCTGAGGTGAGTCAAGCCCGCTGAGGTGAGTCAAGCCCGCTGAGGTGAGTCAAGCCCGCTGAGGTGAGTCAAGCCCTCTGAGGTGAGTCAAGCCCGCTGAGGTGAGTCAAGCCCACTGAGGTGAGTCAAGCCCTCTGAGGTGAGTCAAGCCCGCTGAGGTGAGTCAAGCCCACTGAGGTGAGTCAAGCCCGCTGAGGTGAGTCAAGCCCGCTGAGGTGAGTCAAGCCCGCTGAGGTGAGTCAAGCCCGCTGAGGTGAGTCAAGCCCACTGAGGTGAGTCAAGCCCTCTGAGGTGAGTCAAGCCCTCTGAGGTGAGTCAAGCCCTCTGAGGTGAGTCAAGCCCGCTGAGGTGAGTCAAGCCCGCTGAGGTGAGTCAAGCCCTCTGAGGTGAGTCAAGCCCTCTGAGGTGAGTCAAGCCCGCTGAGGTGAGTCAAGCCCACTGAGGTGAGTCAAGCCCTCTGAGGTGAGTCAAGCCCACTGAGGTGAGTCAAGCCCTCTGAGGTGAGTCAAGCCCGCTGAGGTGAGTCAAGCCCTCTGAGGTGAGTCAAGCCCGCTGAGGTGAGTCAAGCCCGCTGAGGTGAGTCAAGCCCTCTGAGGTGAGTCAAGCCCGCTGAGGTGAGTCAAGCCCTCTGAGGTGAGTCAAGCCCTCTGAGGTGAGTCAAGCCCGCTGAGGTGAGTCAAGCCCGCTGAGGTGAGTCAAGCCCTCTGAGGTGAGTCAAGCCCTCTGAGGTGAGTCAAGCCCGCTGAGGTGAGTCAAGCCCTCTGAGGTGAGTCAAGCCCGCTGAGGTGAGTCAAGCCCACTGAGGTGAGTCAAGCCCTCTGAGGTGAGTCAAGCCCGCTGAGGTGAGTCAAGCCCACTGAGGTGAGTCAAGCCCGCTGAGGTGAGTCAAGCCCACTGAGGTGAGTCAAGCCCTCTGAGGTGAGTCAAGCCCTCTGAGGTGAGTCAAGCCCTCTGAGGTGAGTCAAGCCCTCTGAGGTGAGTCAAGCCCGCTGAGGTGAGTCAAGCCCTCTGAGGTGAGTCAAGCCCGCTGAGGTGAGTCAAGCCCCGCTGAGGTGAGTCAAGCCCGCTGAGGTGAGTCAAGCCCCACTGAGGTGAGTCAAGCCCTCTGAGGTGAGTCAAGCCCTCTGAGGTGAGTCAAGCCCTCTGAGGTGAGTCAAGCCCTCTGAGGTGAGTCAAGCCCTCTGAGGTGAGTCAAGCCCCGCTGAGGTGAGTCAAGCCCACTGAGGTGAGTCAAGCCCTCTGAGGTGAGTCAAGCCCGCTGAGGTGAGTCAAGCCCACTGAGGTGAGTCAAGCCCGCTGAGGTGAGTCAAGCCCGCTGAGGTGAGTCAAAGCCCGCTGAGGTGAGTCAAGCCCGCTGAGGTGAGTCAAGCCCACTGAGGTGAGTCAAGCCCTCTGAGGTGAGTCAAGCCCTCTGAGGTGAGTCAAGCCCGCTGAGGTGAGTCAAGCCCGCTGAGGTGAGTCAAGCCCGCTGAGGTGAGTCAAGCCGCTGAGGTGAGTCAAGCCCTCTGAGGTGAGTCAAGCCCGCTGAGGTGAGTCAAGCCCACTGAGGTGAGTCAAGCCCTCTGAGGTGAGTCAAGCCCACTGGTGAGTCAAGCCCTCTGAGGTGAGTCAAGCCCGCTGAGGTGAGTCAAGCCTCTGAGGTGAGTCAAGCCCGCTGAGGTGAGTCAAGCCCGCTGAGGTGAGTCAAGCCCTCTGAGGTGAGTCAAGCCCGCTGAGGTGAGTCAAGCCCTCTGAGGTGAGTCAAGCCCTCTGAGGTGAGTCAAGCCCGCTGAGGTGAGTCAAGCCCGCTGAGGTGAGTCAAGCCCTCTGAGGTGAGTCAAGCCCTCTGAGGTGAGTCAAGCCCGCTGAGGTGAGTCAAGCCCTCTGAGGTGAGTCAAGCCCGCTGAGGTGAGTCAAGCCCACTGAGGTGAGTCAAGCCCTCTGAGGTGAGTCAAGCCCGCTGAGGTGAGTCAAGCCCACTGAGGTGAGTCAAGCCCGCTGAGGTGAGTCAAGCCCACTGAGGTGAGTCAAGCCCTCTGAGGTGAGTCAAGCCCTCTGAGGTGAGTCAAGCCCTCTGAGGTGAGTCAAGCCCTCTGAGGTGAGTCAAGCCCGCTGAGGTGAGTCAAGCCCTCTGAGGTGAGTCAAGCCCGCTGAGGTGAGTCAAGCCCGCTGAGGTGAGTCAAGCCCGCTGAGGTGAGTCAAGCCCACTGAGGTGAGTCAAGCCCTCTGAGGTGAGTCAAGCCCTCTGAGGTGAGTCAAGCCCTCTGAGGTGAGTCAAGCCCTCTGAGGTGAGTCAAGCCCTCTGAGGTGAGTCAAGCCCGCTGAGGTGAGTCAAGCCCTCTGAGGTGAGTCAAGCCCTCTGAGGTGAGTCAAGCCCGCTGAGGTGAGTCAAGCCCGCTGAGGTGAGTCAAGCCCGCTGAGGTGAGTCAAGCCCGCTGAGGTGAGTCAAGCCCTCTGAGGTGAGTCAAGCCCGCTGAGGTGAGTCAAGCCCACTGAGGTGAGTCAAGCCTCTGAGGTGAGTCAAGCCCGCTGAGGTGAGTCAAGCCCCTGAGGTGAGTCAAGCCCGCTGAGGTGAGTCAAGCCCACTGAGGTGAGTCAAGCCCTCTGAGGTGAGTCAAGCCCACTGAGGTGAGTCAAGCCCTCTGAGGTGAGTCAAGCCCTCTGAGGTGAGTCAAGCCCTCTGAGGTGAGTCAAGCCCTCTGAGGTGAGTCAAGCCCGCTGAGGTGAGTCAAGCCCTCTGAGGTGAGTCAAGCCCTCTGAGGTGAGTCAAGCCCTCTGAGGTGAGTCAAGCCCTCTGAGGTGAGTCAAGCCCGCTGAGGTGAGTCAAGCCCTCTGAGGTGAGTCAAGCCCGCTGAGGTGAGTCAAGCTGAGGTGAGTCAAGCCCTCTGAGGTGAGTCAAGCCCGCTGAGGTGAGTCAAGCCCGCTGAGGTGAGTCAAGCCCGCTGAGGTGAGTCAAGCCCGCTGAGGTGAGTCAAGCCCGCTGAGGTGAGTCAAGCCCGCTGAGGTGAGTCAAGCCCGCTGAGGTGAGTCAAGCCCGCTGAGGTGAGTCAAGCCCTCTGAGGTGAGTCAAGCCCTGAGGTGAGTCAAGCCCTCTGAGGTGAGTCAAGCCCTCTGAGGTGAGTCAAGCCCGCTGAGGTGAGTCAAGCCCACTGAGGTGAGTCAAGCCCTCTGAGGTGAGTCAAGCCCTCTGAGGTGAGTCAAGCCCTCTGAGGTGAGTCAAGCCCTCTGAGGTGAGTCAAGCCCTCTGAGGTGAGTCAAGCCCTCTGAGGTGAGTCAAGCCCGCTGAGGTGAGTCAAGCTCGCTGAGGTGAGTCAAGCCCGCTGAGGTGAGTCAAGCCCGCTGAGGTGAGTCAAGCCCTCTGAGGTGAGTCAAGCCCGCTGAGGTGAGTCAAGCCCACTGAGGTGAGTCAAGCCCTCTGAGGTGAGTCAAGCCCGCTGAGGTGAGTCAAGCCCTCTGAGGTGAGTCAAGCCCGCTGAGGTGAGTCAAGCCCTCTGAGGTGAGTCAAGCCCTCTGAGGTGAGTCAAGCCCACTGAGGTGAGTCAAGCCCTCTGAGGTGAGTCAAGCCCCTGAGGTGAGTCAAGCCCTCTGAGGTGAGTCAAGCCCTCTGAGGTGAGTCAAGCCCTCTGAGGTGAGTCAAGCCCTCTGAGGTGAGTCAAGCCCGCTGAGGTGAGTCAAGCCCACTGAGGTGAGTCAAGCCCTCTGAGGTGAGTCAAGCCCGCTGAGGTGAGTCAAGCCCGCTGAGGTGAGTCAAGCCCTCTGAGGTGAGTCAAGCCCACTGAGGTGAGTCAAGCCCTCTGAGGTGAGTCAAGCCCACTGAGGTGAGTCAAGCCCTCTGAGGTGAGTCAAGCCCTCTGAGGTGAGTCAAGCCCTCTGAGGTGAGTCAAGCCCTCTGAGGTGAGTCAAGCCCGCTGAGGTGAGTCAAGCCCTCTGAGGTGAGTCAAGCCCGCTGAGGTGAGTCAAGCCCGCTGAGGTGAGTCAAGCCCGCTGAGGTGAGTCAAGCCCACTGAGGTGAGTCAAGCCCTCTGAGGTGAGTCAAGCCCTCTGAGGTGAGTCAAGCCCTCTGAGGTGAGTCAAGCCCTCTGAGGTGAGTCAAGCCCTCTGAGGTGAGTCAAGCCCGCTGAGGTGAGTCAAGCCCTCTGAGGTGAGTCAAGCCCGCTGAGGTGAGTCAAGCCCGCTGAGGTGAGTCAAGCCCGCTGAGGTGAGTCAAGCCCTCTGAGGTGAGTCAAGCCCGCTGAGGTGAGTCAAGCCCGCTGAGGTGAGTCAAGCCCTCTGAGGTGAGTCAAGCCCTCTGAGGTGAGTCAAGCCCTCTGAGGTGAGTCAAGCCCTCTGAGGTGAGTCAAGCCCGCTGAGGTGAGTCAAGCCCGCTGAGGTGAGTCAAGCCCGCTGAGGTGAGTCAAGCCCGCTGAGGTGAGTCAAGCCCTCTGAGGTGAGTCAAGCCCGCTGAGGTGAGTCAAGCCCACTGAGGTGAGTCAAGCCCTCTGAGGTGAGTCAAGCCCGCTGAGGTGAGTCAAGCCCTGAGGTGAGTCAAGCCCGCTGAGGTGAGTCAAGCCCTCTGAGGTGAGTCAAGCCCTCTGAGGTGAGTCAAGCCCTCTGAGGTGAGTCAAGCCCTCTGAGGTGAGTCAAGCCCTCTGAGGTGAGTCAAGCCCTCTGAGGTGAGTCAAGCCCTCTGAGGTGAGTCAAGCCCTCTGAGGTGAGTCAAGCCCGCTGAGGTGAGTCAAGCCCGCTGAGGTGAGTCAAGCCCTCTGAGGTGAGTCAAGCCCGCTGAGGTGAGTCAAGCCCTCTGAGGTGAGTCAAGCCCTCTGAGGTGAGTCAAGCCCTCTGAGGTGAGTCAAGCCCGCTGAGGTGAGTCAAGCCCGCTGAGGTGAGTCAAGCCCCTGAGGTGAGTCAAGCCCGCTGAGGTGAGTCAAGCCCTCTGAGGTGAGTCAAGCCCGCTGAGGTGAGTCAAGCCCTCTGAGGTGAGTCAAGCCCGCTGAGGTGAGTCAAGCCCGCTGAGGTGAGTCAAGCCCGCTGAGGTGAGTCAAGCCCTCTGAGGTGAGTCAAGCCCTCTGAGGTGAGTCAAGCCCTCTGAGGTGAGTCAAGCCCGCTGAGGTGAGTCAAGCCCGCTGAGGTGAGTCAAGCCCGCTGAGGTGAGTCAAGCCCGCTGAGGTGAGTCAAGCCCTCTGAGGTGAGTCAAGCCCTCTGAGGTGAGTCAAGCCCGCTGAGGTGAGTCAAGCCCGCTGAGGTGAGTCAAGCCCGCTGAGGTGAGTCAAGCCCGCTGAGGTGAGTCAAGCCCTCTGAGGTGAGTCAAGCCCTGAGGTGAGTCAAGCCCGCTGAGGTGAGTCAAGCCCGCTGAGGTGAGTCAAGCCCTCTGAGGTGAGTCAAGCCCTCTGAGGTGAGTCAAGCCCTCTGAGGTGAGTCAAGCCCTCTGAGGTGAGTCAAGCCCGCTGAGGTGAGTCAAGCCCGCTGAGGTGAGTCAAGCCCGCTGAGGTGAGTCAAGCCCGCTGAGGTGAGTCAAGCCCTCTGAGGTGAGTCAAGCCCGCTGAGGTGAGTCAAGCCCTGAGGTGAGTCAAGCCCTCTGAGGTGAGTCAAGCCCGCTGAGGTGAGTCAAGCCCCTGAGGTGAGTCAAGCCCTCTGAGGTGAGTCAAGCCCTCTGAGGTGAGTCAAGCCCTCTGAGGTGAGTCAAGCCCGCTGAGGTGAGTCAAGCCCGCTGAGGTGAGTCAAGCCCTCTGAGGTGAGTCAAGCCCTCTGAGGTGAGTCAAGCCCTCTGAGGTGAGTCAAGCCCTCTGAGGTGAGTCAAGCCCCTGAGGTGAGTCAAGCCCGCTGAGGTGAGTCAAGCCCGCTGAGGTGAGTCAAGCCCTCTGAGGTGAGTCAAGCCCTCTGAGGTGAGTCAAGCCCGCTGAGGTGAGTCAAGCCCGCTGAGGTGAGTCAAGCCCTCTGAGGTGAGTCAAGCCCGCTGAGGTGAGTCAAGCCCTCTGAGGTGAGTCAAGCCCTCTGAGGTGAGTCAAGCCCTCTGAGGTGAGTCAAGCCCTCTGAGGTGAGTCAAGCCCTCTGAGGTGAGTCAAGCCCTCTGAGGTGAGTCAAGCCCTCTGAGGTGAGTCAAGCCCTCTGAGGTGAGTCAAGCCCGCTGAGGTGAGTCAAGCCCGCTGAGGTGAGTCAAGCCCGCTGAGGTGAGTCAAGCCCGCTGAGGTGAGTCAAGCCCTCTGAGGTGAGTCAAGCCCTCTGAGGTGAGTCAAGCCCTCTGAGGTGAGTCAAGCCCGCTGAGGTGAGTCAAGCCCGCTGAGGTGAGTCAAGCCCGCTGAGGTGAGTCAAGCCCGCTGAGGTGAGTCAAGCCCTCTGAGGTGAGTCAAGCCCTCTGAGGTGAGTCAAGCCCTCTGAGGTGAGTCAAGCCCGCTGAGGTGAGTCAAGCCCGCTGAGGTGAGTCAAGCCCGCTGAGGTGAGTCAAGCCCGCTGAGGTGAGTCAAGCCCTCTGAGGTGAGTCAAGCCCTCTGAGGTGAGTCAAGCCCTCTGAGGTGAGTCAAGCCCGCTGAGGTGAGTCAAGCCCGCTGAGGTGAGTCAAGCCCGCTGAGGTGAGTCAAGCCCTCTGAGGTGAGTCAAGCCCTCTGAGGTGAGTCAAGCCCTCTGAGGTGAGTCAAGCCCGCTGAGGTGAGTCAAGCCCGCTGAGGTGAGTCAAGCCCGCTGAGGTGAGTCAAGCCCGCTGAGGTGAGTCAAGCCCTGAGGTGAGTCAAGCCCTCTGAGGTGAGTCAAGCCCGCTGAGGTGAGTCAAGCCCGCTGAGGTGAGTCAAGCCCGCTGAGGTGAGTCAAGCCCGCTGAGGTGAGTCAAGCCCTCTGAGGTGAGTCAAGCCCTCTGAGGTGAGTCAAGCCCTCTGAGGTGAGTCAAGCCCTCTGAGGTGAGTCAAGCCCGCTGAGGTGAGTCAAGCCCTCTGAGGTGAGTCAAGCCCTCTGAGGTGAGTCAAGCCCTCTGAGGTGAGTCAAGCCCTCTGAGGTGAGTCAAGCCCGCTGAGGTGAGTCAAGCCCTCTGAGGTGAGTCAAGCCCTCTGAGGTGAGTCAAGCCCTCTGAGGTGAGTCAAGCCCTCTGAGGTGAGTCAAGCCCTCTGAGGTGAGTCAAGCCCGCTGAGGTGAGTCAAGCCCTCTGAGGTGAGTCAAGCCCTCTGAGGTGAGTCAAGCCCTCTGAGGTGAGTCAAGCCCTCTGAGGTGAGTCAAGCCCGCTGAGGTGAGTCAAGCCCTCTGAGGTGAGTCAAGCCCTCTGAGGTGAGTCAAGCCCTCTGAGGTGAGTCAAGCCCTCTGAGGTGAGTCAAGCCCTCTGAGGTGAGTCAAGCCCTCTGAGGTGAGTCAAGCCCTCTGAGGTGAGTCAAGCCCGCTGAGGTGAGTCAAGCCCTCTGAGGTGAGTCAAGCCCTCTGAGGTGAGTCAAGCCCTCTGAGGTGAGTCAAGCCCGCTGAGGTGAGTCAAGCCCTCTGAGGTGAGTCAAGCCCGCTGAGGTGAGTCAAGCCCTCTGAGGTGAGTCAAGCCCTCTGAGGTGAGTCAAGCCCTCTGAGGTGAGTCAAGCCCGCTGAGGTGAGTCAAGCCCGCTGAGGTGAGTCAAGCCCGCTGAGGTGAGTTCAAGCCCTCTGAGGTGAGTCAAGCCCCTGAGGTGAGTCAAGCCCTCTGAGGTGAGTCAAGCCCGCTGAGGTGAGTCAAGCCGCTGAGGTGAGTCAAGCCCGCTGAGGTGAGTCAAGCCCTCTGAGGTGAGTCAAGCCCTCTGAGGTGAGTCAAGCCCTCTGAGGTGAGTCAAGCCCTCTGAGGTGAGTCAAGCCCTCTGAGGTGAGTCAAGCCCTCTGAGGTGAGTCAAGCCCGCTGAGGTGAGTCAAGCCCGCTGAGGTGAGTCAAGCCCGCTGAGGTGAGTCAAGCCCTCTGAGGTGAGTCAAGCCCTCTGAGGTGAGTCAAGCCCTCTGAGGTGAGTCAAGCCCTGAGGTGAGTCAAGCCTCTGAGGTGAGTCAAGCCCTCTGAGGTGAGTCAAGCCCTCTGAGGTGAGTCAAGCCCTCTGAGGTGAGTCAAGCCCTCTGAGGTGAGTCAAGCCCTCTGAGGTGAGTCAAGCCCTCTGAGGTGAGTCAAGCCCTCTGAGGTGAGTCAAGCCCTCTGAGGTGAGTCAAGCCCTCTGAGGTGAGTCAAGCCCTCTGAGGTGAGTCAAGCCCTCTGAGGTGAGTCAAGCCCTCTGAGGTGAGTCAAGCCCTCTGAGGTGAGTCAAGCCTCTGAGGTGAGTCAAGCCCGCTGAGGTGAGTCAAGCCCTGAGGTGAGTCAAGCCCTCTGAGGTGAGTCAAGCCCTCTGAGGTGAGTCAAGCCCGCTGAGGTGAGTCAAGCCCTCTGAGGTGAGTCAAGCCCTCTGAGGTGAGTCAAGCCCTCTGAGGTGAGTCAAGCCCTCTGAGGTGAGTCAAGCCCTCTGAGGTGAGTCAAGCCCTCTGAGGTGAGTCAAGCCCTCTGAGGTGAGTCAAGCCCGCTGAGGTGAGTCAAGCCCTCTGAGGTGAGTCAAGCCCTCTGAGGTGAGTCAAGCCCTCTGAGGTGAGTCAAGCCCTCTGAGGTGAGTCAAGCCCGCTGAGGTGAGTCAAGCCCTCTGAGGTGAGTCAAGCCCTCTGAGGTGAGTCAAGCCCTCTGAGGTGAGTCAAGCCCTCTGAGGTGAGTCAAGCCCGCTGAGGTGAGTCAAGCCCTCTGAGGTGAGTCAAGCCCTCTGAGGTGAGTCAAGCCCTCTGAGGTGAGTCAAGCCCTCTGAGGTGAGTCAAGCCCTCTGAGGTGAGTCAAGCCCGCTGAGGTGAGTCAAGCCCTGAGGTGAGTCAAGCCCGCTGAGGTGAGTCAAGCCCTCTGAGGTGAGTCAAGCCCTCTGAGGTGAGTCAAGCCCTCTGAGGTGAGTCAAGCCCTGAGGTGAGTCAAGCCCTCTGAGGTGAGTCAAGCCCGCTGAGGTGAGTCAAGCCCTCTGAGGTGAGTCAAGCCCTCTGAGGTGAGTCAAGCCCTCTGAGGTGAGTCAAGCCCTGAGGTGAGTCAAGCCCTCTGAGGTGAGTCAAGCCCGCTGAGGTGAGTCAAGCCCCTGAGGTGAGTCAAGCCCTCTGAGGTGAGTCAAGCCCTCTGAGGTGAGTCAAGCCCTCTGAGGTGAGTCAAGCCCTGAGGTGAGTCAAGCCCTCTGAGGTGAGTCAAGCCCTCTGAGGTGAGTCAAGCCCTCTGAGGTGAGTCAAGCCCTCTGAGGTGAGTCAAGCCCTCTGAGGTGAGTCAAGCCTCTGAGGTGAGTCAAGCCCTCTGAGGTGAGTCAAGCCCTCTGAGGTGAGTCAAGCCCTCTGAGGTGAGTCAAGCCCGCTGAGGTGAGTCAAGCCTCTGAGGTGAGTCAAGCCCTCTGAGGTGAGTCAAGCCCTCTGAGGTGAGTCAAGCCCTCTGAGGTGAGTCAAGCCCTCTGAGGTGAGTCAAGCCCTCTGAGGTGAGTCAAGCCCGCTGAGGTGAGTCAAGCCCGCTGAGGTGAGTCAAGCCCTGAGGTGAGTCAAGCCTCTGAGGTGAGTCAAGCCCTCTGAGGTGAGTCAAGCCCTCTGAGGTGAGTCAAGCCCTCTGAGGTGAGTCAAGCCCTCTGAGGTGAGTCAAGCCGCTGAGGTGAGTCAAGCCCGCTGAGGTGAGTCAAGCCCTCTGAGGTGAGTCAAGCCCTCTGAGGTGAGTCAAGCCCTCTGAGGTGAGTCAAGCCCTCTGAGGTGAGTCAAGCCCTCTGAGGTGAGTCAAGCCCGCTGAGGTGAGTCAAGCCCGCTGAGGTGAGTCAAGCCCGCTGAGGTGAGTCAAGCCCGCTGAGGTGAGTCAAGCCCGCTGAGGTGAGTCAAGCCCGCTGAGGTGAGTCAAGCCCGCTGAGGTGAGTCAAGCCCGCTGAGGTGAGTCAATCCCACTGAGGTGAGTCAAGCCCTCTGAGGTGAGTCAAGCCCTCTGAGGTGAGTCAAGCCCTCTGAGGTGAGTCAAGCCCTCTGAGGTGAGTCAAGCCCGCTGAGGTGAGTCAAGCCCTCTGAGGTGAGTCAAGCCCGCTGAGGTGAGTCAAGCCCTCTGAGGTGAGTCAAGCCCTCTGAGGTGAGTCAAGCCCTCTGAGGTGAGTCAAGCCCGCTGAGGTGAGTCAAGCCCTCTGAGGTGAGTCAAGCCCTCTGAGGTGAGTCAAGCCCGCTGAGGTGAGTCAAGCCCTCTGAGGTGAGTCAAGCCCTCTGAGGTGAGTCAAGCCCTCTGAGGTGAGTCAAGCCCTCTGAGGTGAGTCAAGCCTCTGAGGTGAGTCAAGCCCTCTGAGGTGAGTCAAGCCCTTGAGGTGAGTCAAGCCCTCTGAGGTGAGTCAAGCCCTCTGAGGTGAGTCAAGCCCTCTGAGGTGAGTCAAGCCCGCTGAGGTGAGTCAAGCCCTCTGAGGTGAGTCAAGCCCGCTGAGGTGAGTCAAGCCCTCTGAGGTTAGTCAAGCCCTCTGAGGTGAGTCAAGCCCTCTGAGGTGAGTCAAGCCCTCTGAGGTGAGTCAAGCCCTCTGAGGTGAGTCAAGCCCGCTGAGGTGAGTCAAGCCCTCTGAGGTGAGTCAAGCCCTCTGAGGTGAGTCAAGCCCTCTGAGGTGAGTCAAGCCCTCTGAGGTGAGTCAAGCCCTCTGAGGTGAGTCAAGCCCGCTGAGGTGAGTCAAGCCCTCTGAGGTGAGTCAAGCCCTCTGAGGTGAGTCAAGCCCTCTGAGGTGAGTCAAGCCCGCTGAGGTGAGTCAAGCCCTCTGAGGTGAGTCAAGCCTCTGAGGTGAGTCAAGCCCTCTGAGGTGAGTCAAGCCCTCTGAGGTGAGTCAAGCCCTCTGAGGTGAGTCAAGCCCGCTGAGGTGAGTCAAGCCCTCTGAGGTGAGTCAAGCCCTCTGAGGTGAGTCAAGCCCTCTGAGGTGAGTCAAGCCCTCTGAGGTGAGTCAAGCCCGCTGAGGTGAGTCAAGCCCTCTGAGGTGAGTCAAGCCCTCTGAGGTGAGTCAAGCCCTCTGAGGTGAGTCAAGCCCTCTGAGGTGAGTCAAGCCCTCTGAGGTGAGTCAAGCCCTCTGAGGTGAGTCAAGCCCGCTGAGGTGAGTCAAGCCGCTGAGGTGAGTCAAGCCCTCTGAGGTGAGTCAAGCCCTCTGAGGTGAGTCAAGCCCTCTGAGGTGAGTCAAGCCCTCTGAGGTGAGTCAAGCCCTCTGAGGTGAGTCAAGCCCTCTGAGGTGAGTCAAGCCCTGAGGTGAGTCAAGCCGCTGAGGTGAGTCAAGCCCTCTGAGGTGAGTCAAGCCCTCTGAGGTGAGTCAAGCCCTCTGAGGTGAGTCAAGCCCTCTGAGGTGAGTCAAGCCCTCTGAGGTGAGTCAAGCGCTGAGGTGAGTCAAGCCGCTGAGGTGAGTCAAGCCCGCTGAGGTGAGTCAAGCCCGCTGAGGTGAGTCAAGCCCGCTGAGGTGAGTCAAGCCCGCTGAGGTGAGTCAAGCCCGCTGAGGTGAGTCAAGCCCGCTGAGGTGAGTCAATCCCACTGAGGTGAGTCAAGCTCTGAGGTGAGTCAAGCCCTCTGAGGTGAGTCAAGCCCTCTGAGGTGAGTCAAGCCTCTGAGGTGAGTCAAGCCCGCTGAGGTGAGTCAAGCCCTCTGAGGTGAGTCAAGCCCGCTGAGGTGAGTCAAGCCCTCTGAGGTGAGTCAAGCCCTCTGAGGTGAGTCAAGCCCTCTGAGGTGAGTCAAGCCCGCTGAGGTGAGTCAAGCCCTCTGAGGTGAGTCAAGCCCTCTGAGGTGAGTCAAGCCCGCTGAGGTGAGTCAAGCCCTCTGAGGTGAGTCAAGCCCTCTGAGGTGAGTCAAGCCCTCTGAGGTGAGTCAAGCCCTCTGAGGTGAGTCAAGCCCTCTGAGGTGAGTCAAGCCCTCTGAGGTGAGTCAAGCCCTCTGAGGTGAGTCAAGCCCTCTGAGGTGAGTCAAGCCCTCTGAGGTGAGTCAAGCCCTCTGAGGTGAGTCAAGCCCTCTGAGGTGAGTCAAGCCCTCTGAGGTGAGTCAAGCCCGCTGAGGTGAGTCAAGCCCTCTGAGGTGAGTCAAGCCCTCTGAGGTGAGTCAAGCCCTCTGAGGTGAGTCAAGCCGCTGAGGTGAGTCAAGCCCTCTGAGGTGAGTCAAGCCCTCTGAGGTGAGTCAAGCCCTCTGAGGTGAGTCAAGCCCTCTGAGGTGAGTCAAGCCCTCTGAGGTGAGTCAAGCCCTCTGAGGTGAGTCAAGCCCTCTGAGGTGAGTCAAGCCCGCTGAGGTGAGTCAAGCCCTCTGAGGTGAGTCAAGCCTCTGAGGTGAGTCAAGCCCTCTGAGGTGAGTCAAGCCCTCTGAGGTGAGTCAAGCCGCTGAGGTGAGTCAAGCCCTCTGAGGTGAGTCAAGCCCTCTGAGGTGAGTCAAGCCCTCTGAGGTGAGTCAAGCCTCTGAGGTGAGTCAAGCCCGCTGAGGTGAGTCAAGCCCTCTGAGGTGAGTCAAGCCCTCTGAGGTGAGTCAAGCCCTCTGAGGTGAGTCAAGCCCTCTGAGGTGAGTCAAGCCCTCTGAGGTGAGTCAAGCCCGCTGAGGTGAGTCAAGCCCTCTGAGGTGAGTCAAGCCCGCTGAGGTGAGTCAAGCCCTCTGAGGTGAGTCAAGCCCTCTGAGGTGAGTCAAGCCCTCTGAGGTGAGTCAAGCCCTCTGAGGTGAGTCAAGCCCTCTGAGGTGAGTCAAGCCCGCTGAGGTGAGTCAAGCCCTCTGAGGTGAGTCAAGCCCTCTGAGGTGAGTCAAGCCCTCTGAGGTGAGTCAAGCCCTCTGAGGTGAGTCAAGCCCTCTGAGGTGAGTCAAGCCGCTGAGGTGAGTCAAGCCCTCTGAGGTGAGTCAAGCCCTCTGAGGTGAGTCAAGCCCTCTGAGGTGAGTCAAGCCCGCTGAGGTGAGTCAAGCCCTCTGAGGTGAGTCAAGCCCTCTGAGGTGAGTCAAGCCCTCTGAGGTGAGTCAAGCCCTCTGAGGTGAGTCAAGCCCTCTGAGGTGAGTCAAGCCCGCTGAGGTGAGTCAAGCCCTCTGAGGTGAGTCAAGCCCTCTGAGGTGAGTCAAGCCCTCTGAGGTGAGTCAAGCCCTCTGAGGTGAGTCAAGCCCGCTGAGGTGAGTCAAGCCCTCTGAGGTGAGTCAAGCCCTCTGAGGTGAGTCAAGCCCTCTGAGGTGAGTCAAGCCCTCTGAGGTGAGTCAAGCCCTCTGAGGTGAGTCAAGCCCTCTGAGGTGAGTCAAGCCCGCTGAGGTGAGTCAAGCCCGCTGAGGTGAGTCAAGCCCTCTGAGGTGAGTCAAGCCCTCTGAGGTGAGTCAAGCCTCTGAGGTGAGTCAAGCCCTCTGAGGTGAGTCAAGCCCTCTGAGGTGAGTCAAGCCCTCTGAGGTGAGTCAAGCCCGCTGAGGTGAGTCAAGCCCGCTGAGGTGAGTCAAGCCCTGAGGTGAGTCAAGCCCTCTGAGGTGAGTCAAGCCCTCTGAGGTGAGTCAAGCCCTCTGAGGTGAGTCAAGCCTCTGAGGTGAGTCAAGCCCGCTGAGGTGAGTCAAGCCCGCTGAGGTGAGTCAAGCCCGCTGAGGTGAGTCAAGCCCGCTGAGGTGAGTCAAGCCCGCTGAGGTGAGTCAAGCCCGCTGAGGTGAGTCAAGCCCGCTGAGGTGAGTCAAGCCCGCTGAGGTGAGTCAAGCCCTCTGAGGTGAGTCAAGCCCTCTGAGGTGAGTCAAGCCCTCTGAGGTGAGTCAAGCCCTCTGAGGTGAGTCAAGCCCTCTGAGGTGAGTCAAGCCCGCTGAGGCGAGTCAAGCCCTCTGAGGTGAGTCAAGCCCTCTGAGGTGAGTCAAGCCCTCTGAGGTGAGTCAAGCCCTCTGAGGTGAGTCAAGCCCTCTGAGGTGAGTCAAGCCCTCTGAGGTGAGTCAAGCCCGCTGAGGTGAGTCAAGCCCGCTGAGGTGAGTCAAGCCCTCTGAGGTGAGTCAAGCCCTCTGAGGTGAGTCAAGCCCTCTGAGGTGAGTCAAGCCCTCTGAGGTGAGTCAAGCCCTCTGAGGTGAGTCAAGCCCTCTGAGGTGAGTCAAGCCCGCTGAGGTGAGTCAAGCCCGCTGAGGTGAGTCAAGCCCTCTGAGGTGAGTCAAGCCCTCTGAGGTGAGTCAAGCCCTCTGAGGTGAGTCAAGCCCTCTGAGGTGAGTCAAGCCCTCTGAGGTGAGTCAAGCCCGCTGAGGTGAGTCAAGCCCGCTGAGGTGAGTCAAGCCCGCTGAGGTGAGTCAAGCCCGCTGAGGTGAGTCAAGCCCGCTGAGGTGAGTCAAGCCCGCTGAGGTGAGTCAGCCCCGCTGAGGTGAGTCTATCCCACTGAGGTGAGTCAAGCCCTCTGAGGCGATGTGTCTGAGGGTTAAAGCAACGGAGGTGAGTTACACTCATCTCATCTCATCGTATTGGTGCGATTATCTTTTCTTGGATTGTTAACCAACTCTTCTTATCTTTTCTTGCACTGCGGTGTTCCTCACCTCATCACACCTCATTTCATCTCATCTCATCTCATCTCATCTCATCTCATCTCATCTCATCTCATCTCATCTCCTCTCATCTCATCTCATCTCATCTCATCTCATCTCCTCTCATCCCACCTCCCCTCACCTCACCTCCCCTCCCCTCCCCTCCTCTGGTCTGGTCTCGTCTCGTCTCGTCTCGTCTCGTCTCGTCTTGCCTCGCCCCGCCCCGCCCCGCCCCATCTCATCTCATCTCATCTCGTTTCTGTTGCAACCGCCTGCACGTCCTTCCTCTCTCGCTACAAATGTACTCCCTGCTCTATGCTGTGCACACGACTGCAACCTTTGCATTGCCGCCCCTCCTTACCTCTCGTACCTCATCCCACCCCCCAAACAGCTCACCTTCCGAATGCTCATCCTCACCTTGTGCTGTGAGCACAACCCCAGCAAGGCTCTGAAAAATCCTGTCACTTTCACCTCCTCCCTCCCTTCCTACCTCATCCCACCCCCCAAGCAGCTCACCTTCCGAATGCTCATCCTCGCCTTGTGCCGCGAGCGAAACCCTAGCAGGGCCCTCTTCTACCTCACGCGCATGCTGGACGCCGGACTGAAGCCCGACAAGCAGCTCTTCCGTGCCTGCATGCTCACACTCTCTGCACTAGGTACAGTGAACCTGCTCTTGTTGTGTCAAGCGCCGCTCTTTCTGCTCTTGTTGTGTCAAGCGCTTCTCTTTCTGCTCTTGTTTTGTCAAAGCCGCTCTTTCTGCTCTTGTTGTGTCAAGCGCCGCTCTTTCTGCACTTGTTGTGCCAAGCGCCGCTCTTTCTGCTCTTGTTGTGCCAAGCGCCGCTCTTTCTGCTCTTGTTGTGTCAAGCGCCGCTCTTTCTGCTCTTGTTGTGTCAAGCGCCGCTCTTTCTGCTCTTGTTGTGTCAAGCGCCGCTCTTTCTGCTCTTGGTGTGTCAAGCGCTCTAGTCGCGTGCTGACCTGCTTGCTAGAGTGCAACCCCAGCAAGGCTCCCTTTTACCTCACTCGCATGCTGGGCACCAGACTGAAGCCAGACCAGCAGCTCTTCCGTGCTTGCATGCTCACCCTCTCGCCTCTCGATATGCTCTTGCTGTGTCCAGGACTCTATGTATGCTCTCCATGTGCTCGCATGTGCTCCACACTCTCTGCACTCGGTATGTTGAACCTGCTCTTCGTGTGCTAGAGTCGATGCAGGGAAGAAGGGCACTGATAGTTGTGGATCTGTGCGCACTGTCCCTTCTGTCCTCTTCTCCCTTCCCGCACTTCCAACCAGGAATTACTCGCAACGCCTTGGAGCTCTTCGAGTTGATAGGGACGGATCTGCGCAGGAGTGGCCTATGGTGCTATTCTCGTCCTTGCTCTCCTCGTGCCCCATCCTCCCCAACCAGGCATCACCCGCGACGCCTTGGAGCTCTTCGAGCTGATGCGGGAGAGAAGGGCCACGCGGGCGCTGATAGACGCGGATCTGTGCACGCTGCTGCTGGCAGCGCTGGGCAAGCGCGGGCTGCACCTCGAGATGAAGCGAGTTGCTGCACTTATGAGGAAGGTGGGTGGAAGGAACGGGAGGACCCTACAGGCACTAGCAGGGCTGCTGCTGGCAGCGCTGGGCAAGCGCGGGCTGCACCTCGAGGTGAAGCGAGTGGCCACTGTGATGACGAAGGTCATCTAATGGTATTTTGTGAGGGGTGGGGGGGGGGGGGAGTCACATTGGCACTCACAGAGGTGCTGTTGGCAGCGCTGGGCAAGCGGGGGCTGTCCTCGAGATGAAGCGAGTGGCTGCTGTCATGAGGAAGATGGGCTCTTGGCAATGATGTGGTGTGTGTTGGGGGTGGAAAGGGGTAGAGGGGCCCATACATGCACTAGCAAGCGCGGGCTGCACCTCGAGATGAAGCGAGTGGCTGCTGTGATGAGGAAGGTAGGGATTGTGGCTAATGGGTGGGAGAGAGGGTCGGGGGAGGGGTAAGCGCCAAGCAGGCGCTATGAATGGTGCTGGGCAAGCGAGGGCTGTAGCTCGAGAGATGAAGAGGATGGCCGCTTTGATGAGAAAGGTGGGCTCTTGTGAGGAAGGTAAGTTGTTGGGTTTGGTGGGCGGTGAAATGGTGTATTTTGAGTCGACTCAAAAGTCACCAGGCAAGCGGGTTGTACAGGGCAAGCGGTTGTACAGGCAAGCGGGTTGTACAGGCAAGCGGGTTGTACAGGCAAGCGGGTTGTACAGGCAAGCAGGTTGTACAGACAAGCGGGTTGTACAGGCAAGCGGGTTGTACAGGCAAGCGGGTTGTACAGGCAAGCGGGTTGTACAGGCAAGCGGTTACAGGCAAGCGGGTTGTACAGGCAAGCGGGTTGTACAGGCAAGCGGGTGTACAGGCAAGCGGGTTGTACAGGCAAGCGGGTTGTACAGGCAAGCGGGTTGTACAGGCAAGCGGGTTGTACAGGCAAGCGGGTGTACAGGCAAGCGGGTTGTACAGGCAAGCGGGTTGTACAGGCAAGCGGGTTGTACAGGCAAGCGGGTTGTACAGGCAAGCGGTTGTACAGGCAAGCGGGTTGTACAGGCAAGCGGGTTGTACAGGCAAGCGGGTTGTACAGGCAAGCGGGTTGTACAGGCAAGCGGGTTGTACAGGCAAGCGGGTTGTACAGGCAAGCGGGTTGTACAGGCAAGCGGGTTGTACAGGCAAGCGGGTTGTACAGGCAAGCGGGTTGTACAGGCAAGCGGGTTGTACAGGCAAGCGGGTTGTACAGGCAAGGGGGTTGTACAGGCAAGCGGGTTGTACAGGCAAGCGGGTTGTACAGGCAAGCGGGTTGTACAGGCAAGCGGGTTGTACAGGCAAGCGGGTTGTACAGGCAAGCGGGTTGTACAGGCAAGCGGGTTGTACAGGCAAGCGGGTTGTACAGGCAAGCGGGTTGTACAGGCAAGCGGGTTGTACAGGCAAGCGGGTTGTACAGGCAAGCGGGTTGTACAGGCAAGCGGGTTGTACAGGCAAGCGGGTTGTACAGGCAAGCGGGTTGTACAGGCAAGCGGGTTGTACAGGCAAGCGGGTTGTACAGGCAAGCGGGTTGTACAGGCAAGCGGGTTGTACAGGCAAGCGGGTTGTACAGGCAAGCGGGTTGTACAGGCAAGCGGGTTGTACAGGCAAGCGGGTTGTACAGGCAAGCGGGTTGTACAGGCAAGCGGGTTGTACAGGCAAGCGGGTTGTACAGGCAAGCGGGTTGTACAGGCAAGCGGGTTGTACAGGCAAGCGGGTTGTACAGGCAAGCGGGTTGTACAGGCAAGCGGGTTGTACAGGCAAGCGGGTTGTACAGGCAAGCGGGTTGTACAGGCAAGCGGGTTGTACAGGCAAGCGGGTTGTACAGGCAAGCGGGTTGTACAGGCAAGCGGGTTGTACAGGCAAGCGGGTTGTACAGGCAAGCGGGTTGTACAGGCAAGCGGGTTGTACAGGCAAGCGGGTTGTACAGGCAAGCGGGTTGTACAGGCAAGCGGGTTGTACAGGCAAGCGGGTTGTACAGGCAAGCGGGTTGTACAGGCAAGCGGGTTGTACAGGCAAGCGGGTTGTACAGGCAAGCGGGTTGTACAGGCAAGCGGGTTGTACAGGCAAGCGGGTTGTACAGGCAAGCGGGTTGTACAGGCAAGCGGGTTGTACAGGCAAGCGGGTTGTACAGGCAAGCGGGTTGTACAGGCAAGCGGGTTGTACAGGCAAGCGGGTTGTACAGGCAAGCGGGTTGTACAGGCAAGCGGGTTGTACAGGCAAGCGGGTTGTACAGGCAAGCGGGTTGTACAGGCAAGCGGGTTGTACAGGCAAGCGGGTTGTACAGGCAAGCGGGTTGTACAGGCAAGCGGGTTGTACAGGCAAGCGGGTTGTACAGGCAAGCGGGTTGTACAGGCAAGCGGGTTGTACAGGCAAGCGGGTTGTACAGGCAAGCGGGTTGTACAGGCAAGCGGGTTGTACAGGCAAGCGGGTTGTACAGGCAAGCGGGTTGTACAGGCAAGCGGGTTGTACAGGCAAGCGGGTTGTACAGGCAAGCGGGTTGTACAGGCAAGCGGGTTGTACAGGCAAGCGGGTTGTACAGGCAAGCGGGTTGTACAGGCAAGCGGGTTGTACAGGCAAGCGGGTTGTACAGGCAAGCGGGTTGTACAGGCAAGCGGGTTGTACAGGCAAGCGGGTTGTACAGGCAAGCGGGTTGTACAGGCAAGCGGGTTGTACAGGCAAGCGGGTTGTACAGGCAAGCGGGTTGTACAGGCAAGCGGGTTGTACAGGCAAGCGGGTTGTACAGGCAAGCGGGTTGTACAGGCAAGCGGGTTGTACAGGCAAGCGGGTTGTACAGGCAAGCGGGTTGTACAGGCAAGCGGGTTGTACAGGCAAGCGGGTTGTACAGGCAAGCGGGTTGTACAGGCAAGCGGGTTGTACAGGCAAGCGGGTTGTACAGGCAAGCGGGTTGTACAGGCAAGCGGGTTGTACAGGCAAGCGGGTTGTACAGGCAAGCGGGTTGTACAGGCAAGCGGGTTGTACAGGCAAGCGGGTTGTACAGGCAAGCGGGTTGTACAGGCAAGCGGGTTGTACAGGCAAGCGGGTTGTACAGGCAAGCGGGTTGTACAGGCAAGCGGGTTGTACAGGCAAGCGGGTTGTACAGGCAAGCGGGTTGTAAGGCAAGCGGTTGTACAGGCAAGCGGGTTGTACAGGCAAGCGGGTTGTACAGGCAAGCGGGTTGTACAGGCAAGCGGGTTGTACAGGCAAGCGGGTTGTACAGGCAAGCGGGTTTGTACAGGCAAGCGGGTTGTACAGGCAAGCGGGTTGTACAGGCAAGCGGGTTGTACAGGCAAGCGGGTTGTACAGGCAAGCGGGTTGTACAGGCAAGCGGGTTGTACAGGCAAGCGGGTTGTACAGGCAAGCGGGTTGTACAGGCAAGCGGGTTGTACAGGCAAGCGGGTTGTACAGGCAAGCGGGTTGTACAGGCAAGCGGGTTGTACAGGCAAGCGGGTTGTACAGGCAAGCGGGTTGTACAGGCAAGCGGGTTGTACAGGCAAGCGGGTTGTACAGGCAAGCGGGTTGTACAGGCAAGCGGGTTGTACAGGCAAGCGGGTTGTACAGGCAAGCGGGTTGTACAGGCAAGCGGGTTGTACAGGCAAGCGGGTTGTACAGGCAAGCGGGTTGTACAGGCAAGCGGGTTGTACAGGCAAGCGGGTTGTACAGGCAAGCGGGTTGTACAGGCAAGCGGGTTGTACAGGCAAGCGGGTTGTACAGGCAAGCGGGTTGTACAGGCAAGCGGGTTGTACAGGCAAGCGGGTTGTACAGGCAAGCGGGTTGTACAGGCAAGCGGGTTGTACAGGCAAGCGGGTTGTACAGGCAAGCGGGTTGTACAGGCAAGCGGGTTGTACAGGCAAGCGGGTTGTACAGGCAAGCGGGTTGTACAGGCAAGCGGGTTGTACAGGCAAGCGGGTTGTACAGGCAAGCGGGTTGTACAGGCAAGCGGGTTGTACAGGCAAGCGGGTTGTACAGGCAAGCGGGTTGTACAGGCAAGCGGGTTGTACAGGCAAGCGGGTTGTACAGGCAAGCGGGTTGTACAGGCAAGCGGGTTGTACAGGCAAGCGGGTTGTACAGGCAAGCGGGTTGTACAGGCAAGCGGGTTGTACAGGCAAGCGGGTTGTACAGGCAAGCGGGTTGTACAGGCAAGCGGGTTGTACAGGCAAGCGGGTTGTACAGGCAAGCGGGTTGTACAGGCAAGCGGGTTGTACAGGCAAGCGGGTTGTACAGGCAAGCGGGTTGTACAGGCAAGCGGGTTGTACAGGCAAGCGGGTTGTACAGGCAAGCGGGTTGTACAGGCAAGCGGGTTGTACAGGCAAGCGGGTTGTACAGGCAAGCGGGTTGTACAGGCAAGCGGGTTGTACAGGCAAGCGGGTTGTACAGGCAAGCGGGTTGTACAGGCAAGCGGGTTGTACAGGCAAGCGGGTTGTACAGGCAAGCGGGTTGTACAGGCAAGCGGGTTGTACAGGCAAGCGGGTTGTACAGGCAAGCGGGTTGTACAGGCAAGCGGGTTGTACAGGCAAGCGGGTTGTACAGGCAAGCGGGTTGTACAGGCAAGCGGGTTGTACAGGCAAGCGGGTTGTACAGGCAAGCGGGTTGTACAGGCAAGCGGGTTGTACAGGCAAGCGGGTTGTACAGGCAAGCGGGTTGTACAGGCAAGCGGGTTGTACAGGCAAGCGGGTTGTACAGGCAAGCGGGTTGTACAGGCAAGCGGGTTGTACAGGCAAGCGGGTTGTACAGGCAAGCGGGTTGTACAGGCAAGCGGGTTGTACAGGCAAGCGGGTTGTACAGGCAAGCGGGTTGTACAGGCAAGCGGGTTGTACAGGCAAGCGGGTTGTACAGGCAAGCGGGTTGTACAGGCAAGCGGGTTGTACAGGCAAGCGGGTTGTACAGGCAAGCGGGTTGTACAGGCAAGCGGGTTGTACAGGCAAGCGGGTTGTACAGGCAAGCGGGTTGTACAGGCAAGCGGGTTGTACAGGCAAGCGGGTTGTACAGGCAAGCGGGTTGTACAGGCAAGCGGGTTGTACAGGCAAGCGGGTTGTACAGGCAAGCGGGTTGTACAGGCAAGCGGGTTGTACAGGCAAGCGGGTTGTACAGGCAAGCGGGTTGTACAGGCAAGCGGGTTGTACAGGCAAGCGGGTTGTACAGGCAAGCGGGTTGTACAGGCAAGCGGGTTGTACAGGCAAGCGGGTTGTACAGGCAAGCGGGTTGTACAGGCAAGCGGGTTGTACAGGCAAGCGGGTTGTACAGGCAAGCGGGTTGTACAGGCAAGCGGGTTGTACAGGCAAGCGGGTTGTACAGGCAAGCGGGTTGTACAGGCAAGCGGGTTGTACAGGCAAGCGGGTTGTACAGGCAAGCGGGTTGTACAGGCAAGCGGGTTGTACAGGCAAGCGGGTTGTACAGGCAAGCGGGTTGTACAGGCAAGCGGGTTGTACAGGCAAGCGGGTTGTACAGGCAAGCGGGTTGTACAGGCAAGCGGGTTGTACAGGCAAGCGGGTTGTACAGGCAAGCGGGTTGTACAGGCAAGCGGGTTGTACAGGCAAGCGGGTTGTACAGGCAAGCGGGTTGTACAGGCAAGCGGGTTGTACAGGCAAGCGGGTTGTACAGGCAAGCGGGTTGTACAGGCAAGCGGGTTGTACAGGCAAGCGGGTTGTACAGGCAAGCGGGTTGTACAGGCAAGCGGGTTGTACAGGCAAGCGGGTTGTACAGGCAAGCGGGTTGTACAGGCAAGCGGGTTGTACAGGCAAGCGGGTTGTACAGGCAAGCGGGTTGTACAGGCAAGCGGGTTGTACAGGCAAGCGGGTTGTACAGGCAAGCGGGTTGTACAGGCAAGCGGGTTGTACAGGCAAGCGGGTTGTACAGGCAAGCGGGTTGTACAGGCAAGCGGGTTGTACAGGCAAGCGGGTTGTACAGGCAAGCGGGTTGTACAGGCAAGCGGGTTGTACAGGCAAGCGGGTTGTACAGGCAAGCGGGTTGTACAGGCAAGCGGGTTGTACAGGCAAGCGGGTTGTACAGGCAAGCGGGTTGTACAGGCAAGCGGGTTGTACAGGCAAGCGGGTTGTACAGGCAAGCGGGTTGTACAGGCAAGCGGGTTGTACAGGCAAGCGGGTTGTACAGGCAAGCGGGTTGTACAGGCAAGCGGGTTGTACAGGCAAGCGGGTTGTACAGGCAAGCGGGTTGTACAGGCAAGCGGGTTGTACAGGCAAGCGGGTTGTACAGGCAAGCGGGTTGTACAGGCAAGCGGGTTGTACAGGCAAGCGGGTTGTACAGGCAAGCGGGTTGTACAGGCAAGCGGGTTGTACAGGCAAGCGGGTTGTACAGGCAAGCGGGTTGTACAGGCAAGCGGGTTGTACAGGCAAGCGGGTTGTACAGGCAAGCGGGTTGTACAGGCAAGCGGGTTGTACAGGCAAGCGGGTTGTACAGGCAAGCGGGTTGTACAGGCAAGCGGGTTGTACAGGCAAGCGGGTTGTACAGGCAAGCGGGTTGTACAGGCAAGCGGGTTGTACAGGCAAGCGGGTTGTACAGGCAAGCGGGTTGTACAGGCAAGCGGGTTGTACAGGCAAGCGGTTGTACAGGCAAGCGGGTTGTACAGGCAAGCGGGTTGTACAGGCAAGCGGGTTGTACAGGCAAGCGGGTTGTACAGGCAAGCGGGTTGTACAGGCAAGCGGGTTGTACAGGCAAGCGGGTTGTACAGGCAAGCGGGTTGTACAGGCAAGCGGGTTGTACAGGCAAGCGGGTTGTACAGGCAAGCGGGTTGTACAGGCAAGCGGGTTGTACAGGCAAGCGGGTTGTACAGGCAAGCGGGTTGTACAGGCAAGCGGGTTGTACAGGCAAGCGGGTTGTACAGGCAAGCGGGTTGTACAGGCAAGCGGGTTGTACAGGCAAGCGGGTTGTACAGGCAAGCGGTTGTACAGGCAAGCGGGTTGTACAGGCAAGCGGGTTGTACAGGCAAGCGGGTTGTACAGGCAAGCGGGTTGTACAGGCAAGCGGGTTGTACAGGCAAGCGGGTTGTACAGGCAAGCGGGTTGTACAGGCAAGCGGGTTGTACAGGCAAGCGGGTTGTACAGGCAAGCGGGTTGTACAGGCAAGCGGGTTGTACAGGCAAGCGGGTTGTACAGGCAAGCGGGTTGTACAGGCAAGCGGGTTGTACAGGCAAGCGGGTTGTACAGGCAAGCGGGTTGTACAGGCAAGCGGGTTGTACAGGCAAGCGGGTTGTACAGGCAAGCGGGTTGTACAGGCAAGCGGGTTGTACAGGCAAGCGGGTTGTACAGGCAAGCGGGTTGTACAGGCAAGCGGGTTGTACAGGCAAGCGGGTTGTACAGGCAAGCGGGTTGTACAGGCAAGCGGGTTGTACAGGCAAGCGGGTTGTACAGGCAAGCGGGTTGTACAGGCAAGCGGGTTGTACAGGCAAGCGGGTTGTACAGGCAAGCGGGTTGTACAGGCAAGCGGGTTGTACAGGCAAGCGGGTTGTACAGGCAAGCGGGTTGTACAGGCAAGCGGGTTGTACAGGCAAGCGGGTTGTACAGGCAAGCGGGTTGTACAGGCAAGCGGGTTGTACAGGCAAGCGGGTTGTACAGGCAAGCGGGTTGTACAGGCAAGCGGGTTGTACAGGCAAGCGGGTTGTACAGGCAAGCGGGTTGTACAGGCAAGCGGGTTGTACAGGCAAGCGGGTTGTACAGGCAAGCGGGTTGTACAGGCAAGCGGGTTGTACAGGCAAGCGGGTTGTACAGGCAAGCGGGTTGTACAGGCAAGCGGGTTGTACAGGCAAGCGGGTTGTACAGGCAAGCGGGTTGTACAGGCAAGCGGGTTGTACAGGCAAGCGGGTTGTACAGGCAAGCGGGTTGTACAGGCAAGCGGGTTGTACAGGCAAGCGGGTTGTACAGGCAAGCGGGTTGTACAGGCAAGCGGGTTGTACAGGCAAGCGGGTTGTACAGGCAAGCGGGTTGTACAGGCAAGCGGGTTGTACAGGCAAGCGGGTTGTACAGGCAAGCGGGTTGTACAGGCAAGCGGGTTGTACAGGCAAGCGGGTTGTACAGGCAAGCGGGTTGTACAGGCAAGCGGGTTGTACAGGCAAGCGGGTTGTACAGGCAAGCGGGTTGTACAGGCAAGCGGGTTGTACAGGCAAGCGGGTTGTACAGGCAAGCGGGTTGTACAGGCAAGCGGGTTGTACAGGCAAGCGGGTTGTACAGGCAAGCGGGTTGTACAGGCAAGCGGGTTGTACAGGCAAGCGGGTTGTACAGGCAAGCGGGTTGTACAGGCAAGCGGGTTGTACAGGCAAGCGGGTTGTACAGGCAAGCGGGTTGTACAGGCAAGCGGGTTGTACAGGCAAGCGGGTTGTACAGGCAAGCGGGTTGTACAGGCAAGCGGGTTGTACAGGCAAGCGGGTTGTACAGGCAAGCGGGTTGTACAGGCAAGCGGGTTGTACAGGCAAGCGGGTTGTACAGGCAAGCGGGTTGTACAGGCAAGCGGGTTGTACAGGCAAGCGGGTTGTACAGGCAAGCGGGTTGTACAGGCAAGCGGGTTGTACAGGCAAGCGGGTTGTACAGGCAAGCGGGTTGTACAGGCAAGCGGGTTGTACAGGCAAGCGGGTTGTACAGGCAAGCGGGTTGTACAGGCAAGCGGGTTGTACAGGCAAGCGGGTTGTACAGGCAAGCGGGTTGTACAGGCAAGCGGGTTGTACAGGCAAGCGGGTTGTACAGGCAAGCGGGTTGTACAGGCAAGCGGGTTGTACAGGCAAGCGGGTTGTACAGGCAAGCGGGTTGTACAGGCAAGCGGGTTGTACAGGCAAGCGGGTTGTACAGGCAAGCGGGTTGTACAGGCAAGCGGGTTGTACAGGCAAGCGGGTTGTACAGGCAAGCGGGTTGTACAGGCAAGCGTTGTACAGGCAAGCGGGTTGTACAGGCAAGCGGGTTGTACAGGCAAGCGGGTTGTACAGGCAAGCGGGTTGTACAGGCAAGCGGGTTGTACAGGCAAGCGGGTTGTACAGGCAAGCGGGTTGTACAGGCAAGCGGGTTGTACAGGCAAGCGGGTTGTACAGGCAAGCGGGTTGTACAGGCAAGCGGGTTGTACAGGCAAGCGGGTTGTACAGGCAAGCGGGTTGTACAGGCAAGCGGGTTGTACAGGCAAGCGGGTTGTACAGGCAAGCGGGTTGTACAGGCAAGCGGGTTGTACAGGCAAGCGGGTTGTACAGGCAAGCGGGTTGTACAGGCAAGCGGGTTGTACAGGCAAGCGGGTTGTACAGGCAAGCGGGTTGTACAGGCAAGCGGGTTGTACAGGCAAGCGGGTTGTACAGGCAAGCGGGTTGTACAGGCAAGCGGGTTGTACAGGCAAGCGGGTTGTACAGGCAAGCGGGTTGTACAGGCAAGCGGGTTGTACAGGCAAGCGGGTTGTACAGGCAAGCGGGTTGTACAGGCAAGCGGGTTGTACAGGCAAGCGGGTTGTACAGGCAAGCGGGTTGTACAGGCAAGCGGGTTGTACAGGCAAGCGGGTTGTACAGGCAAGCGGGTTGTACAGGCAAGCGGGTTGTACAGGCAAGCGGGTTGTACAGGCAAGCGGGTTGTACAGGCAAGCGGGTTGTACAGGCAAGCGGGTTGTACAGGCAAGCGGGTTGTACAGGCAAGCGGGTTGTACAGGCAAGCGGGTTGTACAGGCAAGCGGGTTGTACAGGCAAGCGGGTTGTACAGGCAAGCGGGTTGTACAGGCAAGCGGGTTGTACAGGCAAGCGGGTTGTACAGGCAAGCGGGTTGTACAGGCAAGCGGGTTGTACAGGCAAGCGGGTTGTACAGGCAAGCGGGTTGTACAGGCAAGCGGGTTGTACAGGCAAGCGGTTGTACAGGCAAGCGGGTTGTACAGGCAAGCGGTTGTACAGGCAAGCGGGTTGTACAGGCAAGCGGGTTGTACAGGCAAGCGGGTTGTACAGGCAAGCGGGTTGTACAGGCAAGCGGGTTGTACAGGCAAGCGGTTGTACAGGCAAGCGGGTTGTACAGGCAAGCGGGTTGTACAGGCAAGCGGGTTGTACAGGCAAGCGGGTTGTACAGGCAAGCGGGTTGTACAGGCAAGCGGGTTGTACAGGCAAGCGGGTTGTACAGGCAAGCGGGTTGTACAGGCAAGCGGGTTTGTACAGGCAAGCGGGTTGTACAGGCAAGCGGGTTGTACAGGCAAGCGGGTTGTACAGGCAAGCGGGTTGTACAGGCAAGCGGGTTGTACAGGCAAGCGGGTTGTACAGGCAAGCGGGTTGTACAGGCAAGCGGGTTGTACAGGCAAGCGGGTTGTACAGGCAAGCGGGTTGTACAGGCAAGCGGGTTGTACAGGCAAGCGGGTTGTACAGGCAAGCGGGTTGTACAGGCAAGCGGGTTGTACAGGCAAGCGGGTTGTACAGGCAAGCGGGTTGTACAGGCAAGCGGGTTGTACAGGCAAGCGGGTTGTACAGGCAAGCGGGTTGTACAGGCAAGCGGGTTGTACAGGCAAGCGGGTTGTACAGGCAAGCGGGTTGTACAGGCAAGCGGGTTGTACAGGCAAGCGGGTTGTACAGGCAAGCGGGTTGTACAGGCAAGCGGGTTGTACAGGCAAGCGGGTTGTACAGGCAAGCGGGTTGTACAGGCAAGCGGGTTGTACAGGCAAGCGGGTTGTACAGGCAAGCGGGTTGTACAGGCAAGCGGGTTGTACAGGCAAGCGGGTTGTACAGGCAAGCGGGTTGTACAGGCAAGCGGGTTGTACAGGCAAGCGGGTTGTACAGGCAAGCGGGTTGTACAGGCAAGCGGGTTGTACAGGCAAGCGGGTTGTACAGGCAAGCGGGTTGTACAGGCAAGCGGGTTGTACAGGCAAGCGGGTTGTACAGGCAAGCGGGTTGTACAGGCAAGCGGGTTGTACAGGCAAGCGGGTTGTACAGGCAAGCGGGTTGTACAGGCAAGCGGGTTGTACAGGCAAGCGGGTTGTACAGGCAAGCGGGTTGTACAGGCAAGCGGGTTGTACAGGCAAGCGGTTGTACAGGCAAGCGGGTTGTACAGGCAAGCGGGTTGTACAGGCAAGCGGGTTGTACAGGCAAGCGGGTTGTACAGGCAAGCGGGTTGTACAGGCAAGCGGGTTGTACAGGCAAGCGGGTTGTACAGGCAAGCGGGTTGTACAGGCAAGCGGGTTGTACAGGCAAGCGGGTTGTACAGGCAAGCGGGTTGTACAGGCAAGCGGGTTGTACAGGCAAGCGGGTTGTACAGGCAAGCGGGTTGTACAGGCAAGCGGGTTGTACAGGCAAGCGGGTTGTACAGGCAAGCGGGTTGTACAGGCAAGCGGGTTGTACAGGCAAGCGGGTTGTACAGGCAAGCGGGTTGTACAGGCAAGCGGGTTGTACAGGCAAGCGGGTTGTACAGGCAAGCGGGTTGTACAGGCAAGCGGGTTGTACAGGCAAGCGGGTTGTACAGGCAAGCGGGTTGTACAGGCAAGCGGGTTGTACAGGCAAGCGGGTTGTACAGGCAAGCGGGTTGTACAGGCAAGCGGGTTGTACAGGCAAGCGGGTTGTACAGGCAAGCGGGTTGTACAGGCAAGCGGGTTGTACAGGCAAGCGGGTTGTACAGGCAAGCGGGTTGTACAGGCAAGCGGGTTGTACAGGCAAGCGGGTTGTACAGGCAAGCGGGTTGTACAGGCAAGCGGGTTGTACAGGCAAGCGGGTTGTACAGGCAAGCGGGTTGTACAGGCAAGCGGGTTGTACAGGCAAGCGGGTTGTACAGGCAAGCGGGTTGTACAGGCAAGCGGGTTGTACAGGCAAGCGGGTTGTACAGGCAAGCGGGTTGTACAGGCAAGCGGGTTGTACAGGCAAGCGGGTTGTACAGGCAAGCGGGTTGTACAGGCAAGCGGGTTGTACAGGCAAGCGGGTTGTACAGGCAAGCGGGTTGTACAGGCAAGCGGGTTGTACAGGCAAGCGGGTTGTACAGGCAAGCGGGTTGTACAGGCAAGCGGGTTGTACAGGCAAGCGGGTTGTACAGGCAAGCGGGTTGTACAGGCAAGCGGGTTGTACAGGCAAGCGGGTTGTACAGGCAAGCGGGTTGTACAGGCAAGCGGGTTGTACAGGCAAGCGGGTTGTACAGGCAAGCGGGTTGTACAGGCAAGCGGGTTTGTACAGGCAAGCGGGTTGTACAGGCAAGCGGGTTGTACAGGCAAGCGGGTTGTACAGGCAAGCGGGTTGTACAGGCAAGCGGGTTGTACAGGCAAGCGGGTTGTACAGGCAAGCGGGTTGTACAGGCAAGCGGGTTGTACAGGCAAGCGGGTTGTACAGGCAAGCGGGTTGTACAGGCAAGCGGGTTGTACAGGCAAGCGGGTTGTACAGGCAAGCGGGTTGTACAGGCAAGCGGGTTGTACAGGCAAGCGGGTTGTACAGGCAAGCGGGTTGTACAGGCAAGCGGGTTGTACAGGCAAGCGGGTTGTACAGGCAAGCGGGTTGTACAGGCAAGCGGGTTGTACAGGCAAGCGGGTTGTACAGGCAAGCGGGTTGTACAGGCAAGCGGGTTGTACAGGCAAGCGGGTTGTACAGGCAAGCGGGTTGTACAGGCAAGCGGGTTGTACAGGCAAGCGGGTTGTACAGGCAAGCGGGTTGTACAGGCAAAGCGGGTTGTACAGGCAAGCGGGTTGTACAGGCAAGCGGGTTGTACAGGCAAGCGGGTTGTACAGGCAAGCGGGTTTGTACAGGCAAGCGGTTGTACAGGCAAGCGGGTTGTACAGGCAAGCGGGTTGTACAGGCAAGCGGGTTGTACAGGCAAGCGGGTTGTACAGGCAAGCGGGTTGTACAGGCAAGCGGGTTGTACAGGCAAGCGGGTTGTACAGGCAAGCGGGTTGTACAGGCAAGCGGGTTGTACAGGCAAGCGGGTTGTACAGGCAAGCGGGTTGTACAGGCAAGCGGGTTGTACAGGCAAGCGGGTTGTACAGGCAAGCGGGTTGTACAGGCAAGCGGGTGTACAGGCAAGCGGGTTGTACAGGCAAGCGGGTTGTACAGGCAAGCGGGTTGTACAGGCAAGCGGTTGTACAGGCAAGCGGGTTGTACAGGCAAGCGGGTTGTACAGGCAAGCGGGTTGTACAGGCAAGCGGGTTGTACAGGCAAGCGGGTTGTACAGGCAAGCGGGTTGTACAGGCAAGCGGGTTGTACAGGCAAGCGGGTTGTACAGGCAAGCGGGTTGTACAGGCAAGCGGGTTGTACAGGCAAGCGGGTTGTACAGGCAAGCGGGTTGTACAGGCAAGCGGTGTACAGGCAAGCGGGTTGTACAGGCAAGCGGGTTGTACAGGCAAGCGGGTTGTACAGGCAAGCGGGTTGTACAGGCAAGCGGGTTGTACAGGCAAGCGGGTTGTACAGGCAAGCGGGTTGTACAGGCAAGCGGGTTGTACAGGCAAGCGGGTTGTACAGGCAAGCGGGTTGTACAGGCAAGCGGGTTGTACAGGCAAGCGGGTTGTACAGGCAAGCGGGTTGTACAGGCAAGCGGTTGTACAGGCAAGCGGGTTGTACAGGCAAGCGGGTTGTACAGGCAAGCGGGTTGTACAGGCAAGCGGGTTGTACAGGCAAGCGGGTTGTACAGGCAAGCGGGTTTGTACAGGCAAGCGGGTTGTACAGGCAAGCGGGTTGTACAGGCAAGCGGGTGTACAGGCAAGCGGGTTGTACAGGCAAGCGGGTTGTACAGGCAAGCGGGTTGTACAGGCAAGCGGGTTGTACAGGCAAGCGGGTTGTACAGGCAAGCGGGTTGTACAGGCAAGCGGGTTGTACAGGCAAGCGGGTTGTACAGGCAAGCGGGTTGTACAGGCAAGCGGGTTGTACAGGCAAGCGGGTTGTACAGGCAAGCGGGTTGTACAGGCAAGCGGGTTGTACAGGCAAGCGGGTTGTACAGGCAAGCGGGTTGTACAGGCAAGCGGGTTGTACAGGCAAGCGGGTTGTACAGGCAAGCGGGTTGTACAGGCAAGCGGGTTGTACAGGCAAGCGGGTTGTACAGGCAAGCGGGTTGTACAGGCAAGCGGGTTGTACAGGCAAGCGGGTTGTACAGGCAAGCGGGTTGTACAGGCAAGCGGGTTGTACAGGCAAGCGGGTTGTACAGGCAAGCGGGTTGTACAGGCAAGCGGGTTGTACAGGCAAGCGGGTTGTACAGGCAAGCGGGTTGTACAGGCAAGCGGGTTGTACAGGCAAGCGGGTTGTACAGGCAAGCGGGTTGTACAGGCAAGCGGGTTGTACAGGCAAGCGGGTTGTACAGGCAAGCGGGTTGTACAGGCAAGCGGGTTGTACAGGCAAGCGGGTTGTACAGGCAAGCGGGTTGTACAGGCAAGCGGGTTGTACAGGCAAGCGGGTTGTACAGGCAAGCGGGTTGTACAGGCAAGCGGGTTGTACAGGCAAGCGGGTTGTACAGGCAAGCGGGTTGTACAGGCAAGCGGGTTGTACAGGCAAGCGGGTTGTACAGGCAAGCGGGTTGTACAGGCAAGCGGGTTGTACAGGCAAGCGGGTTGTACAGGCAAGCGGGTTGTACAGGCAAGCGGGTTGTACAGGCAAGCGGGTTGTACAGGCAAGCGGTTGTACAGGCAAGCGGGTTGTACAGGCAAGCGGGTTGTACAGGCAAGCGGGTTGTACAGGCAAGCGGGTTGTACAGGCAAGCGGGTTGTACAGGCAAGCGGGTTGTACAGGCAAGCGGGTTGTACAGGCAAGCGGGTTGTACAGGCAAGCGGGTTGTACAGGCAAGCGGGTTGTACAGGCAAGCGGGTTGTACAGGC
This sequence comes from Closterium sp. NIES-67, assembly GCA_027943415.1. Lineage (NCBI taxonomy): Eukaryota > Viridiplantae > Streptophyta > Zygnematophyceae > Desmidiales > Closteriaceae > Closterium > Closterium sp. NIES-67. Next base: position 77,895 of record BQMB01001151.1, on the reverse strand, counting down.
AAGCGGGTTGTACAGGCAAGCGGGTTGTACAGGCAAGCGGGTTGTACAGGCAAGCGGGTTGTACAGGCAAGCGGGTTGTACAGGCAAGCGGGTTGTACAGGCAAGCGGGTTGTACAGGCAAGCGGGTTGTACAGGCAAGCGGGTTGTACAGGCAAGCGGGTTGTACAGGCAAGCGGGTTGTACAGGCAAGCGGGTTGTACAGGCAAGCGGGTTGTACAGGCAAGCGGGTTGTACAGGCAAGCGGGTTGTACAGGCAAGCGGGTTGTACAGGCAAGCGGTTGTACAGGCAAGCGGGTTGTACAGGCAAGCGGGTTGTACAGGCAAGCGGGTTGTACAGGCAAGCGGGTTGTACAGGCAAGCGGGTTGTACAGGCAAGCGGGTTGTACAGGCAAGCGGGTTGTACAGGCAAGCGGTTGTACAGGCAAGCGGGTTGTACAGGCAAGCGGGTTGTACAGGCAAGCGGGTTGTACAGGCAAGCGGGTTGTACAGGCAAGCGGGTTGTACAGGCAAGCGGGTTGTACAGGCAAGCGGGTTGTACAGGCAAGCGGGTTGTACAGGCAAGCGGGTTGTACAGGCAAGCGGGTTGTACAGGCAAGCGGGTTGTACAGGCAAGCGGGTTGTACAGGCAAGCGGGTTGTACAGGCAAGCGGGTTGTACAGGCAAGCGGGTTGTACAGGCAAGCGGGTTGTACAGGCAAGCGGGTTGTACAGGCAAGCGGGTTGTACAGGCAAGCGGGTTGTACAGGCAAGCGGGTTGTACAGGCAAGCGGGTTGTACAGGCAAGCGGGTTGTACAGGCAAGCGGGTTGTACAGGCAAGCGGGTTGTACAGGCAAGCGGGTTGTACAGGCAAGCGGGTTGTACAGGCAAGCGGGTTGTACAGGCAAGCGGGTTGTACAGGCAAGCGGGTTGTACAGGCAAGCGGGTTGTACAGGCAAGCGGGTTGTACAGGCAAGCGGGTTGTACAGGCAAGCGGGTTGTACAGGCAAGCGGGTTGTACAGGCAAGCGGGTTGTACAGGCAAGCGGGTTGTACAGGCAAGCGGGTTGTACAGGCAAGCGGGTTGTACAGGCAAGCGGGTTGTACAGGCAAGCGGGTTGTACAGGCAAGCGGGTTGTACAGGCAAGCGGGTTGTACAGGCAAGCGGGTTGTACAGGCAAGCGGGTTGTACAGGCAAGCGGGTTGTACAGGCAAGCGGGTTGTACAGGCAAGCGGGTTGTACAGGCAAGCGGGTTGTACAGGCAAGCGGGTTGTACAGGCAAGCGGGTGTACAGGCAAGCGGGTTGTACAGGCAAGCGGGTTGTACAGGCAAGCGGGTTGTACAGGCAAGCGGGTTGTACAGGCAAGCGGGTTGTACAGGCAAGCGGGTTGTACAGGCAAGCGGGTTGTACAGGCAAGCGGTTGTACAGGCAAGCGGGTTGTACAGGCAAGCGGGTTGTACAGGCAAGCGGGTTGTACAGGCAAGCGGGTTGTACAGGCAAGCGGGTTGTACAGGCAAGCGGGTTGTACAGGCAAGCGGGTTGTACAGGCAAGCGGGTTGTACAGGCAAGCGGGTTGTACAGGCAAGCGGGTTGTACAGGCAAGCGGGTTGTACAGGCAAGCGGGTTGTACAGGCAAGCGGGTTGTACAGGCAAGCGGGTTGTACAGGCAAGCGGGTTGTACAGGCAAGCGGGTTGTACAGGCAAGCGGGTTGTACAGGCAAGCGGGTTGTACAGGCAAGCGGGTTGTACAGGCAAGCGGGTTGTACAGGCAAGCGGGTTGTACAGGCAAGCGGGTTGTACAGGCAAGCGGGTTGTACAGGCAAGCGGGTTGTACAGGCAAGCGGGTTGTACAGGCAAGCGGGTTGTACAGGCAAGCGGGTTGTACAGGCAAGCGGGTTGTACAGGCAAGCGGGTTGTACAGGCAAGCGGGTTGTACAGGCAAGCGGGTTGTACAGGCAAGCGGGTTGTACAGGCAAGCGGGTTGTACAGGCAAGCGGGTTGTACAGGCAAGCGGTTGTACAGGCAAGCGGGTTGTACAGGCAAGCGGGTTGTACAGCAAGCGGGTTGTACAGGCAAGCGGGTTGTACAGGCAAGCGGGTTGTACAGGCAAGCGGGTTGTACAGGCAAGCGGGTTGTACAGGCAAGCGGGTTGTACAGGCAAGCGGGTTGTACAGGCAAGCGGGTTGTACAGGCAAGCGGGTTGTACAGGCAAGCGGGTTGTACAGGCAAGCGGGTTGTACAGGCAAGCGGGTTGTACAGGCAAGCGGGTTGTACAGGCAAGCGGGTTGTACAGGCAAGCGGGTTGTACAGGCAAGCGGGTTGTACAGGCAAGCGGGTTGTACAGGCAAGCGGGTTGTACAGGCAAGCGGGTTGTACAGGCAAGCGGGTTGTACAGGCAAGCGGGTTGTACAGGCAAGCGGGTTGTACAGGCAAGCGGGTTGTACAGGCAAGCGGGTTGTACAGGCAAGCGGGTTGTACAGGCAAGCGGGTTGTACAGGCAAGCGGGTTGTACAGGCAAGCGGGTTGTACAGGCAAGCGGGTTGTACAGGCAAGCGGGTTGTACAGGCAAGCGGGTTGTACAGGCAAGCGGGTTGTACAGGCAAGCGGGTTGTACAGGCAAGCGGGTTGTACAGGCAAGCGGGTTGTACAGGCAAGCGGGTTGTACAGGCAAGCGGGTTGTACAGGCAAGCGGGTTGTACAGGCAAGCGGGTTGTACAGGCAAGCGGGTTGTACAGGCAAGCGGGTTGTACAGGCAAGCGGTTGTACAGGCAAGCGGGTTGTACAGGCAAGCGGGTTGTACAGGCAAGCGGGTTGTACAGGCAAGCGGGTTGTACAGGCAAGCGGGTTGTACAGGCAAGCGGGTTGTACAGGCAAGCGGGTTGTACAGGCAAGCGGGTTGTACAGGCAAGCGGGTTACAGGCAAGCGGGTTGTACAGGCAAAGCGGGTTGTACAGGCAAGCGGGTTGTACAGGCAAGCGGGTTGTACAGGCAAGCGGGTTGTACAGGCAAGCGGGTTGTACAGGCAAGCGGGTTGTACAGGCAAGCGGGTTGTACAGGCAAGCGGGTTGTACAGGCAAGCGGGTTGTACAGGCAAGCGGGTTGTACAGGCAAGCGGGTTGTACAGGCAAGCGGGTTGTACAGGCAAGCGGGTTGTACAGGCAAGCGGGTTGTACAGGCAAGCGGGTTGTACAGGCAAGCGGGTTGTACAGGCAAGCGGGTTGTACAGGCAAGCGGGTTGTACAGGCAAGCGGGTTGTACAGGCAAGCGGGTTGTACAGGCAAGCGGGTTGTACAGCAAGCGGTTGTACAGGCAAGCGGGTTGTACAGGCAAGCGGGTTGTACAGGCAAGCGGGTTGTACAGGCAAGCGGGTTGTACAGGCAAGCGGGTTGTACAGGCAAGCGGGTTGTACAGGCAAGCGGGTTGTACAGGCAAGCGGGTTGTACAGGCAAGCGGGTTGTACAGGCAAGCGGGTTGTACAGGCAAGCGGGTTGTACAGGCAAGCGGGTTGTACAGGCAAGCGGGTTGTACAGGCAAGCGGGTTGTACAGGCAAGCGGGTTGTACAGGCAAGCGGGTTGTACAGGCAAGCGGGTTGTACAGGCAAGCGGGTTGTACAGGCAAGCGGGTTGTACAGGCAAGCGGGTTGTACAGGCAAGCGGGTTGTACAGGCAAGCGGGTTGTACAGGCAAGCGGGTTGTACAGGCAAGCGGGTTGTACAGGCAAGCGGGTTGTACAGGCAAGCGGGTTGTACAGGCAAGCGGGTTGTACAGGCAAGCGGGTTGTACAGGCAAGCGGGTTGTACAGGCAAGCGGGTTGTACAGGCAAGCGGGTTGTACAGGCAAGCGGGTTGTACAGGCAAGCGGGTTGTACAGGCAAGCGGGTTGTACAGGCAAGCGGGTTGTACAGGCAAGCGGTTGTACAGAAGCGGGTTGTACAGGCAAGCGGGTTGTACAGGCAAGCGGGTTGTACAGGCAAGCGGGTTGTACAGGCAAGCGGGTTGTACAGGCAAGCGGGTTGTACAGGCAAGCGGGTTGTACAGGCAAGCGGGTTGTACAGGCAAGCGGGGTTTACAGGCAAGCGGGTTGTACAGGCAAGCGGGTTGTACAGGCAAGCGGGTTGTACAGGCAAGCGGGTTGTACAGGCAAGCGGGTTGTACAGGCAAGCGGGTTGTACAGGCAAGCGGGTTGTACAGGCAAGCGGGTTGTACAGGCAAGCGGGTTGTACAGGCAAGCGGGTTGTACAGGCAAGCGGGTTGTACAGGCAAGCGGGTTGTACAGGCAAGCGGGTTGTACAGGCAAGCGGGTTGTACAGGCAAGCGGGTTGTACAGGCAAGCGGGTTGTACAGGCAAGCGGGTTGTACAGGCAAGCGGGTTGTACAGGCAAGCGGGTTGTACAGGCAAGCGGGTTGTACAGGCAAGCGGGTTGTACAGGCAAGCGGGTTGTACAGGCAAGCGGGTTGTACAGGCAAGCGGGTTGTACAGGCAAGCGGGTTGTACAGGCAAGCGGGTTGTACAGGCAAGCGGGTTGTACAGGCAAGCGGGTTGTACAGGCAAGCGGGTTGTACAGGCAAGCGGGTTGTACAGGCAAGCGGGTTGTACAGGCAAGCGGGTTGTACAGGCAAGCGGGTTGTACAGGCAAGCGGGTTGTACAGGCAAGCGGGTTGTACAGGCAAGCGGGTTGTACAGGCAAGCGGGTTGTACAGGCAAGCGGGTTGTACAGGCAAGCGGGTTGTACAGGCAAGCGGGTTGTACAGGCAAGCGGGTTGTACAGGCAAGCGGGTTGTACAGGCAAGCGGGTTGTACAGGCAAGCGGGTTGTACAGGCAAGCGGGTTGTACAGGCAAGCGGGTTGTACAGGCAAGCGGGTTGTACAGGCAAGCGGGTTGTACAGGCAAGCGGGTTGTACAGGCAAGCGGGTTGTACAGGCAAGCGGGTTGTACAGGCAAGCGGGTTGTACAGGCAAGCGGGTTGTACAGGCAAGCGGGTTGTACAGGCAAGCGGGTTGTACAGGCAAGCGGGTTGTACAGGCAAGCGGGTTGTACAGGCAAGCGGGTTGTACAGGCAAGCGGGTTGTACAGGCAAGCGGGTTGTACAGGCAAGCGGGTTGTACAGGCAAGCGGGTTGTACAGGCAAGCGGGTTGTACAGGCAAGCGGGTTGTACAGGCAAGCGGGTTGTACAGGCAAGCGGGTTGTACAGGCAAGCGGGTTGTACAGGCAAGCGGGTTGTACAGGCAAGCGGGTTGTACAGGCAAGCGGGTTGTACAGGCAAGCGGGTTGTACAGGCAAGCGGGTTGTACAGGCAAGCGGGTTGTACAGGCAAGCGGGTTGTACAGGCAAGCGGGTTGTACAGGCAAGCGGGTTGTACAGGCAAGCGGGTTGTACAGGCAAGCGGGTTGTACAGGCAAGCGGGTTGTACAGGCAAGCGGGTTGTACAGGCAAGCGGGTTGTACAGGCAAGCGGGTTGTACAGGCAAGCGGGTTGTACAGGCAAGCGGGTTGTACAGGCAAGCGGGTTGTACAGGCAAGCGGGTTGTACAGGCAAGCGGGTTGTACAGGCAAGCGGGTTGTACAGGCAAGCGGGTTGTACAGGCAAGCGGGTTGTACAGGCAAGCGGGTTGTACAGGCAAGCGGGTTGTACAGGCAAGCGGGTTGTACAGGCAAGCGGGTTGTACAGGCAAGCGGGTTGTACAGGCAAGCGGGTTGTACAGGCAAGCGGGTTGTACAGGCAAGCGGGTTGTACAGGCAAGCGGGTTGTACAGGCAAGCGGGTTGTACAGGCAAGCGGGTTGTACAGGCAAGCGGGTTGTACAGGCAAGCGGGTTGTACAGGCAAGCGGGTTGTACAGGCAAGCGGGTTGTACAGGCAAGCGGGTTGTACAGGCAAGCGGGTTGTACAGGCAAGCGGGTTGTACAGGCAAGCGGGTTGTACAGGCAAGCGGGTTGTACAGGCAAGCGGGTTGTACAGGCAAGCGGGTTGTACAGGCAAGCGGGTTGTACAGGCAAGCGGGTTGTACAGGCAAGCGGGTTGTACAGGCAAGCGGGTTGTACAGGCAAGCGGGTTGTACAGGCAAGCGGGTTGTACAGGCAAGCGGGTTGTACAGGCAAGCGGGTTGTACAGGCAAGCGGGTTGTACAGGCAAGCGGGTTGTACAGGCAAGCGGGTTGTACAGGCAAGCGGGTTGTACAGGCAAGCGGGTTACAGGCAAGCGGGTTGTACAGGCAAGCGGGTTGTACAGGCAAGCGGGTTGTACAGGCAAGCGGGTTGTACAGGCAAGCGGGTTGTACAGGCAAGCGGGTTGTACAGGCAAGCGGGTTGTACAGGCAAGCGGGTTGTACAGGCAAGCGGGTTGTACAGGCAAGCGGGTTGTACAGGCAAGCGGGTTGTACAGGCAAGCGGGTTGTACAGGCAAGCGGGTTGTACAGGCAAGCGGGTTGTACAGGCAAGCGGGTTGTACAGGCAAGCGGGTTGTACAGGCAAGCGGGTTGTACAGGCAAGCGGGTTGTACAGGCAAGCGGGTTGTACAGGCAAGCGGGTTGTACAGGCAAGCGGGTTGTACAGGCAAGCGGGTTGTACAGGCAAGCGGGTTGTACAGGCAAGCGGGTTGTACAGGCAAGCGGGTTGTACAGGCAAGCGGGTTGTACAGGCAAGCGGGTTGTACAGGCAAGCGGGTTGTACAGGCAAGCGGGTTGTACAGGCAAGCGGGTTGTACAGGCAAGCGGGTTGTACAGGCAAGCGGGTTGTACAGGCAAGCGGGTTGTACAGGCAAGCGGGTTGTACAGGCAAGCGGGTTGTACAGGCAAGCGGGTTGTACAGGCAAGCGGGTTGTACAGGCAAGCGGGTTGTACAGGCAAGCGGGTTGTACAGGCAAGCGGGTTGTACAGGCAAGCGGGTTGTACAGGCAAGCGGGTTGTACAGGCAAGCGGGGTACAGGCAAGCGGGTTGTACAGGCAAGCGGGTTGTACAGGCAAGCGGGTTGTACAGGCAAGCGGGTTGTACAGGCAAGCGGGTTGTACAGGCAAGCGGGTTGTACAGGCAAGCGGGTTGTACAGGCAAGCGGGTTGTACAGGCAAGCGGGTTGTACAGGCAAGCGGGTTGTACAGGCAAGCGGGTTGTACAGGCAAGCGGGTTGTACAGGCAAGCGGGTTGTACAGGCAAGCGGGTTGTACAGGCAAGCGGGTTGTACAGGCAAGCGGGTTGTACAGGCAAGCGGGTTGTACAGGCAAGCGGGTTGTACAGGCAAGCGGGTTGTACAGGCAAGCGGGTTGTACAGGCAAGCGGGTTGTACAGGCAAGCGGGTTGTACAGGCAAGCGGGTTGTACAGGCAAGCGGGTTGTACAGGCAAGCGGGTTGTACAGGCAAGCGGGTTGTACAGGCAAGCGGGTTGTACAGGCAAGCGGGTTGTACAGGCAAGCGGGTTGTACAGGCAAGCGGGTTGTACAGGCAAGCGGGTTGTACAGGCAAGCGGGTTGTACAGGCAAGCGGGTTGTACAGGCAAGCGGGTTGTACAGGCAAGCGGGTTGTACAGGCAAGCGGGTTGTACAGGCAAGCGGGTTGTACAGGCAAGCGGGTTGTACAGGCAAGCGGGTTGTACAGGCAAGCGGGTTGTACAGGCAAGCGGGTTGTACAGGCAAGCGGGTTGTACAGGCAAGCGGGTTGTACAGGCAAGCGGGTTGTACAGGCAAGCGGGTTGTACAGGCAAGCGGGTTGTACAGGCAAGCGGGTTGTACAGGCAAGCGGGTTGTACAGGCAAGCGGGTTGTACAGGCAAGCGGGTTGTACAGGCAAGCGGGTTGTACAGGCAAGCGGGTTGTACAGGCAAGCGGGTTGTACAGGCAAGCGGGTTGTACAGGCAAGCGGGTTGTACAGGCAAGCGGGTTGTACAGGCAAGCGGGTTGTACAGGCAAGCGGGTTGTACAGGCAAGCGGGTTGTACAGGCAAGCGGGTTGTACAGGCAAGCGGGTTGTACAGGCAAGCGGGTTGTACAGGCAAGCGGGTTGTACAGGCAAGCGGGTTGTACAGGCAAGCGGGTTGTACAGGCAAGCGGGTTGTACAGGCAAGCGGGTTGTACAGGCAAGCGGGTTGTACAGGCAAGCGGTTGTACAGGCAAGCGGGTTGTACAGGCAAGCGGGTTGTACAGGCAAGCGGGTTGTACAGGCAAGCCGGTGTACAGGCAAGCGGGTTGTACAGGCAAGCGGGTTGTACAGGCAAGCGCGGTTGTACAGGCAAGCGGGTTGTACAGGCAAGCGGGTTGTACAGGCAAGCGGGTTGTACAGGCAAGCGGGTTGTACAGGCAAGCGGGTTGTACAGGCAAGCGGGTTGTACAGGCAAGCGGGTTGTACAGGCAAGCGGGTTGTACAGGCAAGCGGGTTGTACAGGCAAGCGGGTTGTACAGGCAAGCGGGTTGTACAGGCAAGCGGGTTGTACAGGCAAGCGGGTTGTACAGGCAAGCGGGTTGTACAGGCAAGCGGGTTGTACAGGCAAGCGGGTTGTACAGGCAAGCGGGTTGTACAGGCAAGCGGGTTGTACAGGCAAGCGGGTTGGAGTACAGGCAAGCGGGTTGTACAGGCAAGCGGGTTGTACAGGCAAGCGGGTTGTACAGGCAAGCGGGTTGTACAGGCAAGCGGGTTGTACAGGCAAGCGGGTTGTACAGGCAAGCGGGTTGTACAGGCAAGCGGGTTGTACAGGCAAGCGGGTTGTACAGGCAAGCGGGTTGTACAGGCAAGCGGGTTGTACAGGCAAGCGGGTTGTACAGGCAAGCGGGTTGTACAGGCAAGCGGGTTGTACAGGCAAGCGGGTTGTACAGGCAAGCGGGTTGTACAGGCAAGCGGGTTGTACAGGCAAGCGGGTTGTACAGGCAAGCGGGTTGTACAGGCAAGCGGGTTGTACAGGCAAGCGGGTTGTACAGGCAAGCGGGTTGTACAGGCAAGCGGGTTGTACAGGCAAGCGGGTTGTACAGGCAAGCGGGTTGTACAGGCAAGCGGGTTGTACAGGCAAGCGGGTTGTACAGGCAAGCGGGTTGTACAGGCAAGCGGGTTGTACAGGCAAGCGGGTTGTACAGGCAAGCGGGTTGTACAGGCAAGCGGGTTGTACAGGCAAGCGGGTTGTACAGGCAAGCGGGTTGTACAGGCAAGCGGGTTGTACAGGCAAGCGGGTTGTACAGGCAAGCGGGTTGTACAGGCAAGCGGGTTGTACAGGCAAGCGGGTTGTACAGGCAAGCGGGTTGTACAGGCAAGCGGGTTGTACAGGCAAGCGGGTTGTACAGGCAAGCGGGTTGTACAGGCAAGCGGGTTGTACAGGCAAGCGGGTTGTACAGGCAAGCGGGTTGTACAGGCAAGCGGGTTGTACAGGCAAGCGGGTTGTACAGGCAAGCGGGTTGTACAGGCAAGCGGGTTGTACAGGCAAGCGGGTTGTACAGGCAAGCGGGTTGTACAGGCAAGCGGGTTGTACAGGCAAGCGGGTTGTACAGGCAAGCGGGTTGTACAGGCAAGCGGGTTGTACAGGCAAGCGGGTTGTACAGGCAAGCGGGTTGTACAGGCAAGCGGGTTGTACAGGCAAGCGGGTTGTACAGGCAAGCGGGTTGTACAGGCAAGCGGGTTGTACAGGCAAGCGGGTTGTACAGGCAAGCGGGTTGTACAGGCAAGCGGGTTGTACAGGCAAGCGGGTTGTACAGGCAAGCGGGTTGTACAGGCAAGCGGGTTGTACAGGCAAGCGGGTTGTACAGGCAAGCGGGTTGTACAGGCAAGCGGGTTGTACAGGCAAGCGGGTTGTACAGGCAAGCGGGTTGTACAGGCAAGCGGGTTGTACAGGCAAGCGGGTTGTACAGGCAAGCGGGTTGTACAGGCAAGCGGGTTGTACAGGCAAGCGGGTTGTACAGGCAAGCGGGTTGTACAGGCAAGCGGGTTGTACAGGCAAGCGGGTTGTACAGGCAAGCGGGTTGTACAGGCAAGCGGGTTGTACAGGCAAGCGGGTTGTACAGGCAAGCGGGTTGTACAGGCAAGCGGGTTGTACAGGCAAGCGGGTTGTACAGGCAAGCGGGTTGTACAGGCAAGCGGGTTGTACAGGCAAGCGGGTTGTACAGGCAAGCGGGTTGTACAGGCAAGCGGGTTGTACAGGCAAGCGGGTTGTACAGGCAAGCGGGTTGTACAGGCAAGCGGGTTGTACAGGCAAGCGGGTTGTACAGGCAAGCGGGTTGTACAGGCAAGCGGGTTGTACAGGCAAGCGGGTTGTACAGGCAAGCGGGTTGTACAGGCAAGCGGGTTGTACAGGCAAGCGGGTTGTACAGGCAAGCGGGTTGTACAGGCAAGCGGGTTGTACAGGCAAGCGGGTTGTACAGGCAAGCGGGTTGTACAGGCAAGCGGGTTGTACAGGCAAGCGGGTTGTACAGGCAAGCGGGTTGTACAGGCAAGCGGGTTGTACAGGCAAGCGGGTTGTACAGGCAAGCGGGTTGTACAGGCAAGCGGGTTGTACAGGCAAGCGGGTTGTACAGGCAAGCGGGTTGTACAGGCAAGCGGGTTGTACAGGCAAGCGGGTTGTACAGGCAAGCGGGTTGTACAGGCAAGCGGGTTGTACAGGCAAGCGGGTTGTACAGGCAAGCGGGTTGTACAGGCAAGCGGGTTGTACAGGCAAGCGGGTTGTACAGGCAAGCGGGTTGTACAGGCAAGCGGGTTGTACAGGCAAGCGGGTTGTACAGGCAAGCGGGTTGTACAGGCAAGCGGGTTGTACAGGCAAGCGGGTTGTACAGGCAAGCGGGTTGTACAGGCAAGCGGGTTGTACAGGCAAGCGGGTTGTACAGGCAAGCGGGTTGTACAGGCAAGCGGGTTGTACAGGCAAGCGGGTTGTACAGGCAAGCGGGTTGTACAGGCAAGCGGGTTGTACAGGCAAGCGGGTTGTACAGGCAAGCGGGTTGTACAGGCAAGCGGGTTGTACAGGCAAGCGGGTTGTACAGGCAAGCGGGTTGTACAGGCAAGCGGGTTGTACAGGCAAGCGGGTTGTACAGGCAAGCGGGTTGTACAGGCAAGCGGGTTGTACAGGCAAGCGGGTTGTACAGGCAAGCGGGTTGTACAGGCAAGCGGGTTGTACAGGCAAGCGGGTTGTACAGGCAAGCGGGTTGTACAGGCAAGCGGGTTGTACAGGCAAGCGGGTTGTACAGGCAAGCGGGTTGTACAGGCAAGCGGGTTGTACAGGCAAGCGGGTTGTACAGGCAAGCGGGTTGTACAGGCAAGCGGGTTGTACAGGCAAGCGGGTTGTACAGGCAAGCGGGTTGTACAGGCAAGCGGGTTGTACAGGCAAGCGGGTTGTACAGGCAAGCGGGTTGTACAGGCAAGCGGGTTGTACAGGCAAGCGGGTTGTACAGGCAAGCGGGTGTACAGGGCAAGCGGGTACCACTTGTACAGGCAAGCGGGTTTGTACAGGCAAGCGGGTTGTACAGGCCAAGCGGGTTGTACAGGCAAGCGGGTTGTACAGGCAAGCGGGTTGTACAGGCAAGCGGGTTGTACAGGCAAGCGGGTTGTACAGGCAAGCGGGACAGGCGGGGTTGTACAGGCAAGCGGGTTGTACAGGCAAGCGGGTTGTAAGGCAAGCGGGTGTACAGGCAAGCGGGTGTACAGGCAAGCGGGTTGTACAGGCAAGCGGGTTGTACAGGCAAGCGGGTTGTACAGGCAAGCGGGTTGTACAGGCAAGCGGGTTGTACAGGCAAGCGGGTTGTACAGGCAAGCGGGTTGTACAGGCAAGCGGGTTGTACAGGCAAGCGGGTTGTACAGGCAAGCGGGTTGTCAGGCAGCGGTTGTACAGGCAAGCGGGTTGTAAAGGCAAGCGGGTTGTACAGGCAAGCGGGTTGTACAGGCAAGCGGGTTGTACAGGCAAGCGGGTTGTACAGGCAAGCGGGTTGTACAGGCAAGCGGGTTGTACAGGCAAGCGGGTTGTACAGGCCTCTTGCTGTTCCTTTCTCCCGCAATTCAGCGTCTCACCATTCCCTACAATTCAGCGTCTCACCATTCCCTACAATTCAGCGTCTCACCATTCCCTACTATTCAGCGTCTCACCATTCCCTACAATTCAGGGTCTCACCATTCCCTACAATTCAGCGTCTCACCATTCCCTACAATTCAGCGTCTCACCATTCCCTACAATTCAGCGTCTCACCATTCCCTACAATTCAGCGTCTCACCATTCCCTACAATTCAGCGTCTCACCATTCCCTACAATTCAGCGTCTCACCATTCAGCGTCTCACCATTCCCTACAATTCAGGGTCTCACCATTCCCTACAATTCAGCGTCTCACCATTCCCTACAATTCAGCGTCTCACCATTCCCTACAATTCAGCGTCTCACCATTCCCTACAATTCAGCGTCTCACCATTCCCTACAATTCAGCGTCTCACCATTCCCTACCCCCAGATGGCGATAACCCATAGCCAGGAGCCCTATGCGCAGCTGATCATGGGGTATGCACAGGCGGGCATGTGGGGGGGGGTGGGCGCTGCATCGCAGCATGGGGTATGCACGCCCGGGCGGGCATGAGGGGCAAGGTGCATGCTGCATCGCAGCACCAATGAGCTCCATTGGTGCTCATTGCAGAGCAGAAAGGCCTCACTGCTCCGTTCTCTCTCCCTCCCTTACCCCCAGACGTCAGTACCCCATAGCCAGGAGTCCTATGCGCAGCTGATCATGGGGTATGCCGGGTGATTTTTGAGTCGACTCAAAAATCATCTGCAGGGGCGGGCATGAGGGGGGAGGTGGAGGCAATCCCCAAACAGCAGCACGATATGTGCAGAAGGGTCTTACTGCTCGTCTCTCGCTCTTCATTCGTCCCTAACCCCTTACCCTACCTGACCTGCCCCCAGATGTCGATACCTCACAGCAAAGAGTCCTATGCGCAGCTGATGATGGGGTATGCATGGGCGGCGTGGTTTATTTTGAGTCGACTCAAAATACACATGGGGTATGCATGGGCGGCGTGGGCATGAGGGGGTAGGTGCGCGCTGCATCGCAGAAACACCTCAATGCTCCTCTCTCTCCCCCTCCCTTTTCCCCAGATGTCGATACCCCATAGTGAGGAGTCGTACGCGCAGCTGATCATGGGGTATGCACGGGCGGGCATGTGGGGGGAGGTGGAGGGGATAGAGGCAGAGATGGAGGAGGAGGCCAGGCGAGGGAGGAGCAGCGTTACTGCTGCTGCTGCTGCTGCTGGTGCTGATGCTGCTGCTGCTGCCGCTGCTGGTGCTGATGCTGCTGCTGGTCGTGCTCATGCTGGTGCTGCTGTTGGTGTCGGTGCCAGTGCTGGTTTTGGCACTGGTGCTTTTGCCTCACTTGGTGACGATGTCGACATTGATATTGTGCCGGCCGCAGCGAGGGACAGTGTGGCGGTGTGCAACGCGCTGGTGGTGGCGTATGGCAGGGCGGGCAGGATGGCGCAGATGGAGATGGTGGTGAATAGGCTACGCGTGCTGTCACCAGATGGCACGCTGAAACTGGTGAGTTGTGGGGCGTGGTAGAGCATGAATGCATGCAGAGAAGTATGCATGGGAGGCCTGGGGTGATGGGAGGGCGGGCAGGATGGGGCAGAAGGAGATGGTGGTGGATAGGCTCAGGGTGCTGTCCCCAGAGGGCACGCTAAAACTGGTGAGCTAAGCGCGTGACTGTTGGGAATGCATGGGGGCTTGTGGCATAGCAGGTATGGGAGGGCGGGCAGACAGTGTGGTGGAAGATGAGAGGGTGGCGAATAGACTGAGAGGGCGCTGGCACCCAATGGCACGCTGAATCTGGTGAGCTGAGCGCGTGACTGTAGGGAGTGCATGAGGGCTTGTGGCATAGCAGGTATGGGATGGGAGGGCGGGCACGATGGGGCGGATGGAGATGGTGGTGAATAGGCTCACGGTGCTGTCGCTGCGCTGTCCCCTGCCGATCCTTGTCTCCCGTGCCTGCACTGCACCCACACCCATCCCTCGTCTCCCGTGCATGCACCCACCACACCTATCCCTCGTCTCCCGTGCATGCACCCACCACACCCATCCCTCGTCTCCCGTGCCTGCACCCACCACACCCATCCCTCGTCTCCCATGCCTGCACCCACCACACCCATCCCTCGTCTCCCGTGCCTGCACCCACCACACCCATCCCTCGTCTCCCGTGCCTGCACCCACCACACCCATCCCTCGTCTCCCATGCCTGCACCCACCACACCCATCCCTCGTCTCCCATGCCTGCACCCACCACACCCATCCCTCGTCTCCCGTGCCTGCACCCACCACACCCATCCCTCGTCTCCCGTGCCTGCACCCACCACACCCATCCCTCGTCTCCCGTGCCTGCACCCACCACACCCATCCCTCGTCTTCCAGGAGTCGTACAACACCCTCTTGGAAGTGTATGCCCGTCGCTGCGCCCGCGATTCGAGGAAACGAGGCAGACACAGAGCCCCTTCTCCCCCTGCCGCCGCTGCTGCTGCTGCTGGTGCTGCTGGTTCGATTGGCAGTAAGAAAATTGAGCCGACAGTGGCGAGTGGTGGTGGTGGTGGTGGCAAGACAGGGAATGCAAGAGCACGAAAGCGGAGGAGGCGGAGGAGAAGTGGAGCAACGGTCACCCAGAAAGAGGATGATGCGGCAATGGAGAAACAAAAGGAGGAAGATGAGGAAGAGGAGGAAGCTGAAAAAACGGCAGAGGGCTATGTGGAAAGGGATTTGGAGGAGGAGCAGGAGGGAGGGGAGGAGGAGGAAGAGGAGGAGGAGGTGAGAGCGCGGCAGGCGGCAGCGTTGGCGGATGTGGCACGGGTGGTAATGGAGGTGGAGGGAGCGGGGCACCGATTCACCATGCGCACCTACGCTGCTGTCATGCAGGCGCTAGGCCTGGCGGGCCATTTCGACCAGGTGTGTACATACATACATTTAACAAATGCATATTTACAAGTACTTTTGCATGCATATGGCATGTACAAGCGTATCTGCCCATTCACCATGCATGCTCCCATGCAAACCCTAGGCCTGGCAGGCCATTTGAGCAGGTTAGTAAATAAGAAGTTCATATGAAGTTTATGTATAGCTATATACATATATATACATGTAGTGTTCATACCCAAGCCACCAGTTCCCCATGCAGGCTGTTTGGGTTAATAGGGCACTCTGATTGACCAAGTCCGTTTCAAGATTTTCTGGGATGCCTATGCCCCCCGTTTTGGGTTGCTCGTCCGATTGAATGCCCTCCCTTCCAACCTATCCCCCACGCCCATTCCTTACGCCCATTCCCTCCTCTCCCCCCCCTCCCCCACCCCCCCAAATCCACCTCAGGTCAAAGGTCTGCTCTGGTAACAGCAGCCAGGGCGCATGGACTGGCACTGTCTCCCCCAGTGACCAGTCTACCGCATGCTGCTGGATGTGTTCGGATGGGGGGGTCGACCGCGGGAGGCACTATTGCTCTTAATGCCACGCCACTCACGTTTTCATTCGCCTCTGTATTCCCACCCATCCCCGCGATCCGTCCCAGGTGAAAGGGCTGGTAGCATCAGCAAGGGCGCAGGGGCTGCCACTCTTCCCACCAGCCCAGTCTCCAGCCCAGTCTACCGCATGTTGCTACATGTGTTCGGGAGGGGGGTCGACTGGGGGGCCACTATTGCTCTCACTGCAACTCGCGTTTTCATTCGCCTCTGTATTCCCACCCATCCCCGCGATCCATCCCAGGTGAAAGGGCTGGTAGCATCAGCAAGGGCGCAGGGACTGGCACTCTCCCCACCAGCCCAGTCTACCGCATGTTGCTACATGTGTTCGGGAAGGGGGTCGACTGGGGGGCCACTATTGCTCTCACTGCAACTCGCGTTTTCATTCGCCTTTGTATTCCCACACATCCCTGGGATCCATCCCAGGTGAAAGGGCTGGTGGCAGCAGTGAGGGCGCAGGGACTGGCCCTCTCCCCTCCAGTCTACCGCATGTTACTGGACGTGTTCGGACGAGGGGGCAGGCTGGGAGACGCCCTGCTGGTGCTGGAAGACTTGAAGAGGGCGCATCCCGGCCATGCTAATCTATCGGCTTACAACACTCTGCTGCTGGTGAGTTGTGTACTCGCTATAAGGTGCCTGGATATAAGAGTAATGGAATCTGGTACGTAGGAGAGGAGAGGCGTCGCTGGCTGACGCTCTGCTGGTGCTGGAAGATCCGGAGAGAGTGCATCCTGACCCTGCTAATCTATCGTTTTGAGGCGCCTCAAAACAAGATCCGGAGAGAGTGCATCCTGACCCTGCTAATCTATCGGCGTACAACACACTGCTGCTGGTGAGTCTGTACTCGTTATAAGGTACAAAAGTATGAGAGTGATGGAACCCGGTAGGTAGGAGACGCGCTGCTGGCGCTGGAAGATCGTTAGAGAGTGCTTCCTGGTCATGCCAGCCTCTGAGGTTACACCACACCGCTGCTGGTGAGTCTGTACTCGCTATAAGGAGCATTGAGATCTGGTAGGTAGGAGAGAGGTACTATTGGTGTTGGACGATCTGGAGAGGCTGCATCCTGGCCATGCCAACCTCTCAGCTTACAATACACTGGTGCTGGTGAGTTGTGTACTCGTTATAAGGTGCCTAAAGATGGGAGCAGTGAATGCTGCTGGCTGCTGAGGCACTGCTGCGAGGGTACATTATGCCCAATCACAACAACCTGTCTTACTGAGCGTTGAATTCTCTCCTTTAACATTGAATTCTCTCCTCTAACCTCCCCTCCCTCTCCCCTCCCTCTCCCTCTTCCCTCACTCTCCCCTCCCTCTCCCCTCCCTCTCCCCTCCCTCTCCCCTCCCTCTCCCCTCCCTCTCCCCTCCCTCTCCCCTCCCTCTCCCCTCTGCGCCAACTGCAGGCCCTGCAGGACGCCCATCCAGACCACATGCTGGCAGTGGTGGCCCTCATGGCCTCCCAAGGCATGCTGGCTGGCGCCAAGTGCCAGCCTGTAGGGAATTGATATCTCTCCTTGAATCTCCGTTAACCTCCACTCCCCCCCCCCTCTTTCCTCTCTCCCCTCCCCACTCCCACCAGGCCCTGCAAGACGCCCATCCAGACCACATGCTGGCAGTGCTCGCCCTCATGGCCTCGCAGGGCGTGCTGCCCAATCGCAACAGCCTGGCCGCCATGCTGGCAGCATGTGAGGCGGCCAACTCGCCACATGGCGCTGCCAGGCTGTACCTCCGGGTGGTGGACACGTGGCAAGAGGGGCCTGGCCTAGAGGGAGGTAGTGGGTGTGACGGCAAAGCAGGGATAGAGGAGAGGGAGGAGGATGGAGGGATCGAGGTGGGGCACGGAATGGAGGGGGCGGAGGAGGGGGAAGATGGGAGGATAGTTGCAGAGCAGCGACAACAAGAGCAAGAGGAGCAGGGGGGACCGCAGCAGAAGCAGAAGCAGCAGCAGCAGCAGCAGCAGCAAGGGCCACGGAGCCCCGGGTTGGAGATGGCAGAGAAGGTTCTGGGAATGTGCCGAGACGGGCTGCTGGCCAGGGAAGCACAGAGGGTTATGGAGGGCCTCCGGGCCAATGGGGTCACTCCGTCCAGCCGGTGCTACAGCGACGTGATTCACTGTGAGTGGTGCTGCTGTGTGAAATGGTGGGCATGGGGTGTTGCTGCTGTGTGAAATGGTGGGCACAGGGTGTTGCTGTTAGAAACTGTAGAGAGAAGAAATTGACTATAGAGGGAGATGGTACAGGGTTATATACCTAGGGAGCCAATCCTAGGTCAAGAGGTGCTTGACCAACTCAACCATTATTGGTTGGACCAATGATGGTTGGGAGGGTTGGACCACCAATAATAAAGGAGCCAATAATGTTGATGGAAGACCAATAAGATTGAACACCTCGATAGTTGGGGTCAAGGGTTGGTTGAATATCCAACCCCAACATGTTTCTAGACCCCTAGATAGCCCAACTTGGATATAGATACCCAAGTATAAGAAACTATGTAGGATAAAGAGAATGTTATATTCTAACAGTTGCTGCTGTGTGAAATGGTGGGCACGGGGTGTTGCTGCTGTGTGAAATAGTGGGCACGGGGTGTTGCTGC
Organism: Closterium sp. NIES-67; assembly: GCA_027943415.1. Taxonomy (NCBI): domain Eukaryota; kingdom Viridiplantae; phylum Streptophyta; class Zygnematophyceae; order Desmidiales; family Closteriaceae; genus Closterium; species Closterium sp. NIES-67. The sequence goes on along the minus strand of BQMB01001151.1, from coordinate 59,910 downwards.
TGTGTGAAATGGTGGGGACCGGGTGTTGCTGCTGTGTGAAATGGTGGGCACGGGGTGTTGCTGCTGTGTGAAATGGTGGGCACGGGGTGTTGCTGTTAGAAACTGTAGAGAGAAGAAATCGACTATAGAGGGAGATGGTACAGGGTTATATACCTAGGGAGCCAATCCTAGGTCAAGAGGTGCTTGACCAACTCAACCATTATTGGGAGGGTTGGACCACCAATAATAAAGGAGCCAATAATGTTGATGGAAGACCAATAAGATTGAACACCTCGATAGTTGGGGTCAAGGGTTGGTTGAATATCCAACCCCAACATGTATCTACACCCCTAGATAGCCCAACTTGGTTATAGATACCCAAGTATAAGAAACTATGTAGGATAAAGAGAATGGTATATTCTAACAGTTGCTGCTGTGTGAAATGGTGGGCACGGGGTGTTGCTGCTGTGTGAAATAGTGGGCACGGGGTGTTGCTGCTGTGTGAAATGGTGGGCACGGGGTGCTGCTGTTGTGTGAAATGGTGGGCACGGGGTGCTGCTGTTGTGTGAAATGGTGGGCACGGGGTGTTGCTGCTGACCCCCTCTCAACGGGGTCACCCCGTCCAGCCGGTGCTACAGCGACGTTATTCACTGTGAGTGGAGGAAGAATACACTGTGAGTCGTGCTGGTGTCAAGTGGAGGAAGAATACATTGTGAGTCGTGCTGGTGTCAAGTGGAGGAAGAATACACTGTGATTCGTGCTGGTGTCAAGTGGAGGAAGAATAACAGCCAGGTTGAAAGGGAGGGAAGCAGGGAGAGTAGGGTAGTGGAGGGGCTCTGGGCCGATGGGGTCACTCCGTCCAGCAGGTGCTACAGCGACGTGATTCACGGTGAGTCGTGCTGCTGTGAAATGGAGCATGGGCTGCAGACAAAGGTAGCAGGGATGGTGCGGGAGGGCCTCCGGGCCAATGGGGTCACTCTGTCAGGAAGTGGGTGCTGACTGGAGGCGCATGGGGCCAATGGGGTCACGCCAGGCCATCCAGCAAGTGCATCACATCACCCAGTGGACTCTAAGTGAGTTACTCTCTACATCACGCACCTCTACTCTCACTCAAATCATGGCTGTTAACCTTCCGTTTTCCCCCCTTTTTCGCGGTTTCTCCCATCTTCCCCACCAGGTCACTCTGCCCTCGGCCAATGGCAGCAAGGGCTTGCCAACCTTTCCGACGCCCGAGACCACATCCTCACCCCCTCCTCCTCCCCCTCATCCCCCTCCCTCCTCGCCCTCACCCAGTCTCTCGCCTCCGTCGGCTACGAGCAAGCAGCCTACCAGGTCTTCCGCCGCCGCTTCACTCAGACAGCTACTTCCCTGTTCTTGGGCTTCGCTCAACTCACAGCTCTTTCCCCTCCCCTCCCCTCCCCTCCCCTCCCCTCCCCTCCCCTCCCCTCCCCTCCCCTCCCCTCCCCTCCCCCTCCAGGTCATTCCGCCCTGGGTCAATGGCAGCCAGGGCTCTCCACGCTCTCTCAAGCCCTCTCCCATGGATGCATCCCCTCCTCCTCCTCCCTCCTCGCCCTCACCCACTCTCTCGCCTCCGCCGGCAACGAGCAAGCAGCCTACCAGGTCCTCCGCCTCCACTTCACTCAGACCGGCACTGTGGACCTCGCCCTCTTCTGGAGCGTGGGGCTGCGCGTGCTGGCAGCCGCAGGGAAAGAGGCAGGGGAGGAGTCAGCGGAAGAGGCGAGGTTTCAGCAGCTGCTTGGGGTCATCGGGGTGTTTGGCAGCAACGTCCTAATGGGGCTGGGGATCCCTTACCCTGCGCAGCCGGTGCTGCGGTACCAAGGGCACGGGGAGGAGTTCAGAGCAGTGGCGGCGACCCCCCTGCAGGAGCAGCAGCAGCAGCAGCCCTTCACCCCGCGATCTGCAGCATCAGAGGCTTCAGACAGAAGCAGAAGCAGAAGCAGCGACGCCGTGCCTCGCACTCCCTCCTCCAACGCGCCTCACACGCCTCACGTGCCTCATCCACGTCACAACACATCTGACAGCAATGATCCCGTTTCCCACAGCCCGAACAGCAACAGCAGCACCAGCAGCAGCAGCAGCGGCGGCGGCAGGGCCAGGGGCAGCAACGAAGCAAGCTCTGCAACGCCGCCTAAGAAACCCAAGCATGCGTCCGACACAGCTCCCGACGCCCCCCCTTACGAGCCCCTGAGAGCACCTGAGGCGACTGAGAGCGCCCTCCCCTACGAGGCGTCCAGCATCATCCTCGTCCTGGCGTCCGTCCTCTCCATCCTCGTGGAGCGGGGCGACTTCGACGAAGCCCTGCACACGGCCCAAACCATCGTCAACGAGCACCTAGATGAGTACCTCAATATCGAGTACACCTCCCAAGACGCCCTCTTAACCAACCCGTACCCTGCTGGAATCCCGGAATCAGCGACTGCCACTACTTCTCAAAATGGTGTTCTCCCAAGAACAGACCCCGCATTCTTCCCTCTGGTGATCGCTTTCTTTCAGCTGGCACGGCAAGTGCCGATGGCCGAGCAGGGGGGGCAGGGGAACAAGTCCGTTCTCCTGCTGTTCCTCATGTCGCTGGCGGTTAGGTGCGGCGCGCCCCCCTTGGTGTCGGGGTTTTTGGTGGCTGGATGGGCCAAGGGGAATCTGGAGAGTGAGGTTGCTGCTAAGTCAGCTCAGAGGGGAGAGGGAGGGGCAGGGAGAGGGGGAATGAGAGGGGGAGTGAGAGGGGGAGGAGGGGGGGGAAGGGGGGGAAGGGGAGGGGGAGGGAGAGGAGGGGGAGAGGGGAAGTAAGAGGTAGTGAGAGGGGCGGTGGAAGGGGGCAGGGGAACGGAGGGAGAGGGAGGAAGTCAGGGGATGAAGGAAGGGTGAGAAAGGGGTTTGGAGGGAGAGGGTTTGACAAGGATAAGAAGGGGTTCGGAGGGGTGAGGAGACCGAAACAGGATGACATGTCTGGGGTGGCACAAGGAGCAATGGAGGGGAGGGAGAGGGACAAGGAGAGGAGGTTCTCTGAGGCGTCGGAGGGAGGGATGATGGAGGGGAGTGCGGGTGAGGATGAGTGGGAGCTGCTGGCATCTGTGGAATGGGAGAATCAAACACCTGGGGAAAATGGCAAAACTCCTGGGGAGAATCCAGCCGCCAGCAAGAGCACGAGCAGTCGCAATGGCAGCAGCAGCAGCACAGCCAGCAGAAAACCTGCCGATGTGGATGCTGACGTGGACTCGGACAGCGCTGATGAGGCTGGCACAGAAGCTGACAAGGCGAAGGCTGACATGGATGGCACGGATGACGTGGACCCTCTCCAGGACATTAATTTCGAGGCCGACCCTCAGTCCATGCGAGTTCCTCCCCGGGTCCTCTGGGAATTCAAGACCTTCCTCACCCTTCCCCCCCGCCCGCTAGACTCCTGCCGGGCTGTCGCCAACGCTGTTGTCGACGCGGCCTACTGCCTGGGCCTGCGCCAAGCAGCTTCAGAGTTCTTCTACGCTGCGAACGAGGCTCGGATGTTCCCGGACCTGTTCCGAGCCGAGGGGGATGCCCTGGTGCTGTCGTTGCGGCTGGTGTCGCCGGCAGGGGCGGCGATCGCAGTGGCCGGCCTCGTTCGTCTCTGGTGCAGCGAGTCCAGACACATCCGATCAGTGGTTACTGGTCAGTGTCAGGCTGGATCAGATCCAGGCACTCCTGAGGGGGGCAAGAAGGGCCAAGGATCTGGCCAAGCATCTAGGGACTATACTCCAGGATTGGGGGGTCCTAGGGGCTCGATTCCAGGGTTTAGGGACCCTATGGAAGGGGCGGGTCTGGGTGGGGCGTTTGGATTGGGTACGGAGTTTGGGGTGCTGGAGTCTCTGCACGGGTTGGGGCAGGCTATAGGTGGCAGGGCGGCAGGTGAGGGGAGAGGAGGGGGGGAGGGGAGTGGGGGGAATGAGTGGAGTGGAAGGGGTGTTGCTGTAGGGGGGTTGGGTGGAATACAGGAGGTGAGGATTGAGATTGCTCGGGAGGATGAGATGCTGTATGAGCGAGGGGGGGTGGCGATGTGGGTGTGGGAAACGTTGAAGGGTCTGGAGGTGCCAGGGGAGTTGGAGTCGGGGGTGGACGCATGGGGGTGTGTGTGGCGGTGTGGGGTTGAGGACATGGCGGCTTGGGGGGAGCGGCAGAGGGCAGGGTGCGCAACACAAGCTGGGGATGGGGGTGTATGAGCGAGGGGGGTGGCGATGTGGGTGTGTGAAACGCTGAAGGGTCTAGAGGTGCCAGGGGAGGTGGCCTGGGGTGCGGAGGCGTGGGGGTGTGTGTGGAGGTGTGGGGTTGAGGATATGGCGGCATGGGGGGAGAGGCAGAGGGGCATCGGGCGGGGTGGAGTATATTTTTGAGGCGCCTCAAAAATAGACTCCTCACGGCGGGGAGGAGATGAGAGTGTATGAGGTGCTGAGGGTCTGGCCTCGGCAGGTGCCTGGGGGAATGGAGGAGCGAGAGCAGGCGTGGGGTTGATGATATGGCAGCATCGGGGAAGAGGCAGAGGAGCATGGGGCGGGGAGGAGATGAGAGTGTATGAGGTGCTGAGGGTCTGGCCTCGGCAGGTGCGTGGGGAGGCAGAGTGGGGAGCGGAGGTGCGGGGGTGGAGATGGAGGTGTGGGGTTGATGATATGGCAGCATGGGGGGGGGGAGGGAGGGAGGAGGGCAGCGGGTGCAGGGCAAGGGTGGGGCGGATGAGGGCGGATGAGATAATGAGGGATGTTGGTAGTGGCTTGGACGTGCTGCTGGTTTGGAGGTGCTGCTGGTTTGGAGGTGCTGGTGGTTTGGAGGTGGACGAGGGAGAGGAGGCGTGGGGGTGTGTGTGGATGTGTGGGGTTGAGGATATTATGCCACGGGGGAGAGACAGAGGGCGGAGAGCGTAGGGAAGGGCTGAGATCGTGAGTCGACTCAAGAGTCACTGCATACTTCTACTGAGTTGTCTCAAAAGTTAGCTTGTTGCCGTACTGCTACTGCTCTGAGACTGGGTGTGTGAGACCAGATTTTGCTGCTCTTGTGCTGCATCCAACAGTTGTGATAGGGTTACTTACCTAGTATTCATATGGTAGTGTGAGGGGATTAGGCGCTGGAGGCGCCAGGGAGAGGGAGGAGGGGGAAGAAGGGGGAAAAGAAGGGGGGCGTGTGAAGAGCCGTGGGGTTGAAAGAGGATGGCATGGCGGCGGGAGGGAGTGGGGGAGTGGGGGAGTAAAGGTATGGAAGCAGGATGAGGGTTTGACCGTGATTGTCGGTGGTCAATCTTCCTTGAAGGATCGGTCGGTCACTGATTACAACCGTACAGGCAAATGCTTGGCGTGGAGGACCCATTGAATGGGCGAGCGAGCAAGGCGAATGCTTGGCGTGACCCCATTGCCCAACCATGAGCCACTCATGGAGTCGCATGGTGGTGATAATGAAATACGGTGTTGTGGTGCGGTACGCTGTAACTTCAGAGAGAATGGTCACAGCCATGTTCATTTGCTATTGCTTCTTGTGCAATGTACAAAAAGGAATTGCAATGCAACGCACCATCAACATCAGGCGCCTCCTTCCATCCACTTTGCCGTGATACGCTGTCAACAAACCACAATCAAACCGCCCAGTGCAGCACATGACCGTTTGGTGGACTTGTACGTAGTGCTTGTGGTAGCACAGCAATCCATTTCTACCTACACTATAATTCAATGCATTAACACTTGCAGTGTAGAACAACGCCCGACTGAACGTAAGCTCCTGCAATGGTGTGGCATGCTTTGGGGTTGGTTCAACAGGAGCACAGCGAAAAAAAAAAAAAAAAAAAAAAAAAAAAAACGGACACATTTCTTCAGCTGTATTACCATAACTGAGTGGTAACCTCAACTCCAGCTCCTCTATGAAAGCCACTGCAGCATGCAATAGCAAAGCCATGTCCGTTTTCAAAGCCAGGTTTGTCGGGTACTTCTGACGCATCCACGACAGAGGGATGGCTTTCTCCAGCCGCTTCAGTCCCTCGCTGCATGCACAGTTGAAGGAAGGTAAAATCAACGGTAAAATACATGGTATAACAGGAAGGTAAATATAAAATCGTGATTAATCAGCCTCCGTCGCGGCAGCTGGGGTGGCGGCAGCAACAGCGACGGGAGCAGCACGTCCCTGACTCTGTGTTGCCTGATCTTCTCCTTGGCACTCCGCTGGTGAATAGGCGGCCATGCAACCACAAGTTTTGAGCCAGTGGGAGGGGTCACAGTGGTTATCGGGGTTGATCCGCTCAGTGGGGCTATCGGTTCTGAGCCGCAGGGTGGGGCTGTGGGGGTTGGGTATGCTGCCTGTGCTGCTGGATGTGTGGCTGATTGTGTTTATTCTTGTGCTGGCCCTTGTGTCGCTTCACGTGTCACCTCACGTGATGGCTGTGTCATCTCCTGTGCCGCCTCAGCAGCAGCAGCAGCAGCAGCAGCAGCAGCAGCAGGTGAAGGACTGGAAGCAGCAACACAACCTTGAGGCAGCGAGCCGGTAACCCGATAACCGGATGGTGACAGCAGTGGCGGCGCTGGTAGGACTGCCCCCATGACACCATCCAGCCACCTTCCATCACCATGATCGTTGGCTGCAGCCATTGCATCATCTCAAGCACCTCAAAACCATCCATGGCCACGCTGGCGTCAACGCCAGGTGATTCCACTACTGCTGGCACAGCCGCACTGGTGACCGGAATACTGGGAGCTGACGTCACTGTGAGAGAATCTCCCCATGCCGAGTCAGCAGCGCCTGTCAGGGGGGCATATTGGACAATCCTCGCCGATTACTGATTCTCTGCGCATCCGCCCGACAGGGGGAGAGGTTGAATAGCCCCTGATGGCCACTCGGTCTCTGCCCGTTTGATTGTCAGGGGGATAGGTTGGACCATTAATGGCTGCTGCTGACTCTCTGGCCATTGGCTTGACAGGGGGACTTGGTGCTGGGACCAAGCCGTCAGCCCTTTTTCGTTCAAGCGAGCGCCGTTTTGGGATCCTGGAGCCCTGCCAGTTGCTACCAGCCACTGCTGCTGCTGCTGCAGCAGCTGCTGCTACTTCTCTGTCTGAGAGTGCAATGCACGGCAGTCAATAGGGCACGCGGGCGAGCAGCGGCCGTTGACTCTGAAAGGCAGTTCCCACGAAGCCGTCTGGTGGCCGATGGTACCCAGTTTTACTAATAGTGGACGGTGATTCATCAAGAGCACACGGCTCTGGAAAGTGGCCCTTTTGAGAAGCAACCCGAAGGGCCGAAGGGGAACCTTCAGTGCTTCGGGAAAGGAGTAACTTCTGCCTGCCTAGCAGCGAGCCCAGCCAAGTCAGATTTTACAATAGGGAAAGAGCTTCGCCAGAAAAACGTGCGTCAGCGCACTGGGCAAGTAGAAGTCAAGTTGCTTCCACACAAATTGCCAAAGCCGGGTTTGATTCGGCACAAATTGCCTGCAGGAGCCGGCTACTTTCAGAGACGTGGCATGAAGTGAATAAAGCGTACGGAAAGGCAGATGGGGCTTTAAAGCCTTCAACGCAGTTGCTATGGGCTACAACGGCTCCGCCTTGAAAGGTTCCGGGACTTCCACGGTGCAAGCTAGCAGGAGCGAGGCAAAAGGCATGGGGGGGGGAGACCCTCTCGAAGCACCACAGCTTCACTGACAGCTTCTTGAAGAATGCCGCATGGAGCAGGGAGCAGGGAGCAGGGAGCAGGGAGCAGGGAGCAGGGAGCAGGGAGCAGGGAGCAGGGAGCAGGGAGCAGGGAGCAGGGAGCAGGGAGCAGGGAGCAGGGAGCAGGGAGCAGGGAGCAGGGAGCAGGGAGCAGGGAGCAGGGAGGAGGGAGGAGGGAGGAGGGAGGAGGGAGGAGGGAGGAGGGAGTAGGGAGAGGACGCAATTCTGAGAATGCAGGAGTGCTGAGAATAGAGGGGCATTTTCAGAATTGCTCCTCGCTACGACTAGTAATTCTAGGGAGGCGGCTGCTTTTCTAGCTTGCATGGTCACCTAAATTCTCAGCTGGACTTGGGGGGAGGAAGAGGGGAGGGGGGGGGGAGGGGGGAGAGGGGGGGGAGGGGGGGGGGAGGGGGGAGAGGGGGGGGAGGGGGGAGAGGGGGGGGAGGGGGGAGAGGGGGGGATCAAGCGAACAAGTCAGTAGATTTGGCCGCCTGGACTTTCGACACAGTGCGGTGACGGAACGGCAGCAATTACTGTACCATAGCTACTAGATTGAATGCCCCTACTCTAAAATTGGGTACCCATCCAAAAATTGCTGGGCCCCGAAAGTTACTTTTGGACCTCCCGAAAGTAACTAGGGTTGAAGTTACCAATTAGCATACAAGTGAACTCACTTTTTTTTCGAGACGCACTCACGGTCGCATTGCGGGGAGACCGAAAAATTATGGAACCAATCTGACGGGTTCGACTGTGAGGCTCGGCAGGTTGTCGCGCTAGCTAGCCAGATCAACTGGTGGCTAGCTAGCACAACAGCTATGTAGTATAAATGGAGGTGTAGATTGCGAAGCATAACAACGACAATGGTGTAGCAGCAGAAGCAATTCACGGAGATGCAGCACCGAGGGCGGCAGTATCGAATTGGGACCAGTTCGCATAAGCAAGGAGGTGGCGAGAGACAGCATGATCCCAGCCCGGACAACCCAGGGACTAATCACCCAGCTCGAGAGGCGTTTCACGATCATCACGTGTGGCGCCCGTGATTGGATGAGGGCAAGTCCAAGGTTTTGCGTGGGATTGTAAATAGCCTGTACTCTAGTTTGATTCCTGCTTTTTCGCTTGTTTGTTTCCGTCATTCTGCAATGTTCTCACTTTGACTGCAAGAGACGGGCAGTGGAAGGAATTCAGGTTCACTTGCTTCAGATCTAGATCATCGAGCAGGAACTTGTTGCAAGAGTAGCTTGGAAAGACAGTACAGCAGAAGGTCCGAGCCAGTGCAAGAGGGGAAGGGACAGGTCGGGAGGGAGGCAGGGCCGTACTCTGCACAAGCACGGGGAGGACAGGGAGGGAGGAAGGCATGACAAGGTATCCCTATTGGCCCTGGTGGTTGGCTTTACGCAACGAAGGTTGGCCCTCCAACTTTCCCGCCAGTTCAGTAGCCCAATCGGAATTGCACTTACAGAAGTTTCTCATTTGTTCGAAAACTGACACCGGCGCCTCGTCAGCATTAATTTTGATAGGCACTTATAGGCGTCAAGTGTTCTCAGAACTAAACCCCCCCCGTTTCCGCCTCCCCCGCATCATCCGCCCCACTCCCCCGGTTCATCCGCCACCAATCCTCCCCCTCCCCTTTTTCCCCATGCACATTTTTGGCGTGACGCGAAGAGCCTCGCAAGAGTCAACGGTTGCCTCTTGTTCGTTCTAGTCAGAGCTGGCAGTAGACGACATTTCAGGTACTATGCTACGTGTGCGGCTGAGATCCTTTCTAAGATCCTAAACAGCACGGGCCTGAGACTCTGAGGGGCTAGCTACCGAAGGTCCAGGGAAAAGGAACCAGATTAGGACGATGGAATGACAAACACACCTCAATATTGTTTGAGGCCCTACTACAGCTGCGGGCAGCCATGCGTTGACCGCCTTGTGTCGGCGCCAACCATTAGGTGATGGCGCGCCAAATGCCTGGCAGCTGCGGGTTGCCGTAACCAAGAGACATAGACTGGTCCCGTGATTTCCGTGAGGGACTTCCATGTTGTGAGTGGCACGTGATGCGCATGCCACATTTTTCTCGCCACTCCAACCCCTCCCCCTCCAAAACCGCTCGTTACAATTCTTCACCTACCCCAACCCATTTTCCACCAACCAAACCTACTCTACCTACCAAATTTCCAACCCAACTTTTCCAGCTCATCTCCTCCAGCCTAAGGCCTCCCAACTACTCCTTAATTTTCCCCAACTCTCATAATCATTCCAAGTCCACCTCAACCAAGCTTCCAACAAATCCTCCTATTCATCTCCAACTCCCACGTCAAGGCACATGCCTCTTCATCATTTTCCATGTGCTCTCTCTTCCTACTCATAAAGAATTCTCCAAGTCATCTACTCTAACCAATAATCCTCCTCACATGTGCCTCAAGCACATTCCTCCCTTCCCTACTCATCAACCTCCACTAGGGTTGAGCAAACTACCCGCCCGGGTCGGGTACCCGGTACCCGGACCCGCTTTTAGGGCGGGTCGGGTATCGGAAATCCTGAAAATTACCCGGCAGGTCGGGTCCGGGTTACCCGGGCCGGGTATCAATACCCGCTACCCGAAATGCTACCCGACGTGTCGGGTAACGGGTACCCGACCCGGTCGGGTAAAAAATTACCCGAGGTCGGGTATTCCACCTAGACATGGGCGTAAGTCGTGCTGTGTTTTAGGTTTTGCGGCAAAAACGGTTTTGGAGGTGAGGGGGGACGAGTGGTGCATTTGTGAGGAGAGGTTGGAGTTTGTAGATGGGTAGGAGTTCAGTGCGGTGAAAGGGAGGGAATTTTGTTGAAAATGTTGGAGTTTGTAGACACGGAGGAGTTCAGTGCGGTGAGAGGGAGGGAGTTTGGCTGGAAATTGGAGTTTGTAGACGGGAGGAGTTCAGTGCGGTGAAAGGGAGGGAGTTGGGTGGGAGTTGGAGAAGAGGTTGGAGTTTGTAGATGGGTAGGAGTTCAGTGCGGTGAAAGGGAGGGAGTTTTGTTGGAAACGTTGGAGTTCGTAGACAGGGAGGAGTTCAGTGCGGTGAAAGGGTGGGATTTTGGTTGGAAATTGGAGTTTGTAGAGGGGGAGGAGTTCAGTGCGGTGAAAGGGAGGGAGTTGGGTGGTCAAAATTCGACCCCCAGGAAACGCGACTCTCATTTGAGAGTCGCGTTTTCAGGAACCCTACATAGCCTAGCCCAACTTTAGGATGTCCACTAGTAGGTGGCGGGTAGTATTACCCGCTTTTCAGGGTCACCGGGTCGGGTGTACCCGGACCCGCCAGGCGGGTATTGTATTACCCGCCCCTTAAGGCCGGGTCCGGGTAAGGGTCCTGGGCATATTACCCGACCCGGACCCGACCCGAAATTACCCGACCCGAGGTCGGGTATTGCAAAACCGGGTCGGGTCGGGTAATTACCCGGTTTTGCTCAAGCCTAACCTCCACATGCCCCTTATTTATTCCTTCCTTCCTTCCTATCCCAAGTCATCCAAGCTGCCATATCATTACGCAAGACTCTCATCATTCCTTACATTCCTCTCCTTCCAACTCAACAAAGTTTTCATTCCTCCTCCTTTCCTTCCTTTCCATCTCATCCAAGCTTCTCTCCAACACCACATGGTTTACAAATCCAAGTCACCAAAGGCTCAACAACCATCACATGCTCCGCTACTATTCATCTTCACCAAGAATCCTCTCCAACTTCTCAAGAAGTTTCTCAAAGTCCAACAAGGCATCTCCAAGATCCTCTCTTTCAAGCTCCCCTTCAAGTCTTCTTCAAGCTCCTCAAGTTCGCACCACTACAAAGGCTCCTTGTTAGCATTCATGTTCTTTATCTCTAGAGATGGTATTACCATGCTACCCTTCTTCCTAGACTACTATGAGTGGTCTCTCTCTTATACATGTCCTTGTATCCACCATGGATTGCAAGGCCTGTACTATATCTTCTTTCATAGAAGTTTATGCTCTCAGTTTTCTCTCACAAAGTTCCTAGATTAGCAAAGTAATCAAGCAATAGACCACCTTATACCCAACTTGAGTATAAGGTGAATTACCAAGCCACAAGCTTGTAGGAAGACTCCCTTCTTCAACACTCAACCTTGTGGCATCTTCACTCTTCAAGTACAAGACCCTGACTTTCAACCACATCCAAGATTGTGGTCCCCTCTCAAGCTTGTGGTCTTCTTCCAAGCTCAAGACCCTTTCCCAAGTGCAAGTCTTCCTCTATCAAGAACCTTGTAAGACACACATAAGTAAGTCTCTCACTCTTCTTCACAAGCATCTCTCTCTCCACAAGTCCCCTTATACTCACTTGAGTACCTTTCCTCCAATTATTTACAAGCACATTATAATCCCATATATATGTGCTACAGTTCTACTGTTGCACTCTTGTCCTATTCAACCATACAATCATACACTTTTGTCTTCATCTCTATTCTTATCACCGAGCAAGGCATATTTGCTTTGCTGGTTGGGGTTGCGTACACGGCAATCCCAACCTTGCTGAGTTGGGATTGTGGACTTGGGCGAGGCGCGTTCGCCCAACCCTTCGACAATTTCGGGGTGGTTGGTTACACCCGCAGCGCCACGCTACTCTAGTTGGATATCGCTTGCATATATATGTGCATGCTTGTTTGTACTTTGGATATACTTTTCTAGTGAACTTTTACTCTACTCGAATTTTGACCAAGTATTTGAAGTCGAACTCTGCCCAAATACCACCAGCGCTTAGCACGCTGTTCCTATTCCGTTACTCTGCCAGAATCACTCCACACTTTACAAGCGCTCTTCCCTTAGTATTCCTTCATGGTGCGGTGAGCGTGGAACGAACACGCGCGCTAGGGATGCCAGGATAGCGCCTGACTATGGCTACTTCTAAATTCACTCCGAACAAGATCGATGTGCCTAGGCCGTTAGAAGGGCATCACGACCTGTCATCTTGGATAGAATCGATTGAGCCTCAGCTCGAGATAGCTCAGCTTAAACGCTTTATCGACGGCTCCACCCCTACTCCTCCAACGCACGTAGCAGCACTTCTCTCGCAATTCCGAGCTGCTCAGTTACTAACGTTTATGACGATTTCCCGTTGCTCCTCCCCCCAAGTGCAAGTCGCTCTTACAGCGTGTCGCTTGAAGGTAGATGCCGGGTTGCAGACCTGGCAGTTCATCATGCAAACGTACATGGCGAAGAACAACTTGTATATAGATTAGTTAGAGCAGGCGCTCACTAACCTCGAGATGGGAGAGCATGAGTCCGCCACGTCTTACTGCAACCGTGCACAGCAACTTCTTGTAAATGTTAGAATGGCCAGCGTAGGCGTCGTACATTACCCACGTCGTAAAGGGGTTGCCGCAACAGTATAACATCTTACGTCGTATGTTAAAGTTGCCGCACGTGTGCAGTGAGTTAGAGTTCGACACCCTCGCTAGTTACATCATAGAGGAGGAATGCACTTTGTCAGCAGAAGGGTGAAAGGGCTTCTTCTCTCCCCAGGCAAACCTTAGCTTCCCAAAGAGGTTTGGCAAGCCATCATTTCTCCTGAAGCAGGATACGCTTCCTGCCCCTTCCCCATCCACTCCTGTGCAACAGCGATTGGCAAAGCAGTCAAGCAGGGGAGGTGGAGAGGGGAAGGGAAAATGGGCGGGGGGAGCATAGGAAGAGGGGAGAAAGCCTTTCAAGGGGAAATGCTATTCGTGTGGCTAGCCAGAGCATGTCGCTTTCCATTGCCCAGAGCGTAAGGACAAGGAAGCGCAGAAGGGGCAAGGGAGTGGGGGTGCCAGTGGAGGTGGTGGCAACAGCAAGGAAGGAAGAAGTTCGGGGGGCGGAGGGCAGTCCGCCTGTGCGATGGTGGAGCCACTCCTGGCGCAGCAGCCTTCGATCTTACTGGAGCCGGAGGCCGGGAAAGGCTTGCAGGCTGTTGCAGCTGCTGTGAAAGCCAACCCGAGTGTTGTGCTTTTGGACAGTGGTTGTTCCCACCACTTGATGGGCGATCGGGCGGCATTTGTGGAGCTGATTAGTGATAGTTCCGTTAGTCAGGTTCACGGATTCAGCGGCGCAATACAGCCAGTACAAGGGAGGGGCACCATTGCTCTCCTGGGAGAGGGGGGCAAACGTGTCTTGGTGCCAGACGTGCTGTATGTTCCAGGGGTGCAGGCTAGCCTTCTCTCCTCAAGGCAGCTGCGGGATAACAGAGTGCAGCTGTTGGATACAAGGGAGCGAACACTCGTGCGTGCACCTGATGGCTCTCTTTTGGGGCGTGCGGAATTCAATGGGCGAGTGTTGTGTACCGACTTCCAGCCGTGGCCTGCTGAGCGCGTTGTGGGCGAGACTGCGGCACTTTGTGCGTTGGCCTCTGGCATGCGGTCGTCAGCTGACATCTGGCACGCTTGCCTTACACACGTTGGTGTGGACACGATTTGGCGTACTGTAGCTTACGGGTTGGAGCTGGAGAAAGGGAAGAAATTGGGACTGTCTTGCGTTTCGTGTGTGGGAGGGAAATAACTCATCATACCTTCCCTCCCATGGGTGGCAAGGAAGATGAGGTGCTTGGAGTTGTGCATGCAGACCTCTGCGGACCCTTTCCGGAGCAGGACAAGGATGGGAGCCGATACTTCCTGGTGCTGAAGGATCGGAAGACCCGATATGTCTTGGTCTACATGGTGGCGCAGAATAGTGACGCCTTGGCTGCTTTCGAGAAGTGGCTACCCTTGGCGGAGTGGCAGTGTGCGGTGCAGGTTAAGGCATTGCACTCCGACCATGGTGGCAAGTTCTTGGGCGCAGCATTCACTGCCTTCCTCGACCAGAGCGATATCGAGCACGACCTCACTTGTCCCTACACGCCGAAGCAGAACGGAATGGCGGAGCTGGAGATGCAGAGCATTGTGGAAGCTGTGCGGATGATGCTGCTGCACATGGGTGTGCAGCACCACTGGTGGCATCTGGCGGTGGCGCAGGCAGTCTGGGTGCGCAACCGTGTGGAGCACGCCTCTCTGCCCGACAGCGTCACCCTGTATGAACTCGCCTTCCGTCGTAAACCTGATGTTTGTATGGTGTGCATCTGGGGCTGCATGCTGCAGTACATGGTGCCGCAATCTCAGCGTGGGGGGAAGCTAGCGCCTAAGGCTCGCTGGGGGCTGCACTTGGGTGTGTCTGCAGTCAGCAAGGGATGGCATGTTTTGGACTTGGAGTCCAATCACCTTATCACCACTTCGGAGGCCGAATTTTATGAGACGGTGTCTCTTGCTGGGTGGAAGGCATGGCATCAGAAGGAGCATGTTGGGCGACCACTTCCCTATGAGCCTCTCCCTTCCCTCTTCCCAGATGTGCTTTCGAAGGAGGTTGAGGAGGCGAAAGTGGTTGTCCCTCCGCCTACACCCTTTGTGTCCACCTCTGTGCCGACCCCTTCCCCCTCCTCCGTGTATCCTCGTGTCACCACTCCTCCCCCATCCGCTCCTCCTCCACCACCCCCCACATCTCCTCCCCATTCCTCTTTCCCTCCCGCTGCCTCCCCTCCTCCTCCCCCCTCCCTCCCTTCTGCATCCACCTCCCCTTCCCCTCTACCGGTGCTACCCGTCAGCGAGGGGGGGTTTGTTGGAGACTCCGTCTTCGGTGATCGCCGACGGTCAGCCTTTGACTGCGGAGCAGCAGTGGGACATGGGAGTCAGGGGAGAATTGACGGAGCTGATGGAAGCGCAGCAGCAGAAGGTGCTAGAAGGAGGAAATTTGGAGGGCGGACAGCAGTAGCAGGATGCTGTAGGCAGGGGAGATTGGAGTGGCAACCGTGTTTTGGCATCAGAAACCATCACTCCGGAACTGCGATGCTCTACTTGTATTACGAGGGGAGTTCCGCCTGTCCAGTATGTATGGGCAGTGGTGGTAGAGCCAGGACTAGATGATGCCGACGAGGATGAGGAATGGGAAGAACTGGACTCGGATGTGGAAACAGACCCGGAGAGACAGTGGGACATTGGGAAGATGACAGTGCCCGAGGCGTTGGGGTGCTGGAAAGGTGACCGTGTCCAAGAGGCGATGGATGAGGAGATGCGGACGTCGCTCGAGCAGGAGACTTAGGGAACTCGTATCACCACCACCCGGGGTTAATATCATGAATTACTGATGGATCATGAACACCAAGTATCGGCTAGATGGGCAAGTGGAGAGAGAGAGAAGGTGAGGCTGGTGGTCAAGGGGTTCACTCAAGTGGCAGGAGTGGAATATGAGGAGACCTATGCGCCTGTGGGGAGTTACATAACAGCACGCATTCTGCTGGCAGTTGCAGCTGCTTTGGATATGGAGCTGATGTAGCTGGATGTGAAGAACGCATTTCTTCATGGCGTGCTGGATAGAGATCTCTACATGGAACAACCCTCGTATTACGAGGATGGGACTCCTCGTGTTTGCAAGCTGCTGAAGTGGCTGTACAGACTCAAGGAGAGCCCGATGCTATGGTACGAGGCCTTGGATGGGGTGCTGCTTGGGGCTGGATGGTGCAAGAGCCAAGTGGATGAGGCTCTTTACTTCAAGAGCGGTGATGGGGATGAAATGTGCTGGCTGCTTGTGTACGTGGATAACCTGCTCGTGGCCAGGTGCAGTACTGACCTGCTGGGGGAGCTACGTGAGCTGCTGCACGGCGCATTCCAGCTGAGAGAGATTGACCCTATCGAGAAATACTTTGGGCTACAGCTGATACGCGATAGGCTCTCACGGAAGTTGTGGCTGCACCAGTCGGCCTACGTGGAGAAAGTGCAGTGGCGCTTTTTCGCAGGGGAGCAGCCTCAGCATATGCCACGGACCCTCTCCTCCGACCCATTCAGTGAACTGATGTTTGAGGATGAGGGGTGGCAGTCGAGGCAAGAGGAGGAGTACAGGCAGAAAGTGGGATCTTTGAAGTTTGCTGCCTGTACCACACGCCCTGACATCGTCTTCACATGCAGTAGATTGGGGGCAGGACAGACAGTGCACAGTGATCAGCATTGGAAGGAGTTGGAACGGTGCTTGACCTACTTGGTGGGGACCAAGGATGCGGCCTTGGAATACAGTGGGGGTCCAGCATCGTTGGAGCTGATAGGATACGCAGACGCCGATGATGCAGGAGACAAGCAGAACCGGAGCAGCACAGGAGGTTACGTCTTTGTGTTTGGTGGTGCTGCTGTTGCTTGGGCGAGTTAGAGGATTCGTTGTGTCACTCTCTCCTTGACCGAGTCAGAGTATATTGCGGCTGTTGAAGCAGGGAAGGAGGCTCGCAGACTGCGCTTCCTTTTGGCAGAGTTTTAGCTGCTCAAGTGTGAGGAGCCTACGGCACTCTTTGTCGATAATTCGTCTGCGATTGTTGTGGCAGGTAGCATGGGGTTTAAGAGAAGCCTCAAGTATATGGAGCGGCGTCACATGTGGCTGCAGCACATGGTCAAGCGCAGGAAGCTGGAGCTGCAGTACATCCCTACCAGCGAGCAACCTGCTGACTATCTCACTAAAGCGTTACATTTTCCAGCCTTTTTCCGTTGCTTTAATACAGAGGGACCAGTGAGGACACATGCGATGGCTTTCTCATCAAGCCCTTTCCGTATCCCGCGTTGTGGTGCAAGTCCAAGGAAGCGGATGAAGAGCATGAGGCGTGGAAGGAAAGAGGAAGGTTGGGGCGAGTACGAAGAACACACGTTGGCAGCATTCCGTGACTATGAGCGTATCTGTGTATACGCTTCTGGCTCTACGTAGGTTTCTGCTTGTGGTGGTGCCATGGCCTATCCATGGAAGGTGCGGTGTGTGTTTCAGATGGAGAAACCTTGCAAGAGTACTAGTGATGCAAAGGAACCTTGCATGTGTGCTTTGTGTTCCTTTTTGGCTTGTATGTTTGTGTGTGTGTGCCCTGTGATTATAAAGGGCCTTGCTGTAGTAGTGCAGGGGAGTGTTCGAGGCCCTGCTACAACTCCGGGCAGACAGGCGTTGACCGGCTTGTGTCGGCGCCAACTTTTAGGTGACGGCGCGCCGAATACCTGGCAGCTGCGGGTTTCCGTAACCAAGAGACACGGACTGGTCCTGTGATTTCCATGAGGGACTTCCGTGCGGAGCAAGGCAGATTTGCCTTGCTGGTTGGGGTTGCGTACACGACAATCCCAACCCTGCTGAGTTGGGATTGTGGACTTGGGCGAGGCGCGTTCGCTCAACCCTTCGACAATTTCGGGGTGGTTGGTTACACCCGCAGCGCCACGCTACTCTGGTTGGATATCGCTTGCATATATATGTGCATGCTTGTTTGTACTTTGGATATACTTTTCTAGTGAACTTTTACTCTACTCGAATTTTGACCAAGTACTTGACGTCGAACTCTGCCCAAATACCACCAGCGCTTAGCACGCTGTTCCTATTCCGTTACTCTGCCAGAATCACTCCACACTTTACAAGCACTCTCGCCTTAGTATTCCTTCAAGTATGCGGATCGGCGGCCTCAGGTAGCGAGCAATTAGACAGTACAGTACAACGGTAAAAAGGTGACGCAAATGCCGAGAATTGCTGTACCCTACACGCAAGAAAGCCCCGAAAGCGTGCCGTGCTGTGTAGGGTAGGGAACCTACCAGGAGCCCTCACTCTGGGGTCGAATCGCAGCGGGTGCACACACAAGCGGCGTCGGCGAGTGACCTACTGGCTCTCGATGAGGCTGAAAGGACTGACTGAATTACAGAGGGTGCCCGACTTTAGAACGCTCTGTTCACGCGTCGTGCTGGATGAATGTGGATGGAATTACTGATCGGGGGGGTGCACTTTGGGACACAATCGAGCTGGGCATTTTGCGAACATCATGTGTACGAACGAACTTCGGTTTACAATACGCATGATGTCCGCAAAATGCCCAGCCCGATTCTGTCCCAAAGTGCTACCTCCAGGACGCGCCACGCCAACACCCTCAAAGCAAGAACCCTCTCCAACACCGGTGCCACCCCCAGGACCGCCGGGACGAGCCACGATAGTAACCCCAGGACTAGCACCCCCAGAACCAGCACCCCCAGAACAAGCCACGATAGGAACCCCAGGACTAGCACCCTCCTCAATACCTGCACCCCCGGAGCTCGCGGACCCCTGCGGTGGCTGCTGCTGCGGCGGCGGCGACGGCAAACGCTGCTGCGGCTACGACGGCGTCGACGACGGCTGCTGCTGCGGCGACGGCGGATGAGAAGAAACCAAGGCGGAGACAGGTGGCAAGAACGGAGCCGCATGGCCACCAGAGTAAGCCGACTCCTCGACCGGGACAACCGATAGGAGGGGAGTGACGTGAGACACACCAGACGGGGCAGGATGGGGAGGG
Organism: Closterium sp. NIES-67; assembly: GCA_027943415.1. Classification (NCBI taxonomy): domain Eukaryota; kingdom Viridiplantae; phylum Streptophyta; class Zygnematophyceae; order Desmidiales; family Closteriaceae; genus Closterium; species Closterium sp. NIES-67. Next base: position 40,972 of record BQMB01001151.1, on the reverse strand, counting down.
AGAGGAACCAGAAATAGGGGCGGGGAAACCGGGAGACCTCGCTGGGGAAAGCGGTGGTTCAAGGAGACAGACTCGTCAAAAGTGGCATCACGCGAGTGAAAAAAGCGGTGAGACGACGAGTGGTAATTGTGTCAGTCAGACACGTCGAGAGGGAAGCAAAGGAAGACATAGGGGACAGTGCGGGCAGTGATCTTGTCCGTGCCAGAGGCACAAACGTGAGCAAGGCAGCCCCAGACGTGGAACGCAGAAGCGTCACCAGGGAACCCGGTCCAGAGAATGGTCGACGAAACCTGCGGCCGCTGAGAATGTGGCCACAGGTTAAGCTGGTGAGCGGCGTAGCGAGCAGCAAACGGCCACAGAAAATGGGGTGCACCGGCATGGATCATGGAGGTACGAGCCACCTCCATGACTAAACCAATGCGTCGCTCAGCGACCCCATTCTGCTGCGGGGAGTCTGGCAGGGTGTATGACTGGGTGATGCCCTCCGCACGACAGAACTGGCCAAGCCGACCGGAGGCGAACTTGCCGCCACGGTCGGAGTGAAGACGCAGTACAGGGAGGCCGCGGTGGACTTGCGCAGCTACGACCCACGGGATAAGAACGTCAGGCACGTGGGCCTTCCGCTCCAGGGGAAACCCTGTGGTGTAGCGCGTGTAGTTGTCGACAACCACAAGAAAGTAGCGCTCTAGACGCGGCCCAGGGACGGGGTCTGGGCCCCAGACGTCCAGGTGCAGGGTCTGGAGTGTCGAAGAGGTAGGGGGGAGCAAGGAGGAGTGAGAAGCATGGTGCAGCCGGCCCTCGACACAGGGCGTGCATGGCGGCGCAGGCGAGGGAGGGAGAGCAGGGAGCGACGCAGGGAGACCTAAGTCAAGACCGTGGCGGGACATGTGACGCAGTCACGGGAGTGCGGGGTGACCTAGGCGGTGGTGCCACAGAAGCGGCGGGTGAGTGAGCGACCGACACGAGCAAGCCGCAGCTACCTGGAGGGACGCCCCCACCGGGAGGGATGCGGTGTCAAGCGTAAACAAGCCAGAAACTGGGTCTAGGGGGAATGTGGTGAGAGGGGCACCAGTGGCGGCCTCGGTACAGACCACTTACCGCTCGTGCCCGGAGAACGTAGGGGTGACGCCGAGGTCCTGAAGACAGTCGACACCAACTAGGTTCCTGGAGAACGAGGGGATGTGCAGGCCTGTAAGAGAGCCCGAGGGAACCGCCAGACAGGGAAGGGTGGTGAAGGTATGGGCAACTACCGAACTTGAGGAGGGGTCAGCAAGCGCAATAGGAGTAGGGGCGGCAAGTGGTGTGAGCGCAATGTGGTTACGAAAGAAGGGGGAAAACGCTCTACAGTCAAGCGTGAATAAGAGCGAAGCATTAGCGTCAGCCGGCAGAGGGGCTAGCGTGGAGCCTAGGCTAAACAAGGCAAGACGTCTTACGCCTTACACAACAGATGGAACCTAGGCTACACACAGGGGACACACCTATGCTTGGCAACAATGGGTAATAGGGTCAAGTCACAATAGAGTCATCAGCATACATGGCATACATAGCAGACCTAGTCTGATCCATGTCCATCTAAGAGACAGGCACACGACGATGCACCAGGCTGTACTAGTCGGGGGGGTCCGCCGTGGGGCCAAAGCGGAGACGGAAGAGGTCATTGAGGCACCGGTAGCAGCGGGCGGATGTGTGACCGGGATGGTCGCAGACGGTGCTGCGGCAGGGGCCGGACTGGAGTTGGTACTGGCAGATGACCACATTGGAGCTGCCACCCGACACCGAGCTGCGCGGCCCACCACCACCAGTGCCGCCATGCCACCATGGCGGCGGGGGTTCCCACGGCTGTGGCTGCTGCTGTTGCGACTGCTGTTGCTGAGGCTTCTGCTGTTGCTCCTGCATCGGGGCATCAGCCCCGGTCCCCTCGTTTGCACCACCGTCTCCGCCACCACCGTCGCCACCTTCGCCACCCCCACCACCCCCTCCACCCTTCCCTCCACCACGCCCCCCTTGGGGCGGCGGCCCCCACCCTGACGCGGCTGCGCTGAGGCCTTGACGACGGTCTCAGCAGCAGGGGCTGTCTCAGCGACAATGGCATAAACGTCAGAGTAAGTGCAATGGGAGGGAGCACAGCCCTAGAAGGTAGGGACCGCCGCAGTACCGCTAGACTGAGCGATAGTGCGTTGGCGAGTCTCTATCGCGGACAGGGCGGTGACAAAACCGGTAAGGGTGAGGTCACCTGGGTGCTGACTAAGGAAGTGGTCGCGGGCAGTGGCAACGAGGTACAGGAAAGCGCAAGGCGGCAGCGGGAATGCAGTGACCTGTGCCTCCATGCTAGCAGCGCGGTAGCTAGTCTCAAGTGCGCGGAGATGAGTGGTGAGGTCAGCGACAGTGGGGAAGGAAGCAAGATCAGGAAAGAGCATGGGGAGGATCAGACGGCCAGCAAAGGCAGAGGAGGGAGTGGAATAGCGCGCAATGACCGCATCTAAGTATTCTTTTGCATTTGCTACAGCGGTAAAGCGGGGACGCTCAGACAAGGGGAGGGCGTAACTAATGGCAAGTTGTGCGACTACGTCGCGCGACTCCCAGTCAGCGCGTGCAAGCTCAACAGCGGTAAAGGCCTCACATTCAACAGACGTGGGAGCGCCATGGAGGGCAGCAGACACATCAAGACAGGGGAGCTTACCGTTGACGTGGACGGCCAGGGAGTAGCCGTCCTGGCACTGACCTGTCAGCTGGCGGCGAAGGTCGACGAGCCAGGCCTCAAAGTCAATCGCCCGATCCTCCGCGTCCAGGCGGAGCACAGCGTCGGCCATCACCACGACTGAGGGCGGTGGAGAGTGGTGGAGAGCGTTGGAGAGCGGTGGAGAGCAGTGGAGAGCCGTGGAGTGCGGTGGAGAGCCGTTGAGAGCGGTGGAGTGCGGTGAAGTGCAGTGGAGAGCGGTAGAGAGTGGTGGAGAGCGGTGGAGACAGCTGGCGGGGGCGCCGGCTCAGAGGGGAGCCAAGGCCAGCACGTCGGGGCGGCAGAGCGGCTCGGCGACACTGCGACATGGCGGCACTGCGGCTCGGCAGCTAGACGGTGCGGGCTGGATCCGACGGAGCTGGGGGCTGGCGAGCACAGGGCTGGCGGGCACGGGTCTAGCGAGGGAGGGGCCAGCGAGCGCGGGGCCAGCGAGCACGTGGCTGGCAGGCGCGGGGCCAGCGAGCGCGGGGCTGGCGAGCGTGGGGCCGGCGAGCGCGGGGTCAGTGAGTACGCGGCCAGCGGGCGTGGGGCTAGCGAGCGCGGGGCCAGCGAGGAGGGGCCGGCGAGCGGCTGGCGGCTACGGGCGGCACAAGGCGACGGGCGGCCAGCGGCGGTGAGCGGCGAGCAACTAGCAGAGGTAGCTAGCGACGGGCGGCTACAAACGGGCGGTTAGCGATGGGCGGCTAGGAACGGGCGGCTAGCAGCAAGCAGCTAGGGCTAGGACTAGAGCGGAAGCGCGGGTGGGTGGGGAGGACCTAACCTAGCGCATGATACCATGTCAGAGTTAACAAATGACTAGAATGTTGGGGTACAGGGGAATATAAGCTAAGGTGCTGTACTCTTTAGTGGAGCGCGAACGGGCCTGGCGGGGCGCGCTAGGCTAGGGAGGCACGAACGGGCCTGGCGGGGCGCGATAGGGCTGGCCGGGCGCGACGGCTAGGGCTAGGGCGGAAGCTGGTTGGCGGACCTAACCTAATCTGATACCATGTCAGAGTAGCGGAATGAACTAGAAAGGAGGGTACAGGGTGGTTTTGACCTAATGAGCTGTACTCTCTAAGGCATTCCCCTATCTAGATTATAGCAACATATACAAATATGTTTGACACATGCACCTATCTAACATATACAAATATATATATTGGCACCGCTATCATACACAATTACTAAATTTCCACCATTTCAGAACCAGCAAGGTAAAAAAACGCTAAAGGCTTCACTTTCACCTAATAGTAGATTAAGAAAGCTCTCACCGTGATTGTGCCAATCTCTAGGTGTCAAACATGTGTATCTGTTATGTTTGCATAGACTATATAGGGTCACCTCTTAGAGGGTACAACACTTAGGTATATTCGCTTGTACTCTCTTACTACTCAATTATTATTCAGTTCTAAGATGGTATCAGCAGTAGGTAGGTCCAGCCGCCCGCCCATGCTTCCGCCCTAGGCCCTAGCCGCCCCCGCGCTCGTCCTAGTCGACCCCGCACCCGTCCTAGCCGCGCCCGCTCGCCCCCGCCGCGCCCGTCCTAGCTGCCCCCGCCGCGCCCGTCCTCACGGCCCTCATGCCCGTCCTAGCTGGCCCCGCGCCCGTCCTAGCTGGCCCCGCGCCCGTCCTCACGGCCCCCGCGCCCGTCCTAGCTGGCCCCGCGCCCATCCTAGCTGGCCCTGCGCCCGTCCTAGCTGGCCACGCGTCCGTCCTAACGGCTCCCGCGCCCGTCCTAGCCAGCCCGCGCCCGTCCTAGTCGGCCCCACGCCCGTCCTAGTCGCCCCCGCGCCCGTCCTACCGGCCCCCGCGCCCGTCCTCGTGGCCCCCGCGCCCGTCCTTACCAGCCCCGCGCCCGTCCTAGCGGCCCCCGCGCCCGTCCTACAGGCCCCCGCACCCGTCCTCGCTGGCCCCGCGCCCGTCCTACCGGCCCCCGCGCCCGTCCTAGCCGGCCCCGCGACCGTTCTAGGCCCGTCCACTCCGGCCCCGCGCCCATCCCAGGCCTGTCCTAGCTGGCCCGGCGCCCGCCGCTACTAACCCCCGTACTCACCTTCCCACCGGACTGCCGCCGATCTGCGTGCGGCCCGCTCTCCGTCCCTGCGCTGCACGGCCTCACCTGGCCCTGCCTTGCTCTGTTCCTGATGGCGGCGGAGCTTCGCTTCGACGCTGAAGGCCAGCCTTTGGAGTTCGAGGCCTGGCTAGCCGACCTCCGTCGCCACCTCACTGGCCAGCGGCAGGATGGCCACCCGCTCTCGGCACACCTTGACGGTACGCTTCCCTTCCCAGACCCCCTTGCTGTGCTGCCCGCTGACCCCACACCTGCTGAGCGCGAGTCTACTGCGGCTGCTGCACTCGCTTGCTCTGTCTGGCTTTCCCGTGACGCTGTCGCCCAGCTTGCCATTAACAACGCCCTTCCCCCGTCTGAGCGTCCTCCCTTTAGGTCTATCACCACCGCCCACGCTTTCTTAGACGCTGTTATCCAGCGCTATTCCGCCCCGCCTGCTGCCTCGGTGGGTCGCCTGATCTTACCGATGCGTTTCCTGACCTTACGTCTTTCCCCACTGTCGCTGACTTTGCTGCCCACCTTCGCACGATAGATGAGACCTGGCGCGCTGCCTGCACTGACGCACAGCTCAGAGCCCATCAGCCGCCCCATACCTCTACCCTCTACGTGCTTGCCACCCGCCTCCCTGACCGCCTTGCCGTTGCTCGTGACCGCTTCCTTAGCATTCACCCCGGTGACCTCACCCTCACAGACTTCGTAGACACCCTGACTGTTATTGAGACCCGCCACTGCTCTATCGCCCAGGCAAGCGGTACTGTGCCGGTCCCTATCTTTCAGGGTTGTGCCACCGCTCAGTGCACCTTCTCGGTTCTGCAGCTGTGGCTGAGACCGTCGCTGCAGCGCAGTTCCGTCCGGGGAAGGGCCGCCGCCCCAAGGCTGGGCGCGGCGGAGGTGGTGGGGGTGCCAGTGGAGGTGGTGGTGGAGTCAGGGCGTCTGGTGGTGGAGTGGACGAGGGGAACCTGCCAGGTCCAGCTGAGCAGCAGCAGCAGCAGCCGCAGCAGTCGCAGCAGCCGCAGCAGCCACAGCAGCAGCAGCAGCCGCCGCAGACGAGGCAGGTGAGTGCCCTCCCGCCCGGATGGCCTGGCGCTGGTGGTGGTCGTGCGCGTGGTGGTGTACCGGGTGGCGGTTCGGGAGGCGTGCTGTTAGTACCAGATCCAGACTGGCCCTCGTCGCGGCTTCGTTTGCGGTAAGATCGGTCACGCCAGTGCTCGCTGTTTTCGTCGCCTCGACGACCTGTTTCGTCAGTGCTTCGGCCCGTCGCCCAACCTCCCGGACTGGCATAGTTTGCTTAGTCGTAGAGTTTAGATTTTTGACATGGACATGGATGCCATTGTTTCTGCTCTGCATGTGATGTATGCTGATGAATCTAGTGTGCTCCCCTCCTATTATTCCTTGTCGCCTAGTGTAGGTGTGCCTAGCTTAGCCTCCCCTGCTGCGTCAGGCGTAGGAGCTTCTGCTTTGTTTAGCCTTGGTGCTTCTGCCATCGCCCAGTCGCCAGACACCACTGCCTCGCTTTCCTTCACCTTGGACTCTGGCGCTTCCCGGTGTTTCTTCCGTGACTCTACTACGCTGACGCTGCTTCTTGTTCCTGCTGCAGTTTCTCTTGCTGACCCCTCTGGCGGTCCAGTAGTCGCTCGCAGTTCCACCACCCTCCCCTGTCCGGCGGTTCCTTTGGGCTCTCTCACAGGTCTGCATATCCCCTCGTTCTCCAGGAACCTAGTTGGTGTCGGCTGCCTCCAGGACCTTGGCGTGACCACTACGTTCCCTGGTCACGAGCGGTATGCTATCTGTACCGAGGCCACCACTGGTGCCCCCCTGTCCACGTTCCCCCGGGACCCGGTGTCTAGCCTGTTCACCCTGGACACCGAGACCCCCCGGCTGGGACGCCCCCTCAGGTGGCTGCATCTACCCAAATTGCTGCTGCCTGCTCCTGTCGGTCCCTCACTCACCCGACTCTCCTTTGGCACCACCGCCTAGGTCACCCTGCGCTCCTGCGTCTGCGTCACATGTCCCAGCACGGTCTCGTCCTTGGTCTCCCTGGTTCGTTCCCCGCTTTTCCCTCCTCCCCCGCCCCACCTTGCACGCCTTGTGTCGAGGGACGGCTTCGCCGTGCCCCTCACTCCTCCTCGTTTCCCCCTACTGCCGCGCCGCTGCAGACCCTGCACATGGACGTCTGGGGCCCCGCCCCCATCCATGGGCCGCGTCGAGAGCGCTACTTCCTCGTGCTTGTCGACGACTTCACTCGCTACACCGCTGTCTTTCCCCTGGAGCGCAAGGCCGACGTGCCTGACGCTCTCATCCCCTGGCTTGTCTCTGCCCGTGTCCACCGAGGTCTCCCTGTCCTGCATCTTCACTCCGACCGTGGTGGCGAGTTTGCCTCAGGTGTCCTTGCTGGACTCGCCACAGCAGAATGGGGTCGCTGAGCGACGCATCGGTTTGGTCATGGAGGTGGCTCGCACCTCCATGATCCATGCCGGTGCACCCCATTTTCTGTGGCCGTTCGCCGTGCGCTACGCTCCTCACCAGCTTAACATGTGGCCGCACCCTCAGCAGCCGCAGGTTTCGCCGACCCTTCTTTGGACCGGGTCTCCTGGTGACGCGTCTGCGTTCCACGTCTGGGGCTGCCTTGCTCACGTTCGTGCCTCTGGCACGGACAAGCTCACTGCCCGCACCCTTCCCTGTGTCTTCCTCGGTTTCTCCCTTGACGCGTCCGACTGGCACTTCTACCACTCGCTGTCTCACCGGTTCTTTCACTCTCGCGACGTCACCTTTGACGAGTCCGTCTCCTTCTACCGTCGCTTCCCCCACCACGGTCCCCCGGTTACTCCCCCCCTGTTCCTGGTCACTCCTTCCCCGGTGGTCCCTGCCCCCCCCCCTCCCCCTCCCCGTCCTGCCCCTTCTGGTGTGTCCCACGTCACCCCTCTCTCGTCGGTTGTCCCGGTCGAGGAGTCCTCTGACTCTGGTGGTCCTGCGGCGCAGTCCTCGCCATCTACCCCTCCCCCGGTGTCTCCTCCCCCACAGCCTCTGCAGCCGCCATCGCCCCTGCTGTCTACGCCCCCGTCAGCGCCGCACCCGTCGTTCCCGCCGTCGCCGGCGCCGCTGTCGCAGCAGCAGTTCGTCGACTCTGGGGGTGCTCGCCTTGGGGTGGGTGCTAGTTCTGGGGTTCCTGTTGTGGCCTGCCCCGGTGCCCCTGGCGGTGGCAGTGGTGCTCGAGAGGTTTCGAACTCTGGGGGTGTTCCTGCTGGGGGTGCCGGAGTGGAGTGTCCCGGAGGTAACCAAGGAGCAGCTTGTGGTCCCAGTGTTGTTGTTGTGCCACCGTAGCCGCAGTCCCCTCCGGTGTCAGCCCTTCGCTTGCTCGGCCTTCCGTCCCCTGACCTTGCGTCTGTTCCCCTCCTGCCGTCTCCTCCTCTTCCCGTCTACGGCCCTGTGTTCCCTCCGCCAGACTCGTCCCCGGCTCGTCTTCCCCCCCGCTCCCCCCTTGTTTGCCTCCGTCTCACGTCTGGTCCCGCCGTCCCTCCCACGCTCGTCCTGTCTCCTCTGTCACGTGCTCTCACCCTATGTTGCTCCGTTCCCACGCGTCTCATCCTCCCCTCCTACCGTCGCCTCCTCTGTCCTCTCTTACCGTTGCGCCTCCTGCTCTATCTGACTACCTTCGTGCCACTCGTCCTCTTGTTCCTCGGGTCCTCGCCTCTCTCGTTACTGATCCGTCTGTTCCTCTCTCGTGTCTTGACGCTCTTGTCGCTGCGGTCGCTGACTTTGCCTCTACCCGCCGCCTTGACTATGCCACCGCTCTGGTCTCTGAACCTGCCTGTCCTCCGTCTGTCGGGGGTGCTCCTGCCCTCGGCAGTGACGTCCTGGAGAACCGCCAGTTCGAGCTTGCTTTCCTGTCCGAGGCTGCTCCCCATCTCTGTTCCATGCTGCTAGTCCCTGAGGGTGACCCAGACGCCTTTGACATCCCAACCCCTCGCCCTGAGGCGACCTCGCGACCCTGGGCCTCTCAGTGGATAGCTGCCATGGAGCAGGAGATGGCATCTTGGAGATCCACCGGCAACTTCGTCGACGCAGTTCCACCGCCTGGGGTGAACGTAGTCGATGGCCGCTGGCTCTTCAAGGTGAAGCGCCCTCCTGGAGAGCCACTTGTGTTCAAGGCGCGCTACGTGGCTAGAGGCTTCAGTCAGCGTGAGGGGGTGGACTTCTTCCAGACCTTCGCTCCGACCCCGAAGATGACTACTCTTCGGGTTCTGTTACACCTAGCTGCTCAGCGTGACTACGAGCTTCACTCTCTTGACTTCTCCACTGCCTTCCTTCAAGGCAGACTAGAGCCCAGTGGCCCTTACGCAGAGCTGGTGGGTTGCCTCATGTACCTGATGACTTGCACTCGCCCAGATCTCGCATACCCTCTCAGAATCCTGGCTCGCTTTGTGGCCACAGGCAGACACCGACCGCAGCACTGGTCTTCCGCTAAGAGGGTTTTGCTTTATCTTACAAGTACATCGGGCATGGGGTTAGTGCTAGGAGGACGCAGGTCAGTGGTCCTTACTAGACACACAAACGCTTCTTAGGCAGACGGCGCCGAGACACTCAGGTCTTCCAAGGGCTACTGCTTCAGCCTTGGCTCAGGTGCCGTCTCGTGGAGAGCTACCCGCTCTTCGTGTGTTGCCAAGTCCAGCTGTGAGGCCGAGATCTACGCTGGTGCCATGGCGGCACAGGAGCTCCGCTGGCTGACCTTCTTGCTCACTAATTTAGGTGAGCGGCCTAGCTCTGCCCCGGTCCTGTATGCTGACAACAGGGCCATGATCCTTCTGTGTCAGGAGCCTCGACTCGAGGGCAGAGCGAAGCATATCCAGCTGCAGTACTTCCTCCTGCGTGAGCTACAGCAGCGCCGCCAGGCACGCGTAGTACACTTGGCCTCAGGTGCCAACACAGCTGATATCTTTACAAAGGCGCTTGCGCCTAAAGATCATCAGGGGCACTGTGTACAGCTCGGTCTAGTTCCTGTAGCCTCTCACTTGCTAGGGCTTTGACTTTGTACTGTCCTATATATCTATATGTTCTCAGACTGGACTTGTGTCCTCTCCCAGTGGCTGGACTAGTAGTGCCGCCCTGGTCTTGATCTTGCCTTGCCTGTACTCGTTCTGACTGGTCTTTTAGACCCTTGTCTCAGTGGCTGGACTAGTAGTGCCACCCTGAGCTGCTTGTTCAGGACCTGCCCCTATGCAGTCTAGGGGGTGTGTCAAACATGTGTATCTATTATGTTTGCATAGACTGTATAGGGTCACCTCTTAGAGGGTTCAACACTTAGGTATATTCGCTTGTACTCTCTTACTACTCAATTATTATTCAGTTCTAAGACTAGGTCCATCCAGGCTTCCACACTCTCTCCACAATATATAGTCATGAGTTTCCGTGGTTGGAGAGATGAAAAAATCCGGTTCAAGTCCTCCATCCTCAACATGCTCGAGCACTCCAACCTCATCTGCAGCACCACTTGCCAAGCAGTCCTGCAACGCAGAAGTGAGCTGCAGCTGCTGGTCCACATTTGCACAAGCAGCGGGGAAAAACCCCAGGCTGCGGTTGTCGTGGGGTGCTGTTTCTTCGGTACGCCTTGCCCGTTTGGCACCAGGCATGTTTGTCAAACATATATATATATATACCTCATGTTTGTATAGACTGTATAGGGTCACCTCTTAGAGGGTACAACACTCTTAGGTATATTCCCTTGTACTCTCATTCTCACTAACAATTCTTCAGTTCTAAGATGGTATCAGCAGTAGGTAGGTCCCACCGCCCGCCCACGCTTTCGCCCTAGGATCTACCCCCGTGCGTCGCGCCCCCTAGGTACCGTCACGTCACCTAGGACCAGTCGCGCCCCCCTTTGGGCCCGTCGCGCCCCCCTGGGCCCCGTCGTGCCCCCCTGGGCCCCGTCACGCCCCTCCTGGGCCCCGTCACGCCCCCCTGGGCCCCGTCGCGCCCCCTGGGCCCCGTCGCGCCCCCTGGGCCCTGTCGCGCCCCCCGTTGGTGCCTCCTGGCCCTGTCGCGCGACTCCTACCCCGTCTCGACTTACCTAGCCTGTCGCGCCTTTCCTAGCCCGTCGCGCCTTTCCTAGCCCGTCGCGCTTCCTAGTCCGTCGCTCCAGCCCCGCGACCGTCCCAGTCGGCTCCGCGACCGTCCCAGCCGGCACCGCGACCGTCCCAGCCGGCCCTGCGACCGTCCCAGCCGGCCCCGCGACCGTCCCAGCCGGCCCCGTGCCTCGTCTCCGCCGGCCCCGTGCCCTGTCCCGGCCGCCCCAGCACCTGTCTCAGCCGGCCCCGTGCCCGTCTAGGTCGCCCCTGCACCCGTCCCAGCCGGCCCCGCGCCTGTCCCAGCCGGCCCCGCGCCTGTCCCAGCCGGCCCTGCGCCCGTTCCTGCCGGTCCCGCGCCCGTTCCAGCCGGCTCCCGCGCTCGTCCCGGCCGGCCCCGCGTCGACTTCCGGCCCTTCCTCGCCGGCCCTCCGACCGTCCGTTCTGCACTCTCCCTGGTGCGGTTCTCCACCCCCCCTGCATCGCACTGTACCGCCCTGCACCGCACTGTACCGCGCTGCACCACACTGTACCGCACTGGACCGCACTGCACCGCACTACACCGCACTGTACCGCACTGCACCGTACTGCACCGCACTGCACCGCACTGCACCGCACTGCACCGCCCTCCATCGCACTGCACCGCCCTGCACTGCACTGTTCCTGATGGCGGCGGAGCTTCGCTTTGACGCTGATGGCCAGAGTCTTGAGTTCGAGGCGTGGCTTGCGGACCTCCGACGCCACCTCACTGGAAAGCGGCAGGATGGTCACTCGCTTTCGGCACACCTTGACGGTACGCTTCCCTGCCCAGACCCTCCTGCTGTGCTGCCCGTTGACCCCACCTCCGCTGAGCGCGAGTCTGCTGCCGCTGCTGCCCTTGCTCGCTCTGTCTGGCTTTCCCGAGACGCTGTCGCGCAGCTTGCCATTAGCAATGCCCTACCCTTGTCTGCGCGTCCCCGCTTTAGGTCTATCACTACCGCTCAGGCCTTCTTAGATGCTGTCATCAACCGCTATTCCACCCCGCCTGCTGCATCCGTAGGTCGCTTGATCCTCCCTATGCTCTTTCCAGACCTTGCGTCTTTCCCCACTGTCGCGGACCTAGCTGCCCACCTGCGCACTATAGAGGAGACCTAGCGCGCTGCCTGCACTGACGCACAGCTTAGCGCCCACCAGCCGCCCATGACCTCTACCCTCTACCTGCTTGCCACCCGTCTCCCTGACCGCCTTGCCGCCGCTCGCGACTAGTTCCTTAGCATTCACCCTGGTGACCTCACCCTCACAGACTTTGTAGCCACACTGACTCTGATTGAGGCCCACCACCGCTCCATCGCCCAGGCGAGCGGCACTGTGCCGGTCCCTATCTTTCAGGGTTGTGCCCCTGCTCAGTGCACCTTCTCCGATGGTTCTGCCACTGTGGCTGAGACCGCTGCTGCAGCGCAGTTCCGTTCAGGGAAGGGCCGCCGCCCCAAGGCTGGGCACGGCAGAGGAGGAGGGGGTGCAGGTGGGGGTAGTGGTGGAGGCGGGCCGTCTGGTGCTGGAGCGGACGAGGTGACCCCGCCCGCTCCAGCTGAGCAGTTGTCGCCGCCGTCGCAGCAGCAGCCATCGCAGCAACCGCAGCCGCCGCCGCAGCCGCAGCAGCCGAGACAGGCGAGTGCCCTCCCGCCCGGGTGGCCTGGAGCTGGTGGTGGCCATGCGCGTGGTGGTGTGCCGGGTGGTGGGTCCGGAGGCATGCGCTGTCAGAACCAGATCCAGATCGGTCCTCGCCGCGGCTTCATTTGCGGTAAGCTTGGTCACTCCACTCCTCGCTGCTTTCGTCGCCTGGACGACCTGTTCCGCCAGCGCTTCGGCCCGTCGCCCGACCTCCAGGACTGGCACAGTTTGCTTAGTCGTAGGGTTCAGATCTTTGACTTGGACATGGATGCCATTGTAGCAGCCCTGCATGTGATGTATGCTGATGACTCTAGTGTGCTTCCCTCTTATTACCCCTTGTTGCCTAGTGTAGGTGTGCCTAGCTTAGACTCCCCTGCTGCGTCAGGCGTAGGATCTCCTGCCTTGTTTAGCCTCGGTGCTTCTGCCGTCGCCCCGTCGCTGGACGCCACTGCCTCGCTTTCCTTCACTTTGGACTCTGGCGCTTCCCGGTGTTTCTTCCGCGACTCCACTACGCTGACGCCGCTTCCTGCTCCTGCTGTCATTTCTCTTGCTGACCCCTCTGGCGGTCCAGTAGTCGCCCGCAGTTCCACCACCCTTCCCTGTCCGGCGGTTCCTTCGGGCTCTCTCACAGGTCTGCACATCCCCTCGTTCTCCAGGAACCTAGTTGGTGTCGGCTGCCTCCAGGACCTTGGCGTCACCGCTACGTTCCCTGGTCACGAGGGGTATGCTGTCTGTACCGAGGCCGCCACTGGTGCCCCCCTTACCACGTTCCTCCGGGACCCGCTGTCCGGCCTGTTCACACTAGACACCGTGACTTCCCTGGCTGGGGCGTCGCTGAGCGCCGCATCGGTTTGGTCATGGAATGGCTCGCACCTCCATGATCCATGCCAGTGCACCCCATTTTCTGTGGCCATTCGCTGTGCGCTACGCTGCTCACCAGCTTAACATGTGGCCGCACCCTCAGCAGCCGCAGGTTTCGCCGACCCTTCTTTGGACCGGGTCTCCTGGTGACGCGTCTGCATTCCACGTCTGGGGCTGCCTTGCTTACGTTCGTGCCTCTAGCACGGACAAGCTCACTGCCCGCACCCTTCCCTGCGTCTTCCTCGGTTTTCCTCTTGACGCGACCGACTGGCACTTCTACCACCCGCCGTCTCACCGCTTCTTTCACTCTCGCGACGTCACCTTTGACGAGTCCGTCTCCTTCAACCGTCGTTTCCCCCACAGAGGTCCCCCGGTTACTCCCCCCCTGTTCCTAGTCTCTCCTTCCCAGGTGGTCCCTGCCCCTCCTCCTCCTCCTCCCCGTCCTGCCCCCTCAGGTGTGTCCCACGTCACCCCTCTTCTGTCGGTTGTCCCAGTTGAGGAGTCTTCTGACTCTGGTGGTCCTGCGGCGCAGTCCTCGCCGTCTGCCCCTCCCCAGGTGTCTCCGCCTCCACCGCCTCTGCCGCCATCGTCGCCTCTGCTGTCCCCGCCTTCGTCCCCTCCACCGCACCCGTCGTTGCCGCTGCGGCCTCCGCCGCCGTCACAGCAGCCGTTCGTTGACTCTGGGGGTGCTGGCGTTAAAGTGGGTGCTAGTCCCGGTGGCCCTGGTGGTGGTACCGGTGCTCGAGGAGTTTCGGACCCTGGGGGTGTCCCTTCTGGGGGTGCAGGAGTGGAGTGTTCCGAGGGTCGTCGTGGAGCAGCTTGCGGTCCTAGTGTCAGTGTTGGTCCGCCGCAGCAGCAGTCCCCTCCGGTGTCAGCCCTTCGCCTGCTCGGCCTTCCGTCCCCTGACCCGTCGCCCGCTCCTCTCCTGCCGTCTCCTCCTCCTCCCGCCTACGGCCCTGTGTTTCCTCCGCCGGACTCGTCCCCGGCTCGTTTTCCCCCTCGCCCCCCCCCTGTGTCCCCTCCTCTGTCTCCTGACCCGACTCCTCTGTCTCACGTCTGGTCTCGCCGTCCCTCTCGTGCTCGTCCTGTCACCCCTGCCTCGCGCTCTCACCCTATATTGCTTCGTTCTCACGCATCTCGTCCTCTCCTTCTCCCGTCGCCTCCTCTATCCTCCCTTGTCGTTGCTCCCCCCCCTCTGTCTGACTACCTTCGTGCCGCCCGTCCTCTTGTTCCTCGAGTCCTTGCCTCTCTTGTTATCGACCCGTCTGTTCCGGTTTCGAGCCTTGACGCCCTTGTCGCTGCGGTCGCTGACTTCGCCTCTACTCGCCGCCTTGACTACGCCACCGCTCTGGTCTCTGACCCTGCCTGTCCTCCGTCTGTCGAGGGTGCTCCTGCCCTTGGCAGTAACATCTTGGAGGACAGCCAGTTCGAGCTTGCTTTCCTGTCAGCGGCTGCTCCCCATCTCTGTTCCATGCTGCTAGTCCCTGAGGGTGACCCAGACGCTTTCGACATCCCGACCCCTCGCACATACGCTGAGGCGACCTCGGGACCCTGGGCCTCCCAGTGGATAGCTACCATGGAGCAGGAGATGGCATCTTGGAGATCCACCGGCACCTTCGTCGACACAGTTCCCCCACCTGGGGTGAACGTAGTCGATGGCCGCTGGCTCTTCAAGGTGAAGCGCCCTCCTGGAGAGCCGCCTGTCTTCAAGGCGCGATACGTGGCTAGAGGTTTCAGTCAGCGTGAGGGGGTGGATTTCTTCCAGACCTTCGCTCCGACCCCGAAGATGACTACTCTTCGGGTCCTGCTACACTTAGCAGCACAGCGTGACTACGAGCTTCACTCCCTCCACTTCTCCACTGCCTTCCTTCAGGGCAGCCTACACGAGCAGGTCTACCTGCGTCGCCCTCAAGGCTTCACTGGTACCTTTCCTCCTGGGACCCAGTGGCTCCTGCGTCGTCCCGTCTACGGCCTGCGGCAAGCTCCCCGTGAGTGGCACGACACGCTGCGTGCTACCCTTGCTGATCTGCAGTTCTTCCTGTCCTCTGCAGACCCCTCGCTCTTTGTTCGTGCTGGCCAGACTCCGTTCTACATCCTTGTCTACGTAAACGACCTGGTCTTCGCCAAAGCAGACAGGGACGCACTGGCCTCCGTGAAGGCAGAGCTGCTGAAGAGACACACGTACACTGACCTTGGAGAACTGCACCGTTACCTTGGCCTGCAGATCTCCAGGGACAGAGTCGCGCGCGCCATCACCTTGACTCAGTCACACTTGGTGCGCCAGGTCCTTCAGAGGTTCGGTCTTCAGTTCTCCTCTGCACAGCCCACCCCTTTGCCGCTAGCCCATAGACTCTCCGCTCTTGTTCCCGAGGAGGCGGTAGAGCCCAGTGGTCCTTACGCAGAGCTGGTGGGTTGCCGCATGACCTGATGACTTGCACTCGCCCAGACCTCGCATACCCTCTCAGCATCCTGGCTCGCTTTGTGGCCACAGGCAGACACCGACCGCAGCACTGGTCTGCCGCTAAGAGGGTTTTGCATTATCTTGCAAGTACATCGGGCATGGGGTTAGTGCTAGGAGGACGCAGCCCAGTGGTCCTTACTGGACACATACACGCTTATTGGGCAGACGACGCCGAGACTCTCAGGTCTTCCCATGGCTACTGCTTTAGCCTTGGTTCAGGT
The DNA here is from genome assembly GCA_027943415.1 of Closterium sp. NIES-67. Classification (NCBI taxonomy): domain Eukaryota; kingdom Viridiplantae; phylum Streptophyta; class Zygnematophyceae; order Desmidiales; family Closteriaceae; genus Closterium; species Closterium sp. NIES-67. The sequence continues at coordinate 24,939 of BQMB01001151.1, read as the reverse complement.
GCCGTCTCGTGGAGAGCTACCCGCTCCTCGTCTGTTGCCCAGTCCAGCTGTGAGGCTGAGATCTACGCCGGTGCCATGGCGGCACAGGAGCTCCGCTGGCTGACCTTCTTGCTCACTAACTGAGGTGAGCGGCCTAGCTCTGTACCGGTCTTGTATGCTGACAACAGGGCCATGATCTTCCTGTGTCAGGAGCCTCGACTTGAGGGCAGAGCGAAGCATATTCAGCTGCGGTACTTCCTCCTGCACGAGCTACAGCAGCGCCGCTAGGCTCGCGTAGTACACTTGGCCTCCGGTGCCAACACAGCTGATATCTTTACGAAGGCGCTTGCGCCTAATGATCATCAGCGGCACTGTGTACAGCTCGGTCTAGTTCCTGTAGCCTCTCACTTGCTTGGACCTTGACTTTGTACTGTCCTATATATATCTATCTCTGTACTCGGACTGGACTTGTGTCCTCTCTCAGTGGCTGGACTAGTAGTGCCGCCCTGATCTTGTTCTTGCCTTGTCTGTACTCCTTTTTTACTGGTCTTTAGACCCCTGTCTCAGTGGCTGGACTAGTAGTGCCGCCCAAAGCTGTTTGTTCAGGACCTGCCCCTATGCAGTCTAGGGGGTGTGTCAAACATATATATATACCTCATGTTTGTATAGACTGTATAGGGTCATCTCTTAGAGGGTACTATCAAAAAGAGAATTGAAAATTGATTAGAGAGAGAGAGTACACAAACATATACCTAAATGCTGTACTCTCTAGAAGGTGACCCTATACAGTCTATACAAACATGATAAGTACACATGTTTGACACACCCCCTGGACTGCATAGGGGAATGTTCTAGACAAGCAGCTCAGGGTGGCACTACTAGTCCAGCCTCTGAGACAAGGGTCTAAAAGACCAGTCAGAAGGAGTACAGACAAGGCAAGAACTAGTACAGGGCGGCACTACTAGTCCAACCACTGTGAGAGGACACAAGTCCAGTCTGAGTGTATACATATATATATACGACAGTACAAAGTCAAGGCCCGAGTAAGTGAGAGACTACAGGAACAAGACCAAGCTGTACATAGTGCCGCTGATGATCTTTAGGCGCAAGCGCCTTCTTAAAGATATCAGCTGTGTTGGCACCGGAGGCCAAGTGTACTACACGAGCCTGGCGACGCTGCTGTAGCTCGCGCAGGAGGAAGTACCGCAGCTGGATGTGCTTCGCTCTGCCCTCGAGTCGAGGCTCCTGACACAGGAGAATCATGGCCCTGTTGTCAGCGTACAGGACCGGGGCAGAGCTAGGCCGCTCACCTAAGTCAGTGAGCAAGAAGGTCAGCCAGCGGAGCTCCTGTGCCGCCATGGCACCGGCGTAGATCTCAGCCTCACAGCTGGACTGGGCAACAGACGAGGAGCGGGTAGTGTTAGGATTAAGGACAGAGTCTAGGTGAACTTAGGAGCTAGAATTACTCAAAATATAAATCCGAAATTCTGGACAGAAAAGTCGTCTTCACAAGAAACGACGTCGACAAAACACTAGCCGTTGGAATGTCGCGAAACTTGGATATGTTGTAGCTCTTGATCTCAGCTACCGTTCCCAATTTGAATCACGTTGATTGATGAAGTATTCGCGACGCTATGGCTTTCGACGCACTAGGGGGTAAGCTGTAGGAGGAGAACTTAACTCAATCTCAAGAGTTCAATCAAAGTTCAAGAATCTCACAAGGAATTAGAAGGAGCAAGAGAAAGGTTGGGATAGGAAGAGAGGGATGAGAGGGAAGGTCCCAAGAGAGTCCCCAACCAAGGAAACCCCATAAGCACAAAGATTCCCTCCCTATAGGAACCCCAACTTTGACATTTGTCCCTTCCCAACCAATCCATCCAAGTTGGCCACCCTTGCCAACCTAGCTTGGTTGTTCCCAACCAATTTGCAGCTGTTACAGTGAGTGACAAATTTCCCAAACCCCCAAAGGTCCCAACTCCATATAGAGTCACCCCACAACTTCACTTTGTAACCGCCGCAATTGTAACGCAAGCTCATGAACTTTGAATCTTCATAGCTTTCGCGTTCTTGCTCCGATTGAAGGGATTCTCGTTGCGTCGGAAAGATCTTCTCAAGATCTATCATCACAAAAAACCTGCTCAAACAAAATAACACAAAACACATTCCCAAACTCCAGAACACATCACACACAAATTCTTGCACACGTTCAAACCACACATGCAAGTTGAAAAAATATGGGATGGGAGGCAGACAGAATGTGATAGCATATGATGACATCACACAACAATCTCCCCCTCTGGCTGCCAACCATCATCCACCATACCAACATCTCAAGCATGCATACTCAATGCACACTCATCCCAGCAAGCTTCATGCCCTTCCAATGATCCGCCTCCGCCAGACGCTTGGTGAAAATATCTGCTGCCTGCTGATGGGTCTTCACTATCTCCAGCCGCACCTCCTTATCAAGGAGTCTCCTCACCCAATGCCACTTAGGCCTTATGTGTTTTGTCAGCCCATGCAGACAAGCATTCTTGGCGAGCTTCACAGCGGACTCATTGTCACAAAACACAACTGTCGGCTTCTCCTGACCAACTCCCAACTCCTCCAACAAACGCCTTAGCCACACTACTTCCTTGGCCCCATGGTGTAAGGCCATGTACTCAGTCTCACATGAGGACAATCCCACCTCATTCTGCTTCTTGCTGCGCCAGCTCACAGCACCACCTCCTAGCAAGCACACATAACCCCCAATGCTGGTGCCATCCGCTTTCACTGAGTTGAAGCTAGCGTCAGTATAGCAACTCAAGAGCATCTCTCCACTCTTCACATCTGCAGCACCTCTCTGCAACCGCTGCCTCACTCCACTGTACTCCAATCCCACTGATGCCGTAGCGCTCACATAGCGGACCAACCTCTTGGCCGCTTCCAGCTGCTCATGACTAGGGCGTGAGACCACACTAGCCAATCGTGATGTAGCAAATGCAATGTCAGGCCGTGTATGATTTGCAGCATAATTCAGCGACCCAACCATCGAATGAAACAGCTTCCTGTCACTATCACCCACTACCTCCTCATCAGCACATGGCTCCACAGTAAACCCTGAAGGTAGTGGTGTTGCTGGCTTTCCCCCATCTTGCAGCCCATACTTCTCAGCCAGCCCCTCACAGTACTTCCTCTGGTGCAACCTCAGCACACCCTTTTCCACATCTCTCTCCACGTGCATCCCCAAGTAGTACTTCACCTCACCCATCTTGGAGCACTTGAACTGCATCTCCAGCATCTGCTCTGCGCTGTCCAGCAAAGCAGTGGATGCAGAAAAGAGAAGGATATCATCCACATACACCAAGAGCATGAGGATTTCATCCTTCTCCTGCAGCAGGAACAGGCTGGGGTCACACTCACTCTTCTTGAAACCCCCAGCCAACAGCGCCTCCTCCAACTTGTGATACCATGCACGAGGCGCCTGCTTAAGGCCATAGATGGCCTTCTTCAGCCTGCAGACCCTGCCGCTCCCGTCATCCAGCCCCTCTGGCTGCTTCATGTACACCTCCTCCATAATGATCCCATTCAGAAAGGCAGTCACAATATCCATCTGCCGAATCTTCCATCCCAGGAGTGCAGCTATCGCCAACAGCACCCTCAGTGTTGTTCCTTTCCCCACAGGAGCAAACACCTCATCATAGTCCTTCCCCTTTGTCTGCTGAAACCCCCGTGCCACAAGCCTAGACTTGTAGCGGGTCAGCTCCCCTTCAGGTCCATACTTGTGCCTGTAGATCATCTTGGAAGTGATTGCCTTCTTTCCAGGAGGCAAGTCACACAGGTCCCATGTCTCGTTCTCAATTAGGGACCCGAACTCCTCATCCTCACTCGCCTTCCACTTCTCCCCATTTGGTCCATTCAAGGCCTCTTCTCGAGTCTTGGGCTCAGGGATTGGTGCCCAGTAGCAGTGAGCGATCTCATCTTCCTCAATCTGCTCAACCACACTCCCAGCCTGCACCACATTCGGCTTGCCTCTTCCCCCATAGGTCAGCCTCACTGGAGGGCGCACATCCCTCCTAGGACGCTCAGGCGGGTGTGGAACTCGAGGTGGAGACTCATGCTGCTGCTGCTGCTGCTGCTCTACTTCAGCTGCTCCCCCTTCCTCAGTCACCCCAGACATCTCCTCCTCTGACACTGCAACCTCCACCTGTCTTGAAGGCTGCTGCACCTCATCTGCCTCCACAATGAGCGGTGTAGATGGAAGCTTCTGTTGCTGCTGCTTCCATTCCTTGTAGTACAGGGACTCAAGAAACTTCACATCCCTTGACACTGTCAACTTCTGGGTGGTCAAGTCCCATAGCAGCCACCCCTTGTGATCCTTTGCAATCCCCAAGTGCACACCCCATCTTCCAGAAGCCTCCAACTTCCCCCTTTTCTCCTTAGGCACATGAAACACCACCATGCACCCAAATGCCCTCAGCATGTTCACAGCTGGAGCACTCCCATACCACTTGACGTATGGGATCCACTCCTTATCTCCAACTGTAGCCAGCACCCTGTTCTTCACAAGGGCGACCTGCCTCAGTGCAGACACCCAAAACGGATCAGGCAGCCCTGCACGCCCAAGGAGAGTGCGTGCCCCCTCCTGCAGGGTCCTGTTGAACCTCTCAGCCACGCCATTCTGCTGTGGGTTGTAGGGCACTGTCAGTTGATGCTGGATCCCCTTCCTCTTCAACTCCCCCTCAAAATCAGCTCCAATGAACTCCCCACCATTGTCACTACGGATCACCTTCACCTTGTGTCCGCATTCCCTCTGAGCTCTCGGCATCCACTCCTTAAGGACAGCCGCTGCCACCTCCCCCTTGCTCTTCAAAGGGTAAACCCACACTGCCCAAGTGTGGTCATCCACAATTGTCAAGAAATAGCGGCTGCCTGAGAGGGAAGGGGCTCTTGTGGGCCCCACCACATCCATGTGCACAAGTGCAAGTGGGGTCTTGGATGGTCCAGTTGCACTGTTGAAGGGGAACTTGGAGAACTTGGTCTCCAAGCATGTAGGGCAGCTCCCAATCTCCTTCACTTCCCCTTTCACCTCCAAGCCCTTCAGGCTCCCATTCTTCACCAACTTCTGCAGCATAGGGAAGTTCACATGACACAACCTCTCATGCCATGTCTCCCAATCGGCCTCTCCACTCCTTGATGAAGCCTTAGCCCATGCCGCACTCGCATCCACACCAGCAAGCACCTCACCATGTGTCTGCTGCTTCTGCACTTTCTTGACTGCTTCCAGCACCCCATCAGTTGGTGCAGTTGCATCTCCTCCTGCTGTTGCCTTTGCCACTGCTGCCGTTGCTGCTGTTGGAGTCTTCCCATTCCAAGGGATGATGGGCAGCTGCCACAGGTCCTTGATGCAGCTGGTCTCCTCTTCCAGACTCCACAGCACCTTCTTCCCAAGCTTAGCACGGCAGCTGGTTGGTCCAAAGGTCACTTCGGCCTTACTCTTCTGCAGCCGCCGCACAGAGAGAAGGTTAGCAGACAAGCCTTTAACCAGCAGAACATTCCCAAGCCCCACAAGCTCCCCATTAGCTCCCTTAACCTTGGCATTCCCAACACCAATCACGGGGAGCAAAGCACCTGACGCTGCTGCCACATACTTAATCTTCCCAGGGGGTTTTACCTCATCAAGCAAATCTGCCCGTGGGGTCATGTGACTGGTGCAACCCGAATCAATCACCCAGTGCGTGAGAGGGTGCATCACAACCTTTCCCACAAATCCCACATCACCCTCATGCCCATGCACATCCTCAACCATAAGAAACAAACCAGGATAGGCATTACCTTGTGCACCTTCACCTTGTGCACCTGAGCCTTGCACAGCGCCACCTTGTGCGCGTTCACCACTGGGTGGCTTCATGCCTGGAGGTGCCCATCCCTCCGGCCTGCTGAAGCACTTGAACCAAGGATGCCCTATCTTCTTGCAGTACCAGCAGGTGCCCTCCATTCTGGTACTCCCCCTGCCACTAGAGCTCCCATGCCCCTCATTATAGTCACCTCGGCCTCTACCTCTGCCAAAGCTCCTCCCACGGCCTCGGCCTCTCCAACCCCCTCTTCCTCTGCCGCGCCCTGCAGCTCCATACCCCTCAGCAGTCTTAGTGGCAGCACCGCCTCCCACATGGCGTCTGCGGAAGTCCTCCTGCAGAATCTGCTGCCTTAGCCACTCAGGTGTCCATTGATCTTGTTGAGAGTTGAGGGTGGGGATGAGGTTGTCCCAAGAGTTGTCCAACACCGAGATGATCTTGGTGCACTGCTGCAGCTGAGATACACTGCTGCCCGCTGCTGCCATCCTTGCATAGGTGTCCTTGATCTTGTCAAGGACCGGCTTCACATCGTCCCCTGGTCGCATGGAGATGGCAGCAAGTTCCTTCTCGAGCACGATCACCATCAGGAGAGTGTTGGGCTGAACCACATCACGTAGTAGTTTCCACGCCCTTGGACCCGAATCATCCGCTTCCACAAGATCCTTGATGTGCTCGAACATCTCCTTGTTGACCGATTGAAGAATGAGGTCGAAAAGCACCGCGCTTTTCTCAATCCACCGTTCACGTGCTTCGCCTTCTTCCGGCATCTTCTCTTCCCCAACAGCAATCTTCAGGAGCTTGTAGCGTTTGAAGGCACTCCTCATCCGTCCGCTCCATTCCTCATAGTTGGAGCCATCCAAAGCTTCAACTTTTGATGGCGGCGGCTCACTTGTCTTCTCAGCTACAGCTCCTCTTCCATTAGCATCTCCTCCTCTCTCATTCATCTTCTCCTTGAGAAATGACGAATTTCAGCTCCCCTTTGCTGTCCACACTCAGCTCCCTCGATATTTTCACAAGTGTCGGCGTCCACGAAATTTCGGCAGAGTTTCCCCTTAGCGGAAGACACATCCAACCTTTAGAACACCACTTAGGCACACCCACAGGCCATGGTGGGTCTAGAAGGGTCTTCACACTTCTGTAGACTCCTCTCAATGTCCTTAATATCGCTCTGATACCACTTGTTAGGATTAAGGACAGAGTCTAGGTGAACTTAGGAGCTAGAATTACTCAAAATATAAATCCGAAATTCTGGACAGAAAAGTCGTCTTCACAAGAAACGACGTCGACAAAACACTAGCCGTTGGAATGTCGCGAAACTTGGATATGTTGTAGCTCTTGATCTCAGCTACCGTTCCCAATTTGAATCACGTTGATTGATGAAGTATTCGCGACGCTATGGCTTTCGACGCACTAGGGGGTAAGCTGTAGGAGGAGAACTTAACTCAATCTCAAGAGTTCAATCAAAGTTCAAGAATCTCACAAGGAATTAGAAGGAGCAAGAGAAAGGTTGGGATAGGAAGAGAGGGATGAGAGGGAAGGTCCCAAGAGAGTCCCCAACCAAGGAAACCCCATAAGCACAAAGATTCCCTCCCTATAGGAACCCCAACTTTGACATTTGTCCCTTCCCAACCAATCCATCCAAGTTGGCCACCCTTGCCAACCTAGCTTGGTTGTTCCCAACCAATTTGCAGCTGTTACAGTGAGTGACAAATTTCCCAAACCCCCAAAGGTCCCAACTCCATATAGAGTCACCCCACAACTTCACTTTGTAACCGCCGCAATTGTAACGCAAGCTCATGAACTTTGAATCTTCATAGCTTTCGCGTTCTTGCTCCGATTGAAGGGATTCTCGTTGCGTCGGAAAGATCTTCTCAAGATCTATCATCACAAAAAACCTGCTCAAACAAAATAACACAAAACACATTCCCAAACTCCAGAACACATCACACACAAATTCTTGCACACGTTCAAACCACACATGCAAGTTGAAAAAATATGGGATGGGAGGCAGACAGAATGTGATAGCATATGATGACATCACACAACAGGTAGCTCTCCACGAGACAGCACCTGAGCCAAGGCTAAAGCAGTAGCCCTGGGAAGACCTGAGCGTCTCGGCGTCGTCTGCCCAAGAAGCGTCTGTGTGTCCAGTAAGGACCACTGGCCTGCGTCCGCCTAGCACTAACCCCCTGCCCGATGTACTTGCAAGATAACGCAAAACCCTCTTAGCGGCAGACTAGTGCTGAGGTCGGTGTCTGCCTGTGGCCACAAAACGAGCCAGGATGCTGAGAGGGTATGCGAGATCTGGGCGAGTGCAAGTCATCAGGTACATGAGGCAACCCACTAGCTCAGCGTAAGGACCACTGGGATCTACCGACTCCTCTGGAACTGGAGCGGAGAGTCTGTGGTCCAGAGGAAGAGGAGTGGGCTGTGCGGAGGAGAACTGAAGGCCGAACCTCTGAAGGACCTGGCGCACCAAGTGTGACTGAGTCAGGGTGATGGTGCGCGCGACTCTGTCCCTGGAGATCTGCAAGCCAAGGTAACGGCGCAACTCTCCAAGGTCAGTGCAGGTGTGTCTCTTCAGCAGCTCTGCCTTCACGGAGGCCAGTGCGTCCCTGTCAGCTGTGGCAAAGACCAGGTCATCTACGTAGACGAGGATGTAGAACGGAGTCGAGCCAGCACGAACGAAGAGCGAGGGGTCTGCAGAGGAAGGAAAGAACTGCAGGTCAGCAAGGGTAGCACGCAGCGTGTCGTGCCACTCACGAGGCGCCTGGCGCAGGCCGTAGACTGGGCGCCGCAGAAGCCACTGGGTCCCAGGGGGGAAGGTGCCAGTAAAGCCCTGAGGACGACGCAGGTAGACCTGCTCGTGAAGGCTGCCCTGAAGAAAGGCAGTGGAGAAGTCGAGGGAGTGAAGCTCGTAGTCACGCTGAGCCGCTACGTGTAGCAGAACCCGAAGAGTAGTCATCTTCGGGGTAGGAGCGAAAGTCTGAAAGAAGTCCACCCCCTCGCGCTGACTGAAGCCTCTAGCCACGTAACGCGCCTTGAACACAGGCGGCTCTCCAAGAGGGCGCTTCACCTTGAAGAGCCAACGGCCATCGACCACGTTCACCCCAGGTGGGGGAACTGCGTCGACGAAGGTGCCGGTGGATCTCCAAGATGCCATCTCCTGCTCCATGGCAGCTATCCACTGAGAGGCCCAGGGTCCCGAAACCGCCTCAGCGTAAGTACGAGGGGTCGGGATGTCGAAAGCGTCTGGGTCACCCTCAGGGACTAGCAGCATGGAACAGAGATGGGGAGCAGCCTCGGACAGGAAAGCAAGCTCAAACTGGCGGTCCTCCAGGACGTCACTGCCGAGGGCAGGAGCACCCCCGACGGACGGAGGACAGGCAGGGTCGGAGACCAGAGCGGAAGCGTAGTCAAGGCGGCGGGTAGAGGCGAAGTCAGCAACCGCAGCGACGAGGGCGTCAAGACTCGACACTGGAACAGACGGGTCGGTAACGAGAGAGGCAAGGACCCGAGGAACAAGAGGACGAGCGGCACGAAAGTAGTCAGACAAAGGAGGAGACGCAACGACAAGAGAAGACGGAGGAGGAGACGGGAGGAGGGGAGGACGAGACGCGTGGGAGCGGAGCAACATAGGGTGAGTGCGCGGGACGGGGGAGACAGGACGAGCACGGGAGGGGCGGCGAGACCAGACGTGAGAGGGCGGCGTCGGGTCAGGAGACAGAGGAGGGGACACGGGTGGGGAACGAGGGGGAAAACGAGCCGGGGACGAGTCCGGCGGAGGGAACACGGGGCCGTAGACGGGAAGAGGGGGAGACGGCCGGAGAGGAACAGGCGCAGGGTCAGGGGACGGAAGGCCGAGCAGACGGAGGGCGGACACCGGCGGGGACTGCTGCTGCGGCGACACAACACCAACACCAGAGCCACAAGCTGCGCGACGGCTACCTCCCGAACCCTCCACACCTGCACCCCCAGAAGGGACACCCCCAGAGCCCGAAACCCCACCAGCACCGGTACCACCCCCAGGCCCGCCGGGACAAGCCACGACCGGAGCCCCGGGACTAGTACCCACCTCAACGCCAGCACCCCCAGAGTCCACAAACGGCGGCAGCGACGACAGCGGCGGCGGCGGCGGCGGCTGCAGCGACGGCTGCGACGGCGGCGGCGGCGGAGACGACGGCAGCAGCAGCCGCGGCGACGGCGGCTGCGGAGGCGGTGGAGGAGGAGACACCGGGGGAGGGACAAGCGGCGAGGACTGCGCCAAAGGACTACCAGAGTCAGAAGACTCGTCGACCGGAACGACCGACGGGAGGGGGGTGACGTGAGACACACCAGAGGGGGCCGGACGGGGGGGCGGGGGGGGGGAGGGGCAGGGGCCACCAGGGAGGGAGGAACCAGGAACAGGGGGGAGTAACCGGGGGACCACGGTGGGGAAAGTGGCGGTAGAAGGAGACGGACTCATCAAAGGTGACGTCGCGAGAGTGAAAGAAACGGTGAGACGGCGGGTGGTAGAAGTGCCAGTCGGACGCGTCAAGGGGGAAACCGAGGAAGACGCAGGGGAGGGTGCGGGCAGTGAGCTTGTCCGTGCCAGAGGCACGAACGTGAGCAAGGCAGCCCCAGACGTGGAACGCAGACGCGTCACCAGGGGACCCGGTCCACAGAAGGGTCGGCGAAACCTGCGGCCGCTGGGGGTGCGGCCACAGGTTAAGCCGGTGAGCGGCGTAGCGCACGGCGAACGGCCACAGAAAATGGGGTGCACCGGCGTGGATCATGGAGGTGCGAGCCACCTCCATGACCAAACCGATGCGTCGCTCAGCGACCCCATTCTGCTGCGGGGAGTCCGGCAGGGTAAACGTCTGGGTGATGCCCTCCGCACGACAGAAGCGACCTAGGACACCTGAGGCAAACTCGCCACCCCGGTCGGAGTGGAGGCGCAAGGCAGGGAGACCGCGGTGGAGACGAGCAGAGACAAGCCAGGGGATGAGAACGTCAGGCACGTCGGCCTTCCGCTCCAGGGGAAAGACGGTGGTGTAACGTGTGAAGTCGTCGACAAGTACTAGGAAGAAGCGCTCGCGACGCGGCCCATGGACCGGGGCTGGGCCCCAGACGTCCATGTGCAGAGTCTGCAGGGGTGCGGTGGTAGGGGGAAAAGAGGAGGAGTGAGGGGCACGACGGAGCCGGCCCTCGACACAAGGCGTGCACGGTGGGGCGGGGGAGGAGGGAAACTCAGGGAACGAACCGGGGAGACCAAGGACGAGACCGTGCTGGGACATGTGACGCAGACGCGGGAGTGCAGGGTGACCAAGGCGGTGGTGCCAAAGGAGAGTCGGATGAGTGAGGGACCGACAGGAGCACGCAGCAGCAACCTGGGTGGACGCAGCTACCTGGGGGGAAGACCCAGCCGGGGACGTCGCGGTGTCAAGTGTGAACAGGCCGGACACCGGGTCCCGGGGGAAAGTGGTAAGGGGGGCACCAGTGGCGGCCTCGGTACAGACAGCATACCGCTCGTGACCAGGGAACGTAGTGGTGACGCCAAGGTCCTGGAGGCAGCCGACACCAACTAGGTTCCTGGAGAACGAGGGGATATGCAGACCGGTGAGCGAACCTGAAGGAACCGCCGGACAGGGAAGGGAGGTGGAACTGCGGGCAACGACGGGACCACCGGAGGGGTCAGCAAGAGTAACTGCAGCGGAACAGGCAGCGGCGTCAGCGTCGTGGAGTCGCGGAAGAAACACCGGGAGGCGCCAGAGTCCAAGGTGAAGGAAAGCGCAGCAGTCGCGCGGGGCGACAGTGAAGCGGTGGAAGCACCGAGGCTAAGCAAAGCAGGAGATCCTACGCCTGACGCAGCAGGGGAGTCTACGCTAGGCACAGCTACACTAGGCAACACGGGGTAATAAGAGGGAAGCACACTAGAGTCATCGGCATACATCACATGCAAGGCTGCTACAATGGCATCCATGTCCAAGTCAAAAATCGAATGCTACGCCTAAGCAAGCTGTGCCAGTCCGGGAGGTCGGGCGCCGGGCCAAAGCGCTGGCGGAACAGGTCGTCCAGACGACGAAAACAGCGAGGAGTGGAATGACCGATCTTACCGCAAACGAAGCCGCGGCGAGGACCGGTCTGGATCTGGTACTGACAGGGCCCGCCTCCAGAACCACCACCCGGTGCACCACCACGCGCACGACCACCACCAGCTCCAGGCCACCCAGGCGGGAGAGCACTCGCCGGCCTCGTCTGCGGCGGCTGCTGCGGCTGCTGCGGAGGCTGCTGCTGCTGCGGCTGCTGCAACGGTGGAGGCAGCGGGGCAGCTGGACCGGGCAGGGTCCCCACGTCCGCACCGGCACCGGACGACCCGCCTCCACCACTACCCCCACCCGCACCCCCGCCACCTCCGCCGCTCCCAACCTTGGGGCGGCGGCCCTTCCCCGAGCGGGACTGCACTGCAGCAGCAGTCTCAGCCACAGCGACAGAGCCGTCGGAGAAGGTACACTGAGCGGGGGCACAACCCTGAAAGATAGGGACCGGTACTGTACCGCTCGCCTGGGCTATGGAGCGGTGACGAGTCTCTATGGCAGTCAGGGTGTCAACAAAGTCGGTGAGGGTGAGAGCAGCAGGGTGGATGCTAAGGAACTGGTCGCGGGCGGCGGCAAGGCGGTCAGGGAGGCGGGTGGCAAGGAGGTAGAGGGTAGAGGTCATGGGAGGCTGGTGGACTCTAAGCTGTGCATCAGTGCAGGCAGCGCGCCAGGCCTCATCTATCGAGCGCAGGTGGGCAGCGAGGTCAGAGACAGTGGGGAAGGACGCCAGGTCAGGAAAGAGCAGGGGGAGGATCAGGCGACCCACTGAGGCAGCAGGAGGGGTAGAATAGCGCTTGATGACAGCATCGAGGTAGGCCTGGGCGGTAGAAATGGTTCTAAAGTGAGGGCGCTCAAGGGGGGGGAGGGCATTGCTAATGGCGAGCTGAGCAAGGGCATCGCGGGAAAGCCAGACAGAGCGGGCAAGGGCAGCGGCGGCAGTGGACTCGCGCTCAGCGGGCGTGGGATCAGCGGGCAGCACAGCAGGGGGGCCAGGGCAGGGGAGCATACCGTCTAGGTGTGCAGAAAGCGGGTGGCCGTCCTGCCGCTGGCCAGTGAGGTGGCGGCGAAGGTCAGCCAACCACGCCTCGAACTCCAGAGGCTGACCCTCAGCATCAAAACGAAGCTCAGCAGCCATGAGGGGCAGAGGAGGACAGTGGAGTGCGGTGTAGTGCTGTGCAGTGCGGTGCAGGGCGGTGCAGTGCGGTGCAGTGCGATGCAGTGCGGTGCAGTGCGGTCCAGTGCGGTGCAGTGCGGTCAGTGCGGTTCAGTGAGGTGCAATGCGGTGCAAGGCGGGGCAGGAAAGTGCAGGAGGGTGCAAAGTGGTGCGGGGAACGGGGGACAGTACCAGGAAGTATGGAGGGCCGGGGCAGGCGCGACGGGACAGGGCAGGCGCGACGGGGCCGGGCAGGCGCGACGGGGCCGGGCAGGCACGTCGAGGCCGGGCAGGCGCGACGGGGCCGGGCAGGCGCGACGAGGGGCCGGGCGGCTGCGACGGGGCCGGGCGGCAGCGACGAGGCCGGGCGGCTGCGACGGGGCCGGGCGGCTGCGACGGGGCCGGGCGGCTGCGACGGGGCCGGGCGGCAGCAACAAGGCCGGGCGGCAGCGACGAGGCCGGGCGGCAGCGACAAGGCCGGGCGGCAGCGACGGGGCCGGGCAGGACACAGCAGGGCTGGGCGGGGGCGACGGGGCCGGGCGGGCGTGACGGGGCCGGGCAGGTGCGACAGGGGCCGGGCAGCTGCGACAGGGGCCGGGCGGGCGCCACGGGGCCGAGAGGCCGCGACAGGGCCGAGCTGGGGCGACGGGGCCGAGCAGGGGCGACGGGGCCGAGCAGGGGCGACGGGGCCCAGGAGGGTGGATACGGGGCCCAGGGAGGAGCGCGGCAGGGCCCAGGAGGGGCGCAACAGGCCCAGGAGGGGCGCTACGGGCCCAGGAGGGGCGCAATGGGGGGCCCAGGAGGGGCGCGGCGAGGCCCAGGAGGGGCGCAATGGGGGGGGGGGGGCCCAGGAGGGGCGCGACGAGGCCCAGGAAGGGGCGCGACGGGCCTTGGGACGGTCGCGACGGGGCCCAGGAGGGTGGATACGGGGCCCAGGGAGGGGCGCAATCGGGGCCCAGGAGGGGCGCTACCGGCCCAGGAGGGGCACTACGGGCCTAGGAGGGGCGCGACGGGGCCTGGGAGGGGCACGACGGGGCCCAGGAGGGGCGCTACAGGGCCCAGGGAGGGCGCGACGGGTCCCAGTAGGGGCGCTACGGAGCCCAGGAGGGGCGCGACGGGGCCTGGGTGGAGCGCGGCGGGGCCCAGGAGGGGCGCTAGGGGGCCTGGGAGGAGCGTGACGGGGCCTGGGAGGGGCGCTAGGGGGCCTGGGAGGAGCGCGACGGGGCCTGAGAGGGGCGTTACAGGGCCCAGGAGGGGCGCTGCGAAGCCCAGGAGGGGCGCGACGAGGCCCAGGAGGGGCGCTACGGGGCCCAGGAGGGGCGCGACGGGGCGCTACGGGGCCTGGGAGGAGCGCGACGGGGCCCAGGAGGGGCGCTAGGGGGCATGAGCGGAAGCGGGAGGTGGGGGGGGATCCTACCTACGCGTGATACCATATTAGAATTAGAATTGAATAATGTGAGAGAGAGAGTACACAAACATATACCTAAATGTTGTACTCTCTAGAAGGTGACCCTATACAGTCTATACAAACATGATAACTACACATGTTTGACAGTGTTAACGTGAGAACGAATGATGACTAGAAGTGGAAACCTAGAACAAATACTAGTTTGTTGTACTTACTACAAGCATACCTCAGTCTAGCCTATAACTTCTACATAGCTAATATGTATAAGTCGACACACCCCCTAGGCTAGACAAGAGGTGAAACTAAACAAGAAGCAAACAGCTCAGGGCGGCACTACTAGTCCAACCACTGAGTCCCCCAAGAAGCGTCTGTGTGCCTAGTAAGGACCACTGGTCTGCGTCCTCCTAGCACTAACCCCATGCCCGATGTACTAGCAAGATAACGGAAAACCCTCTTAGCGACAGACCAGTGCTGAGGTCGGTGTCTGCCTGTAGCCACAAAGCGAGCCAGGATGCTGAAAGGGTATGCGAGATATGGGCGAGTGCAAGTCATCAGGTACATGAGGCAACCCACCAGCTCTGTGTAGGGGCCACTGGGCTCCACTGGCTCCTCAGGAACGGGAGCAGAGAGCCCATGGTCTACGGGTAGAGGTGTGGGCTCTGCGGAGGAGAACTGAAGACCGAACCTCTGAAGGACCTGATGCACCAAGTGTGACTGGGTTAGAGTGATGGTGCGTGCTGCTCTGTCCCTAGAGATCTGCAGGCCAAGATAGCGACGCAGCTCTCCAAGGTCAGTGCAGGTGTGTCTCTTCAGCAGCTCAGCCTCCACAGAGGCCAGTGCGTCCCTGTCAGGAGTAGCGAAGGCCAGATCGTCTACGTAGACAAGGATGTAGAACGGAGTCTGGCCGGAACGCACAAACAGTGAAGGGTCCGCAGAGGACGGAAAGAACTGCAGGTCTGCTAACGTGGCACGTAGCGTGTCGTGCCACTCGCGGGGAGCCTGACGCAGGCCGTAGACCGGGCGCCTGAGAAGCCACTGGGTCCCAAGAGGGAAGGTACCAGCGAAGCCCTGTGGTCGGCGCAGGTAGACCTGCTCGTGTAGGCTGCCCTGAAGAAAGGCAGTAGAGAAGTCGAGGGAGTGAAGCTCGTAGTCACGCTGTGCTGCTACGTGTAGCAGCGCCCTCACGTTGACTGAAACCTCTGGCCACGTAGCGCGCCTTGAAGACAGGCGACTCTCCAGGGGGGCGCTTCCCTTGAAGAGCACCAACCATCGACTACGTTCACCCAGCGGGGAGCTGCGTCGACATAAAGTGCCGGTGGACCTCCAAGATGCCATCTCCTGCTCCATGGCAGCTATCCACTGAGAGGCACAAGGTCCCGAGGTGGCCTCAGCGTAAGTGCGAGGGGTCGGGATGTCGAAGGCGTCTGGGTCACCCTCAGGGACTAATAGCATGGAGCAGAGATGGGGAGCAACCTCGGAAAGGAAAGCAAGCTCGTACTGCCTGTCCTCTAGGACGTCACTGCAAGGGCAGGAGCACCCCCGACGGACGGAGGACGGGCAGGGTCAGAGACCAGAGCAGTAGCGTAGTCGAGGCGGCGGGTAGAGGCGAAGTCAGCGACAGCAGCGACAAGCGCGTCAAGGCGCGAGACAGGAACAGCAGGGTCGGTAACAAGAGAGGCAAGGACCCGAGGGACAAGGGGACGAGCAGCACGGAGGTAGTCAGAGAACGGAGGAGGTGCAACAGCAAGGGACGAGGGAGGAGGGGACGGGAGAGGGGAGGACGAGACGAGCGGGAACGGAGCAACATAGGGTGGGTGGGCAGGACAGGAGAGACGGGACGAGCACGGGAGGGACGGCGAGCCCAAACGTGAGACGAGAGGGTAGGGTCAGGGGACAGCGGAGGAGACACAGGAGGGGAACGAGGAGGAAGACGGGCCGGAGACGAGTCTGGCGGCGGGAACACAGGACCGTAGACAGGAAGGTCAGCAGGCGGTGGGGGAGACACCGCGCCGGTCCGGGGGGAGGAAGGCCGAGCAGGCGGAGAGCGGAGACCGGCGGCGACGGCTGCTGCGGCGGCGACGACGGCTGGGCCGGAACTCTCGGACCAGCAGAGGCAGAACGACCGTCGGCAGAACACTCAACAGCAGCACCCCCAGAACCAACACCCCCAGAGCGAGAACCCCCTCCAACACCAGCGGCACCCCAGAAGCCGCAGGACGAACACCCTCCTCCACACCAGCACCCCAGGGCCAAGAGGCGGCGGCAGTGGCGGACGCTGCGGCGGCGACGGCTGCGGCGGCGGCGACAGCGGCGACGGCTGCGCGGCGGCGACAGCGCGACGGCTGCGGCGGCGACGCGCGGCGGCGCAGCGGGTCGGCGACTGCGACAGTGGGGGCGGAGGCACCGGGGAAGGGGGACGCGGCAAGGACGGACCGGGGGTACCACCAGAGTCAGCAGACTCCTCAACGGGGACAACCGACGGGAGGGGAGTGACGTGAGAGACACCAGACGGGGCAGGACGCGGGAGAGGGGCAGGGGCTACCGGGGAGAGGGAGCAAGGAACAGGGGGGGGCAACTGGGAGACCTCGGTGAGGGAAGCGGCGGTAGAAGGAGACGGACTCGTCAAAGGTGACGTCACGAGAGTGGAGGAAGCGGTGAGACGGCGGGTGGTAGAAAAGCCAGTCAGACGAGTCCAGGGGGAAACCGAGGAAGACACAGGGACAGTGCGGGCAGTGAGCTTGTCCGTGCCAGAGGCACGAACGTGAGCAAGGCAGCCCCAGACGTGGAACGCAGACGCGTCACCGGGGGACCCGGTCCAAAGGAGGGTCGGCGAAACCTGCGGCCGCTGGGAGCGTGGCCACAGGTTAAGCTGGTGAGCAGCGTAGCGAACAGCGAACGGCCACAGAAAATGGGGGGCATCGGCATGGATCATGGAGGTACGGGCGACCTCCATGACCAAGCCGATGCGGCGCTCAGCAACCCCATTCTGCTGTGGCGAGTCCGGCAAGGTGTACGACTGGGTGATGCCCTCCGCACGACAGAACTGTCCAAGCCGACCAGAGGCGAACTCGCCGCCACGGTCGGAGTGGAGACACAACACGGGGAGACCGCGGTGGAGACGCGCAGCCACAACCCACGGGAGAAGAACGTCGGGCACGTCGGCCTTCCGCTCCAGGGGAAACACCGTGGTGTAGCGCGTGTAGTCGTCGACGAGCACAAGGAAGTAGCGCTCACCGCGCGGTCCGGGGACGGGGGCAGGGCCCCAAACGTCCAGGTGCAGGGTCTGAAGGGGGCAGTAGCAGGCGCAGCGAGGAGGAGTGAGGAGCACGGCGGAGCCGACCCTCGACGCAAGGCGTGCACGGTGGCGCAGTCGAGGGAGGAAGGGCAGGGAGCGACGCGGGGAGACCTAAGACAAGACCGTGCTGGGACATGTGACGCAGACGCGGGAGAGCAGGGTGACCTAAGCGGTGGTGCCAGAGAAGGGAGGGGTGAGTGAGGGACCGACACGAGCAAGCTGCAGCGACCTGGGAGGACGCACCAACCGGGGGGGAAGCGGTGTCTAGGGTAAACAGACCGGACACCGGGTCCCGGGGAACGTCGCAAGGGGGGAACCTGAGACAGCCTCAGAACAGACAGCGAACCGCTCGTGCCCGGGGAACGTGGTGGTGACGCCGAGGTCCTGGAGACAGCCGACACCAACCAGGTTCCTGGAGAACGAGGGAACGTGGAGGCCAGTAAGGGAGCCCGAGGGAACTGCCGGACAGGGAAGGGACGTAGAACTGCGCGCGACGACAGGACCCGCAGAGGGGTCAGCGAGAGAGACAACAGCAGGTGCAGCAAGCAGCGGTGAGCGTGGAACGGTCGCGGAAGAAGCAGGCAGAAGCACCGGAGTCGAGAGTGAAGGACAGCGACGCAGTGGCGGAGGCCGGGGACGGAGCCGGTGCAGCGACTAGACTAGGCAACCTAGGCAGTCCTACGCCTGACGCAGCAGGGGAGGCTAAGCTACACAGTGGTGCAACACCTAAACTAGAGTACACAGGGTAATAAGATCCAGCAAACTAGAAGCGTCAGAATACAAAGCATGCAAAGCAGCACCTATCTGATCCATGTCTAACTCAAAGATCGGCACGCCCTGGCGGAGCAGGCTGTGCCAGTCGGGGAGGTCCGGGGCCGGGCCAAAGCGACGACGAAAGAGATCGTCGAGGCGGCGGAAACAGCGGGCGGTCGGGTGCGGGCGGCGGCACAGAGTGCCGCGAAGAGGCCCGGTCTGAAGCTGGTACTGGCAGGTGACAGCACCGGAGCCGCCGGTAGACGCCAAGCTGCGCGGGCCGCCACCACGGCCACTACCTCCGGAGGTGCCGGGCCAACCAGGCGGGAGACGGGCCCACTGCTGCGGCGACTGCTGCTGGGACGGTGACTGCTGCGGGCGGGCTGCGGCTGGGGCTGCTCCTGCTGCGGCTGGGGCTGCTGCTCCTGCCCACCAGTGGTAGTCCCCGCAGGCGGACTACCGTCACCACACCACTTGCGCCACCACCCCTACCTCCCTGGCGACCACGGCCACCGCGGCGCGAGCGCTGCTGCGGGTGGACCGCACCAGCCGTCTCGGTGAGAGGGGCCGCCGAGGCGACCGCAGCCGAAACGCAGTGCACTGGGAGGGGGCACAACCGTGAAAGATAGAAACTGCCGGCGCACCGCTCGACTGAGCGATAGTGCGCTGGCGAGTCTCGATCTCGGTGAGGGTGTCGACAAAGGGGTAAGGGTGAGGTCCCGGGTGCTGGCTAAGGAAGTGATCGCGAGCACTAGCGAGGCGGTCTGGCAGGCGCATGGCGATAAAATAGAGCGTCATGCAGAAAGGGGGGGGAGCGCAGTGAGCTGGGCAGCAGTGCTGGCAGTGCGATAGCGGGTCTCTAGGGCACGCAGTGAGTGGCAAAGTCTGCGACGGTAGGGAAAGCTGCAAGGTCTGGGAAAAGCATAGGGAAGAGCAGGCGCCAGCAGAAGCAGACGCGGGTGTGGAATAGCGAGCAATAACAGCGTCTAAGTAAGCTTTGGCCGTCTCAATAGTAGCAAAACGCGAGCGCTCAGAGACAGGGAGGGCGTGGCTAATGGCAACCTGAGCGACTGCATCGCGGGAGTCCCAGACCGCACGGGCAAGCGCAGCAGTAGAGAAGGTCTCACGGTCATCAGAGGAGGGATCAGCAGGGAGGGGAGCAGGTGCGGGGGGCGGGGAGCAAGCCGTCGACATGGACAACCAAAGAGTGGCCATCCTGGCGCTGACCTGTAAGGTGGCGGCGGAGATCGGAGAGCCAGGCGGCGAAGTCAACCGCATGGCCCTCGGCGTCCAGTCGGAGCACGAAGTCCGCCATCGTGCAGGGTCAGCGGCACAGCTCCACAGGAACACAGCGACAGCCCCCTCCAGCACGGCGGCCGCGAAGCGCCTCAGCACGGCGAGCAGAGGAGACGGAGCCCGAGGCGGCACGGCAGGACGAGCCGGGGCGAAGGGGCCAGGCAGGTGCGGTGGGGCCAGGCAGGTGCTGGCGCGGCCAGGCAGGCGCGGCGGGGCCAGGCAGGCGCGGGGGCCAGGGGGCGCGGCGGGCCAGGCAGGCGCGGCGGGCCAGGCAGGCGCGGCGGGCCAGGCAGGCGGCGGGGCCAGGCAGGCGCGGCGGGGCCAGGAGGCGCGCGGGCCAGGCAGGCGCGGCGGGGCCAGGAGGCGCGGCGGGGCCAGGCAGGCGCGGCAGGGCCAGGCAGTGCGGCGGGGCCAGGCAGGCGCGACGGGGCCAGGCAGGCGCGACGGGGAGGCAGGGCGCGACGGGGCCAGGCAGGCGGCAGGGCCAGGCAGGGCAGCGGGCCAGGCAGCGCGGCGGGGCCAGGAGGCGCGGCAGGGCCAGGGAGGCGCGGCGGACCAGGCAGGCGCGACGGGGCCAAGCAGGGCGCGACGGGCTAAGCAGGGCGCTACGGGGCAGGGGGCGCGACGGGGCCAGGAGGGGCGCGACGGGGCCCAGGAGGGCGCGACAGGGCTAGGGTGGCGCGACGGGGCCAGAGGGGCGCGACGTGGCTAGGAGGCGCTACAGGGCTAGGAGGCGCGACAAGGCCTAGCTAGGGTACGGGCGGAAGCGGTAGGTGGGGGATGCTAACCTATGCGTGATACCATGTTAACGTGAGAACGAATGATGACTGGAAGTGGAAACCTAGAACAAATACTAGTTGGTTGTACTCACTAGAAGCATACCTCAGTCTAGCCTATAACATCTACATAGCTAATATGTATAAGTTGACAGGTGGGAGGGCGGGGGGGGGGGGGGGGGGGGGTGGGGGCGCGGGGGCGGGGGTTTGGGGTCTCAATCCGTTACAGAGTGCGCCACTACGAGAATGGCCCGTAAGTATTCATTAAAAAAAAACCCTTTACGCAAAGGAATCGATTGAAATCTTTCCCGTTAATTGGACAGATTCGGAAAAAAATCGCACCCTAGAAAAACGGAATCGCTGGAAAAAATACCCTTAATTTCTCGACATTAAGGGTAATTACCCTGTTAACGAGAGGCCTGGTGTGATGGGATGCTGCACTTGATTTAGATAGGGGAAACAGCACTACAGTGGGTCTGATCATTGCATTTCGTTCCTTTCGTTACTACTTACACTAGCAACTTTGTGGACATGCTAGTGCCAAAGGTGTGATTGATAAAAAGTGCACTGGATACAAATCATAAGGAAGCCGAGATGATGGGAAGATCACATGCCTTGAAAAAGGTGGAGGAGCACTCCAATGAGTCAAGAATAACCGCTTCCAGCACAACACCATTTGTGCTGCTGCTGCTACTACTGTCAGTGCATCCGCCATTACTGCCACAATCTGGTGCACCAGACACTAGTGCAACAGGTGCAGTAGCTGCTACTGCTGCAGCATCAGCACATGAAGAATTTGATTCTGTGCTTGGGGAAGTTCCTTGGCTTGGGGTGGAGGCAGCACAGCCAGCAGCTCAGCCTTGGAAAAGATTCCAGTGCAGACCCCGATAGGCTTGGCACCACCGAACCTGGCAGCAATGATGTCATTCGGCTGCAGGTACGCACAGTGGGGAAAGTTGATCGGGCAGGTAACAACGCAGCACACGTGGGGTGGAAAGGAAAGGGTATGAAGAAAGAGAGGGTGGAAGGGTTGGGCGGGAGTTGAAAGCAACGGAGAGGAAAGAGGGAAAAGGTAGGATCTTGATAGTGCAAGGATGGAAAGGTTGGGGTAAGTGAGTGGAAGGAAAGGAGGAGGAATTGAATTCATCTCACCGTGTCACCAACATGAGCATGCAGCCTGAAGGGCGGACCTGGTATTCTCTCCTCTGCCCGCTGCCTCGCTATCCGAACTAGCTCTCCCCGATCCATATGGTCGCTGCCGAACCTGCACAGGCCAAGCAGGAATGGAGGAGGAGGAAGGGGGGTGGGGGGGAGGGCGTAGAATAATGGCCCAATGGTCCATGCTGGGAAATGACACATCAGGCGTTAGGAACAATGATGATGACGACGATCATGATGATGATAATGGCGTGGTGAAAAGGGGCTCGGCATCAAGTCAAGCCCTTCCATCTTAAGTTATGCTACGCCCCCCAGACTGCTTTCTCAAACCATGGCATGGTGTGAAGCCTCTCAAACCATGGCATCGTGTGAAGCATCTCAAACCATGGCATCGTGTGAAGCGTCTCAAACCATGGCATCGCGTGAAGCGTCTCAAACCATGGCATCGTGTGAAGCGTCTCGAACCATGGCATCGTGTGAAGCGTCTCGAACCATGGCATCGTGTGAAGCGTCTCAAACCATGGCATCGTGTGAAGCGTCTCAAACCATGGCATCGTGTGAAGCCTCTCAAAACATGGCATCGCGTGAAGCGTCTCAAACCATGGCATCGTGTGAAGCCTCTCAAAACATGGCATCGCGTGAAGCGTCTCAAACCATGGCATCGTGTGAAGCCTCTCAAAACATGCATCGCGTGAAGCGTCTCGAACCATGGCATCACGTGAAGCGTCTCAAACCATGGCATCGTGTGAAGCGTCTCAAAGCTAACCATTACCCCCCAATGTGTGGTGCGGTGAAGAGGGCATCGACGTCAAGCCCCTCCATCTTGAGCCACG
The DNA here is from genome assembly GCA_027943415.1 of Closterium sp. NIES-67. NCBI lineage: Eukaryota > Viridiplantae > Streptophyta > Zygnematophyceae > Desmidiales > Closteriaceae > Closterium > Closterium sp. NIES-67. The sequence goes on along the minus strand of BQMB01001151.1, from coordinate 2,374 downwards.
CGATGTCCTCCAGATTGCCCGTCACCTGCCATGCAATGCCATGTACTGCCAAATGAGCCCACGTACAGCCACGTTCAGTGCAAGCATACATGACATTACCTGGAATCGCATGGCATGGCATGGTATGGTATTTGCAGTGCTCAGGGTGAAATCAGTAGAATTATTTCGAGCCATATCGCAGTTACATTACATTTGACCAAGAGGCACGTGCCAAGACACGTGTCAAGCCCAGGGTTACACCAGCAACCATCGCCACTTCCCCTATTTTCCTCACCAGTCCCACCACCACGTTGGGCTGCACGCCCGTGAGCTCCTCCAATAACGTGCGGACACCTGGCAGCAGCGCAATGCCGTCCGCTGAGTCCCCCGCGTGCTCCCTGCAGTACTGCAGCATGGCTTCGCACAGCACTGGCAGCTGAGGCTCGCTTATCTGCAGGAAGTAGGGGGCAGAAAGGCACAAGACCAACCCTGAGCGCACTGGGGTTTGCCTGTAGGGAGTGAGAGGTCGTCGCTGACCCTCAGCATGGTCGTCTTCCCCACATGCTCCCTCCCAGCAGCACTGCAGCATGGCTTCGCGTATTCCCTGAGCATGCTCGCTGATCTGCAGGGAGTGATGGGCGGAAAGACACAAGGTCGCTGCATCCCCCCTCGCAGGCTCCCTGCAGTACTGCAGCATGGCTGCACACAGCACCGGCAGCGGCGGCTCACTGATCTGTGGGTGGTGGGGGCGCAATAAGGGCAAGCAGCGGATCATGTGAGGCGGAAGGCAGAGCCTGAGCATCGCCCGCATGCTCCTGGCAGTGCTGCTGCAGCATGGCCGCACACAGCACTGCCAGTTAAGGCTCGCTGATCTGCAGGCGTCAGAGGTAGGGAGGGAAGGAAGGAAGGAAGGAAGGAAGGAAGGAAGGAAGGAGGACGGAAGGAAGGACGGAAGGAAGGACGGAAGGAAGGAAGGACGGAAGGAAGGGGAAAGGTGAGCGCTGAGGTGCGAGGGGAAAGCAGGGCCCTGAGTATCCCCTCTGTGCTGGCACTCGGGGCTGCTGAGGATCCCCTCCGCACTCCATTGCTCTCCCCGCTGCTTTTGAGGCGCCTCAAAACTCACTCCATTGCTTCCCCGCTGCTGCCCGAGACAGTGCTGGCAACTTGGGCTGCCGATTTGCAGGTGTAAGGGGAAGTGAATGACAGTGCCCAGTGGAATGTCCCCCGCAATGCCAGCGTTGCTTGAAACAGCTTTATCCGTCTACCAATCGATCCAATAACGAGTACACCATCACCGCAACGAGTACACCCATCTCCGCAATTTAGAATAGTAGAACTCGAGGGTGTTCACAGCTATCAGAATTCACATGTCTGGGAATACCGTAGAACTCGAGGGTGTTCACGAGAACCCCTATCTGAGTATCAATACACGCAGTAACAAGTACACCCACCAAAGTAATGATGAATGATGCGCACAGAGATTCACACTCACATCTCTGGGAATGCCGTAGCACTCGAGTGTGCTGGTGATAGCAGCCGGATCCGATCCTGTGCAGTGCACAACAGGCAACACTCACGTGTCTGGGAATGCCGTAGAACTCGAGGGTGTTGATGAGGACAGCCTGATCCGTGCTGCCATGGTGCTGAGGGGAGACAAGGGGCAGGGGATAGTGAAGGGGACCAAAGAAAAGGGTTAGGCGGGAATGAGATGACATGTCATGCTCAATTGATGCATACAGCCATTGTCTCGGGTGTTTCGGTGGTGTTTCGGGGTGTTTCGGGTGTAAGACTCTCAGAGTGCTGTCATCGGCACCGGCATTCCACTCGTGTGGAGCTCAGAACGTGCATGCATCAATGCATCAATTGTGTGGAACCTCCGATTCTCGGCTCTTCACCCAAGCTTCTGTTACGGCATCGAGTCCCCCTCGCACCTGAATGGGGTCGATGGTGCCTTTCGAGTCGACTCAAAAGTCAACCCGTGGCTCCCGAACACTCTCCGCATGGCATCTACGGCCGTCATGCTACGACCGTCATGCTACAACCGTCATGCTAGCAGCGCTGCTTGCTACCCCGTACCTGGATCGCGTCTATGGTGCCGTGGATCCCGAACACTCTCCGCATGGCATGCTCGAATCAAAGGCCGTCAAATTGTGACCGTTAGGCTGGTAGCACCCTCTCGCACCTGGATCGCGTCTATGGTGCCTTGGATCCCGAACACGCTTTTCATGGCGTGCTCGAACGCGCGCTTGTGGAGCTTGTTGGACTCCGACCCGACACATTTGGCACGCACGGCCAGAGACACACTGAATGGCGTCTATGGTGCCTTGAATCCCGAACACTCGCTTCATGGCGTGCGCGAACGCGCGCTTTATGGAGCTTGTTGGACTCCGAGCCG